>ONZH01017269.1:0-306315 GCA_900303285.1 Rhinella marina | reverse complement strand
TTTTTTTTATATTTGTTTTTTTATTTTTTTTACAATTTTGTTTTTTTGGAACGTAACGTGCAGGAACTATGGTAGGACTGACTGCACCATAATGGTGGCTATTTAGTCTGCGACCCAGACAATGTCGCACAGAGAGTTTCTGGATCAAGCGTAGTGATATTGTAGCAAATGACTTGGTTTATTGATGTACGTACAGAAAGTGTCACCTGGACAGTATACGAATGGGAGCGAATGGCTGAACTGGACACAGAAAGTTACTGCAGCTGAGTAAAATGGATTTGTCACTGAGCAAAACAACTGAAAAAATAATTTTTTTTTTATATTTTGTTTTTTGGGAACGTGACGTGCAGGAAATATGGTAGAACTGACTGACACCCTGTTAACGGTGGCTAATTTAGTCTGCGACCGCAGACAATGTCGCACAGAGAGTTTTCTGGATCAAGCTGTAGATTTATATTGGTAGCAAAATGACTTGGTTGTATTGTGTGACGTACAGAAAGTGTCACCTGGACAGTATATACGGATGGGAGCGAATGTGCTGAACTGTGACACACAGAAAGGTTACACGCAGCTGAGTAAAATGGATTTGTATCACTGAGCTAAACAACTGAAAAAATAATTTTTTTTATATATTTTGTTTTTTTGGGAACGTGACGTGCAGGAAATATTGTAGAACTCACTGACACCCTGTTAACGGTGGCTATTTAGTCTGTGACCCAGACAAATGTCGCACAGAGAGTTTTCTGGATCAAGCTGTAGATGATATTGGTAGCAAATGACTTGGGTGTATTGTGTGACGTACAGAAAGTGTTACCTGGACAGTATATACGGATCGGAGCGAATGTGCTGAACTGTGACACACAGAAAGGTTACACGCAGCTGAGTAAAATGGATTTGTATCACTGAGCTAAAACAACTGAAAAAATAATTTTTTTTTATATTTTGTTTTTTGGGAACATGACGTGCAGGAACTATGGTAGGACTGACTGACACCCTGTTAACGGTGACTATTTAGTCTGCGACCCAGACAAATGTCGCACAGAGAGTTTTCTGGATCAAGCTGTAGATGATATTGGTAGCAAATGACTTGGTTGTATTCTGTGACGTACAGAAAGTGTCAACTGGACAGTATATATGGATTGGAGTGAGTCAGTGCTGAACTGTGACACACAGAATGGTTCCACAGTGCTGTGTGCAATGGATTTGTATCACTGAGATAGAACAATAAAAAAAACAGGGTTAGATATGGCGATAGCTGCACTACTAGTGCCAGCCAGCCAAGTGACAAAAAAAATAAAATAAATGTCTTCTAGCCCTTAGAAGGGCTGTTGGGTTCTTTGTGGGTGATCCCTGCCTAACAGACAACTAAATGCAGACCCTAACACTGTCCCTGAAAGGCAGCAGCTCTATCCCTAACGACATCCAGACGGCATCTGAGCCGAGCACCGCGGCCAGTCGGTAGTATATTCCAGGGTCACCTGATCAGGCCAGCCAACCCCTGCTATCGACATGTAAGGGCCCCACGTGATGCTGGGTGGTACGCAGAGTCTCCTGGCTTGTGATTGGCTGTGTTTTTAGGCGCCAAAAAAGCACGATGCGGAAGTTGCCATTTCCTCGAGCATGGCGAGATACTCGTCCGAGCAGCGAGCACTTACGAGTACCCTAATACTCGAACGAGCACCAAGCTCGGACGAGTATGCTCGCTCATCTCTAGTAATAACCCATCTCAGAAGTACATTATTCTTTCAATTTAACAATATCTATTCATGTTCTGCCAGATAAGAAATTAACTTATTAGCCTCTAGTTTAGCACAGAGATTACGAATCCTCATATTATATTCATCACTAGGTTATATCTTGAGCATGCACAGTTGCCTTTGGAAAACATAGTTTGCAAATTTGCATGTACAATTCTATCATTCTGCAAGTGGTGCCCTTTATACATGGAGCATACAGACTGTGAAAGGCAATCTGCTTAATTTCTCAGCACCACTCTAGCAGGTTTATGAACTACTCTGTCTCTAGTACTCTCCATTCCCTGATCACTGTTATTTTATCATCTAGTATCTGATTTGATTACAATAACCATAAGAAAGAGCAGAAATTTTTTGCGGACCCATTGACTTTCATGGGTCCATAGTCTGTATTTTGCAGCCAAGTATAGGACATGTTCTATCTGCGGAATGGACATCCATATACTTTCTGCATCCGTTCCACAAAAAAATATACCGCATCTTTATTTTATGGATCCCCAATTAGCAGAGGGCAAAATGGATACGGTCTAAGAATGAGGTCTTAGAAGAAGTTGGAACAGGAACTAATGGTTCCTTACTAAAAATGCACTTCCAAATACACTGCTGGTAAATGACAAAAGAACAGCTGGAAAACTTAATGTGATTGAGTTCAGATTGACAAAGTATAAACTTATAGTGGTGCTTGGTCACTGATCACACAACCAAGGTGGTGAACCTTTTATTTTGTGTTCTCCAGCAGGCAGGGCGTAGCTAAAGGCTCATGGGCCCTGGTGCAAGAGTTTAGCTTGGGCCCCCCTTCCCTCGGTGCTTTGTGGCCAGGGGCAGGGAAGTACATAGCCTTCCTGCTGCTTGAGAGAAAAATTGAAACAGCACCCCCTCCCCATGCCAAATTCTCATCCTAACCCCTTCTCTCCCTTCCCTCCAGCCAGAGGTGTAACTTGACCAGCATGCACTTTCTATAATACTGGTGTCTCCTTATGCGGCACAAGGGTCTTTGGGCCCCCTCAGGCTCTTGGGACCAGTAGCGACTGCCACCTCTGCACCCCTATAGCTATGCCCCTGGCAGCAGAGTATATGTTGAGGCAGGCTTACATTTACTAGGTGGCATCTCCCCTTGCTGTGATACAGGCTGCCACTCTGGCATGGTAAGGGTCATATGGATGCTGGATAGCTCAGCCAAGGAGGTTGGTTGTTGTGCATGGGAGATCCGTCACCCCATCCAGTCCCAGACATGGTGAAAAGATCTGGTGATCAAGCTGGCCTGGGGAGCTGCTGGATACCCTGAAGAGCATGTTGTGTTGTGCGGACAGTGTGTGGGTGGGTGTTATCTTGTTGGAACACCACATCTCCTGAGTCAGAAAAAGCAGTAGGACTGGTTCCACAATGTCCTGGACATACCAAAAGCTGGTCAATATTACCTCCATGAATACCAGATGGAAACGGCTATGGTAGCTAATGGCACCCCACACCATGACACCTGGTGTTAGTCCTGTGTGTGTCCGCACAATGCATTATGGCAGTAAAAGCTCTCCAGTCCTCCTGTGAACTCTGATGTGGCCATCACCAAGCCTGAACCTGCTTTCATCACTTAACACTACTGTTTGCCACTGATGGCATCAGAGTTCTCAGGAGGGCTGGATAGCAACTACCGCCAACATGCATAGTGCGGAGACACTCATGACCAACTCGAGGTGCCACCCTGTAGTAATATGGCCCTGCCTAAACATATACCCTGCTGCAGAACCCAAAATAAAGGGTGCACCACCTTGGTTGTGCCATAATTGATCAAGCACCACTAGCAGTTTATACTTTGTCAAACTCAGCCCAATAATATTATGTTTCCCAGATGTACTTTTTTTTAAAAATTTTATGCTAGTGTAGGAGCAGTAAACTCATACTAGTAGTGATAATTATTGACAGTTTGTTTTCTACATTGTGCTTAATATTTAGCTACATTTTTCATGAGGGGATCCATAAAATCCCAATAAGTTAGTACATCTAGTACCTAATAAACAATCCTATAATCTACCAAATAGGTGAATGTGCAACTCCTATAAGTGGTTTTGTATTAGTCATTGAATTCTTTTTGTACACAGTGGCATACATAGAGAAGTAAGGGCCACATTACAAGGATCAAACAAGGCCCCCCACACAGGACAGAAGAGTTTCTGCCTAAAACCTTTCAATGACCCTTGGGCCATTTTTCCACTGTCTCATTTGCTAAAAGTTGTTCCTTTAGATGATAGAGTCCTGACCAAGTTTTCACCCCCAGTAGAAGAAGAGATGATCCCAAGTGGGAACCCTCTTGCCCTGGGCCCCATGGCAGTCTGCCGCTATTGTAGTTACCCTTGTTTGTATATACATATAGTACACATCAAAACTGCTCATGTACAGAAATGTAAAATTCTTCAGATATATCTTCTGAAGATGGATTATGATAACTTGCTCAGTCAATTACAAGAATACATACTGAATTACAGCTACATTTCTGCATAGCGAAAGTACCATGAGGACGGGTGGAAGGTCAACAAACAATATATTATTAAATAAATACATACATAACACAACATACTTTTCTACAACTCAACAAATTCTGATTTAGGTGCACACTAGCATAGAACAAATCATGCAGTATTCAGTGCCTGTCAGAATATCTTTCTTTTTAGCACTTTTCTTTTCAATCCCTTAGTGAGACTCATAATGTATAGTGAATTATTAGACTGTATTGGTTGTGTGCTGGAAACATTAATAATGCAAGCTGTCTACGTGTGATCACCAGATTTACATATCTTAATGAGATCATTTTTATTGTTTGCAAGAGCTGTAAAAGCTAAAATAGCATGTGCAATGTTGTTGGTGTATGCTGAGAATGATTTTTGATATATCTACTTTTGTGAATTAAGCATAAGGTTAGTACAAGGTTAATTGTGTCCTGTAGCTGCAGAATATATGCTGCTAGGAACTTAATTGCTGCTTCTTGTCAGTGGAGGAATCTCTAAGGGGCACTTACACACCTGAGCCACTGGCAAAGTTTTGATGCTAAAAAAGTATTTCTAATCAATCATATTACATTTCTTCTGCATATTTTCTTCAGTAGATGGCAACACTTTTATACATAGCAGGGATACATTTTTTTCTAGTTCTGATTAGAGATGAGCAAATCTATTCGCCGCTTCATAGATTCAATACAAATCTTGGAAATTTTCCGCTGCAAAGCGAATCCGAATTTTTTGAGATTCACTTCGTTAGATTCGAAAATGTTCTCAAGGCTTACTACGCATTCGCTAAGTCCTTGTTCGATAAATTGTATGCTAATGCTACGTACAGTATAAGTTAGTTTATACGCTGATGCATACAAATTCAGTTAATTAGCGAACTTTTACTGTTAGTTCGTTATTCGTGTGGCAAAATCTCTGGAAGAAAGCGGTCACCTGACCTAGTGGGCAGGGCTTGCTCTGATTGGCTCAGGATTGGTAAGCCAGTGACCCATCATTTGTGCTGCGACTGCTAAGACGAGCACTGTGTGTGAAATTCCTAAAGACTGAGACCTGTTTTGTTAAAATTGGGGTGTTATTGTTCTGGGAATCAATATTACACATATCAGGGATACTGCAGGGCAAAGCAGGGCAAATGCAGGGCCAGTGCAGGACTAGTAATTAATAAGGCAGGGAGAGAAACAGGGAGAGAGACAGGGACAAAGACAAAGACCAGCTGCAGGGCCACAGTCAAGTGGATAAGTAAAAGGAGTCCAGTTGCAGTCAGACCTCGAGCTCCAAAAAAATGAGAAGGTGGCACAGGGCAGCAGTGCCAAAGGACCTGTAGCCGGAGCTTCTACTTCTGTAATTCATAATAGTTGGCCACTGTTCAATCAGGCTAAGTCACAAAGGAGCAAAATTGTAGTGGAGGAGAAAGTGGATGAGGTAGTGGAGTGGATGGCACACTTATCTCAGTCACAACCAGATGATCTGCTGTCACCTGCTGATACGGTATCCATATGTAGCCAGGGGTCAGACTCAGAGCGTTCCTCCTGCTCCACCATTCTGCTCCAGCAAAGCCCGTCATTTTCTGCCACCTCTCGGGCTTCAGTGCTCCCTCGTAGTGGTGTCCCTTCTGCAATTTATAAAATAAAAGGCTACCGAACCCCACCGCATAATCCGGCGGTTATAGAGGACAGCCTCCCTGAGGATTTCTTAGAGGGCAGTCAGAGTTTGGGCTGCCCAGAATTGGAGGTTGGTGGGGAACAGCCTAATTTGCAGTCCGAAAAAAGTGGTGGGGAGGAGTCTGATGATGAATCTGATGTGTTAGACCAGAGGACCTGGGAGGCGGATGGGGCTGGTGAGGAGGGTTTGATCTCAGAGGAGGAGGGTGGTAGTAGTGGCAGCAACAGAGGGCAGAGGCTAGTTAGGCCCAGGGCCAGGCCTTCCTTGGGAACTAGCGAGACCCCAAGTATAGTGGGGCCGGCACCAGGGTGTAAGCGTGCAAGGGCTACAAGCTTGGCCAGCTGTGGAGGGCGTATGTCGGGTGTGTGGAAGTATTTCACCACTCTGCCAGGGGACAGCAGCACGACCACGTTTAATGGTCTCTGAAATTGAGCCGTGGGAAAGCCACAAATTCCTCTGTGGAACCAACTGAAGCGGCGTCATGCCGCCAATTTAGAGCAGCGCATTAATACTGAAGAGCTGGCTACTTCTCCCGGGGTACCTGACGTCAGGCTGGCCACATCCAGCGTAACTCAGCCCGCATCCAGGGGCGTAATTAGTACATACACCTCATCGCCCACTGCGTGCATGTCTCCACCTCCTCTTATTCGCCAGCCGTCTCTGCCATACCAATTGGTTGACTGCACAGCTTTTAGGGAGCTAATGGCTTGCACTCAGCCACGCTGGCAGGTCCCTAGCCGGCATTACTTCTCAAACAAAGCTATCCCCGCCCTTTACTCCCACGTGGCAGACAATATTGGACGTTCCCTGCAGCTGTCTCTCTGCAGCACCGTGCACGTCACGGTGGACACCTGGAGCAGTGCTTACAGCCAGGGGCAGTACATGTCCTTTACTGCCCACGGGCTAAATGTATTTAGTGGCAGCGAGGCAGGAACCCCCCAGCAACCGGGCCAATTGCTGTTGGCACCTCCACGCGCTTTCCAGCCAGGATTGTAGCAGACCACCCAACAACTATCCGCTTCCACCTCCAGGGGCAGTCCACCTGCTGGAGCATCAGGGCAGAGAGTTACCACCCCTCCTTCATATCATATGTGCCAGGTGAAACGCTGCCATGCAGTCTTAATTTGTCTTGGTGGCAGCAGCCACACAGGCCAGCGCTTGCTGCAATACATGAAGCAGCAAATAGCGTGCTGGCTGTCTCCACGGCAGCTGGAAGTGGGCAAGGTAGTGAGTGACAATGGGACAAATATAGTGGCAACGCTGAACCTGGGTTAATTCAAGCATGCTCCCTGTATGGCACATATCCTAAATCTAGTGGTGCAGAGATTCCTAAAAACATTCACTGGCCTGCGCACAGTGCTGGCAAAGTCGCAGAAGCTTTGCACTCATTTGAGCTATTCTTATGTGTCTTGCCATGTTCTGCTGGAACTGCTGCGGCAAAACGGTCTTCCGCCACACCGCTTCATAGGTGACGTGCCAACCTGGTGGAGTGACAGGCGTATCCTAAAAATAGGGAAGACAGACGAATACTGGCTGGCGAAGCTTCTGGACCCCTGGTATCAATCCAACATAGGGGATTGTTTTCCTCCCCAGGAAAGGGGAAAATTAGCATCATCGGGAGAAGCTATGTAGTAACCTGGCCACAGCTTTCAGCCAGCCCCAGCCTGCTGCCAGTGTCTCTGAAAGGGAGGCCCGGCAGAGTCATCCACCTCCTGCCACAACCAGCAGCAGCCAGTTAAGCCTAATGAGTATGATGCAGCAATTTTTCTCTGCCTTCCAACAGCTGCAGCCAAGTGAGCAGGCCCAAACCACCCGCCTCAACAAGCAGGTTCCGGCTTACCTGCAGTCTGGCTCGCAAAGCCTCTTTTCAGACCCCCTGGACTTCTGGGTAGGCAGAATACAACAGTGGCCGGAGCTTTCCCACTATGCACTAGGGCTTCTTTCCTGCCCAGCCTCAAGTGTCATGTCAGAGAGGGATTTTAGTGCCTCTGGAGGGTGGTGACACCCAAAAGGACCAAACTGTCACCTGGCAGTGTGCAAAAAAACACCTTTATAAAAATGAATAAAGGCTAGATTACCTCCAA
Source organism: Rhinella marina (assembly GCA_900303285.1). Classification (NCBI taxonomy): domain Eukaryota; kingdom Metazoa; phylum Chordata; class Amphibia; order Anura; family Bufonidae; genus Rhinella; species Rhinella marina. The sequence goes on along the minus strand of ONZH01017269.1, from coordinate 298,317 downwards.
ATTTCATACTCCAATTGCTGAAGCAGTTGATTAGATCAGGCCTTGCAGGCAAAATAGTCCGAGTGTCTTCCCACTGTTGCAGTCAGCCAGCCTATAACGTTACATGCCAAATGTCTTGTGTCATGTCATGGGCGGTGTGAACCCGAAGTCTCCAAACCAAAACCCTTTTAAAAACCAAAAACTGTTGTCTACCTCCGCCTCCGTTTTCTACATTAGCGCTTAGCAGGCGAGTAGCTGTTGTTATACACCAGTATATTAGTTCTATTTAGTATTCTTAAATTTGTTTTGGAGGCTTTACCCCCCCCCCAAAAAAAAAAAATATATATATATATACTTTAGAAATAAAATAAAAAAATGGAATAAAAAAATAAAATTGTTACACTGTTGTACCCCCGCCTCCCGTTACAAGTTACATTAGTGGAGATTGTTATACTCCAGCGGAGTTTGTTGTATTTACCAATCACCTCTGCTAATATACCCCGTCCCCTACTACAACTGGCCGGGGCACCCATGAAAAGCCCATATATAATTTTCACTGCCTATGTTTACAAGGTAGAATGTACAGGCTTGTTGTCCAAACAAGCCAAGCCTTTTTCTTTTACTGTAAATTGTAATCAAAAAGTTTTGATAATGATATCTACAGATGATCCTTATGTAATAAATGCTTCTGACAAGACAGCAATACACACAGTTGCAAATTGTTTTCAGCACTGCACAGTTAATTTCAGTCTGAAACTCACGCTTGCTTCCAGCCATTCTCCATCACTAATGAAGATGAATCTATGTACACAGATAAAGGTATATTGTTTTTGAACCACATAATAGAATACAGTGCCCTTCTCAACAATGACCCTGCTGTAGAGCACCTCCATATTAATGATAGAGCTGTCAATGTGCCAATCTCATTTTATCTGGAATTGGCGTTTTGACCTGCAGAGTTACTGTGCAATACACTATATTTTTAGCTTTTAAATAAAATTACAACACTGCCATCATAAACCTTTTGGCAGCTATTCTTTTTGAGTTTCAAACTATAGCCAACCAGATTGATGGCTGTTTGTTAGTAAACACATCATTGATGTACAGTAGTATCATTCAATGCATACAACCTACCAAGCTAATGTCCCAACATATCTACTAACATAGATCAATTTGAGTTACCTGTAGCCAGATGTTTCCATCATTCTGGTTATATTGTTAGCCATCATACATCATAAGCTGTGTTCTCTGCTGGGTACAGCACATCTAATATGATAATTTTATAACCATTGTTGTACTTTGTTTTTCTTCCATATTTTATCCTTATTTTGACTTGTGATTTTAATATTTATCTACATGTAATGCTGCATGCTTGACCATTTACTCCTATGGGGTCTGAAAACTTGCCATTATAAGAATACTACATTAACACGTGTGAATTAAGAATCCCTTCTGCAGTGTTCAGTGCTCTCTATAAGCCTGCTCAGACTATAAAAGTAGTTGCCCCTACATGCCATTCTAATGCTTGAATTTGTTTGAAGCCTTGAGGCAGTGCTGTAGGACATGGCAGCTTAGGAGCTTATCAGTGGACCCTGCCTGACGCTGCTAGTGGAGTAGATCAATTTTGTCTCCCTTGTCACATTAAAACGCTATCCAAGCCCAGTGGACCAATAATCCATATTTGAATAGAAAACAAGGTTCAGTGTAGAAAGTGTTGCTCCTCTTGCACTGCTGTGACATCTCACTGTCACCTAATGAGGTCTTGTGGTCCTTCAAGACAGAGTCTTTTGTGGATTCATTAAAAAACTATTTTCTTTCATAGTATTTTATATAGTATGTTGCTAATAGTGTTGAGTGAACTGACTTCAATCCAAATCTCAGGAAAAATGAGATTTGCCACGAAGCCGAGTTTCCTTGTGCTTCATGGTAACTAATCAATTTTCCTTGAAATCGCAGTAAGAAAAAAAAACATAATCACCACAGCGAAGAGGCCGTCTGGGCCATCTTGATTGAAGATACCACACAAAATCTCACGTGGGTGACGTATGATATCACCACACCAGGCCAGTGTGATGATGTTGTCACGTCACCGTGAAAGATTTTGCACGTTGTCTTCAGTCAAGATGGCATTGACGTCCTCTACACGAGCAAATGGAAAAGGTTTTTACCCTGATTTAACCCTGATTAGGCCAGAAAGGCCTAAATGGTAGCGCGGCATCTGAGGGGTTCAATGATGTGGGGGCGGCGAGATTGCCATTCCGCATCATTGTGCCCGCTGCATACAAAGAAATGCGCTTCATGACAAAGTAATTTATCACAATCAAACTTAGCGAAGCAGCCGAATTGAATTTTTCATAACTTCGCTAGTTGCTAATATCGGTTTAAAGGAAGATAAGTAATATTTACCTATGAGTCTGCGAAAATAGAGGAAGACCTAATACATTCTGGACAGTTGATGTTCCCCTTTGTTTATAGTATATTTCAGGTTCCCCACTACTTACTGACAGCTGTGGACAAGAACTGCTCCTGCTAGAGTGCAGTAACAGGACCTTTAATCCAGTGATGTGCAGGACTCCACTCAAAAACACTGTCCAGTATGTTTGGGCTGCAAACCACGGTTCATTGGGCCACATGTGGCCCACAGGCCCTGGGTTGTGCACTACTGGTATACACACTTACACAGGGACTACTATCAATCAGTGTAACAGCTTCTAACAGTAGATATGGCTTGTGTCAGTTAAAGGATGGAACTGATTATGTGTGGCCACCTCAGAATGTCAATGTGCACATTACTATAGAGATTAATCACCAGGGGCACCATTATTATGAAGTAATGAGAATATCTGATAACTGGAGCTTTTATAACAAAAAGTACCACATTTTTCAGGATATAATATGCATTGGACTATAAGATGCACCTAGGATTTAGAGAAGGCAAATAAGAAAAAAATATTTTTCATCAGACAACAGATCAGACCCCCAAGCTCCATCAGGCTTCAGATCAGACCGTCATCAGACCCCCAAGCTACATCACCCTCAGATCAGATTTCCCCAACCTCAATCAGCCTCAGCTCAGACCCCCATCAGCCTCAGATCAGACCCCCATCAGCTTCAGATCGGGGACTCACTCGCTCCCTGGTCTTCTTCCAGCCCGCTCTGCACTGTGATTTGACGTTGCAAAGTGTCAGGTCATAGTGCCTGCCTACGTGCACTATACCCTGGCGATGCAGTCAGTGCAGAGTTGAGCCCCAAAGGATACCAGGGAGGGTGAGTACATCAGCACATCACTTCTCTCCCCGCTCCCCGCTGAAAGCAGTCATTAGCATTCAGGCTATAAGACCCACTGCGTCTTATAGTCCAAAAATATGATAAATTACAAAAGTCATGGGTTTTTCATACTAAATTATATTAAAATAACACTTAATTGTTAGTCTGAAAGAGCCTAAGTTCAAAGGCATAAAAACTAATATAGAAAAGGGAACAGCTTAACATTTATGCTGTAAAGCAGTTTTAGGAAATACATCTCATTTATTTTAAAGTTCATTTCAGTTGCATATTTTGAATCACACAGTCATATCTTTATTAACTGTATTAACTCAGTTTTATAAAGAAATAAAGTCTGAAATAGGTTTTGAAATAAAAGTATCTTACATGAAATATCAATGCCTGTAACGTGGCCATTTCCTTGGTCCTGACGCTTGTGGTAATTATTCAGTTACAAAGAATGCTTTTATTTCACATACAACACATTCCTGGCAAGTATAGCAAGCAATATTTCTAACAGCAAATAAAATATGCTGCAAATAATAGGCTCACATTTCACTTCTAAATACTTAGTAAAGTTTAATCAGATTCTACATCTAGACAATACAATGAAAAAGTTATACTACACAACAAAAAGTATATGAAACTGCTCCTGGTCCCCATTGCATAATTTGTATAAAAGGGGCTGTCTTGTGACAACTTGTCCATATGTCCTATTAGAGCAGATGGACATCATAGAGGAGGTCCCCTGCTTGGGACACAATATATGAGCCAGAACAGGGGTCCACTGTGCTGGACTGTGTCTGTTCATGTATTACATACTTCACTTCATATACAATAGGGGATGCTGCAAGAGAAATATATAGGCACACATGGCTTCTCTAGGCAATAGCAGTTGATTGTCAGAAGTTAGAGAAACCAGACCCACAGTGGACTGACTTCTATTTCAAAAGGATTTGTCTCTTTGGGGAAACCCTTTAAACTGGTATTCTGAAATTGTAATATTGATGACCTATCCTCAGGTCCACCACCTAGCTTCCCCGCCGATCAGCTGGTTGAAAGGAAGGCCACTCTCTGTGCAAGCACAGCCTTCCCTTGTTTGTTTACTGCTCGCTGTTGACAGCATTGAGCAGGTGTAACTACAAGCCGCCCAATTCACTTCTCTCAATACACTTGAATAGGAACGAGCCGTCGCATTGAAGTGAATGGGACAGTTTGTAGTCACACAAGGGAAGGCACGAAGCGTGGCCATCCCTTCAACCAGCTAATCGGCATAGGTCAGGGGGCGTAGCTAAAGGCTCATGGGCCCTGGTGGGCCCTGGTGCAAGAGTTCAGCTTGTCCCCCCCCCCTTCCCTCAGCGCTGGTGCACCTAGCTTTTCTGCCAGCCACGTAAAAAATTTTTGTCATCAATATTAAAACCTCACAAACACCTTTAAAGGTGAAGTATCGTTGCTATCGTAAGACAGCTCTTAGTGTGCATTCACACAACCAAATGTATTTTGCAGCCCCCAAAATGCGGATCCGCAAAAAATAGGGATGATGTCAATTTGAGGTCTGTATTGCATCCATTTTCTTTTTGCAGATCAATTGTAACTATGACTATTCTTGTCCACAAAACATACTACAAGTGCTGTTACTGTCAAGTGGACAATGATTTTTGTACAATTGCAAGAAAATGTGAGTCAACCCTTTGGATACATGTAGAATTCTGCATAGATTCCTAATAAAATACGACCTACTTATTCTCTAAGTTAGAATTATAGACAAACACAACATAAGGTAGTAACACACACACAGTTGTACCACTGGAAGAAAAAGTAAGTCAACTCTTTGGAGTTATATAGATTGTACAAATGGTTTAATTAAAAACACACAAAACCTGGTTATTGGCAAATTTGCTTTTCTCAAGAAAGATTGATTAGTGGGAACCATGCCTAGATGCAAACAACTTTTACCTCAGAAGATGCATTATAAATACTGATGAAGTTGGAACTGGCTACAAGAGCATTGATAACAACCTGGCAGTGCATATATCCACAATTAGACAGATTATCTACAAATGTTGCCTTCCTAGCAGTGGGCATCTTGTTAAGATCACTCTAAAACTGATGGTTTTAACACAAAATGTACAATGCTATGTTTGTCAGAGAATGCTCTACACTAGAACCAAAACCTCATCTCAATAGTGAATCATGATGGAGGGAGCATCATGGTTTGGGGATGCATTGCTGTCTTGGAGCTGGATGCCTTGTACTCGTTGAGAGAACAATGAATCTAAGTTGTATAAAAACATTTTACAGGAGACTACAAGGGCAGCAGTCTGCAGTCTTAGGCCTTGTCCACATTTCTGTGTCAGTGACACATCCGTGAAAAAAAGCGTACGTGTTTCATCCGTAAAGCTGTCCGTGAAGGATCCGTGGTTGGTCCGTGTGTTCGTTTTTACCATCCGTGTGACATCCGTGTTTCACTGACGTTGCTCAGCTGAAAATTGATTTCCAAAGAATCTCCTATTAGTCATCAGTGAAAAACGGACGCATCACGGACAGGCCTCGTCCACATTTCTGTTTTTCACTGACGTGTGCTGCATTTTTCACGGACAGCACACGTATCCATTGATTTAAATGTATCTGTTCACATTTCAGCATTTTTCTACTGAGCGTGGGTCAGTAAAAAAATCACTGAGACATGCACTACTTTGATACGTGATGCGGACCAAGCACGCCCATTGAAGTCTATGGGTCCGTGAAAATCAATGACATACATCCGTGTTGTGTCCCTGATGTGTCCGTTTTTCACTGATGACTAATAGGAGCTTCTTTGGAAATTATTTTTCAGCTGAGCAACGTCAGTGAATTACGGAAGCCACATGGATGGTAAAAACGGACACACGGACCAACCACGGATACTTCACGGACAGCTTCACGGATAAAACATGTACGCTTTTTTTCACGGATGTGTCACTGACACGGAAATGTGGACGAGGCCTTAAGCTGAAGAAACGATGGATACGTTGGGTGATGCATTAAGACAGTGAACCAAAGCACACAAGTAAATCAACTAAAGAATGGTTCACAAAGAAGATTTGTGTTTTGGAATGGGTAATTCAGACTCTTGACCTTAAAGTGACCCTCCAGTTGAAGAACACAAATCATATTAACTGGGGAATGAAGAAAAACGCTTTCCTGGTGCCCTCCTTTTAACCTTTTTAGCTTCAGAACTGACAATTCCCAGGTTCCTTCAGCCATCCAAGATTGCGGCACTGTTTCTGAGACTATCCAATACATACTGTGTATTTGGTAGTCCAAGACACTTCCTGCTTTCACTGGATGGGCTAGCACTGCTCATGTGCTCAGTTCTGGCCAATCCAAGTAGCCTGAGAAGGGTTGTGGCCGTCTTGGAGGACAGAATATGAGGCCATGAATTAGTGGATCTGCAGCTGAAAGAATGAAAAGGAAGTCACCTGTTCTGTTTATTCTGAGTTAGGGTCCATTCACACATCCGCATGTGTTTTGCGGATCCACAAATTGCAGATCCGCTAAACACGCTCACTGGCCGTGTGCCGGAACTATAGAAATGCCTATTCTCGTCCGTGGCTCTGGACAAGAATAGAACATTTTGTATTTTTTTGCGGGGCCGCGGACTGGAAGTGCGGCCCCATTGAAAATGAATGGGTCTGCACCCGTTCCGCAAAATTGCTGAACGGATGCAGACCCATTTTCCAGAAGTGTGACTGGACCCTTAATGTAATTTTATTTCTCTTGAACTGCAGGGTCACTTTAACTCTATATAGATGTGGTGTGAAGATGATGATGTGAAGAGGACTGTGCATGCAAGGCAACCCAGAAATGTTGATCAACGAAAACACATTTGCAGGGAGGAATGGTCAAACGTGCAAGTTTGTATCTACAAGAAACATTTGATGTTTCTGAGGGTGATTACTGCTAAAGATAATCTACAGATTATTACATTCAAGGGTTCACATTTTCTCCCTGCATTACGTCTATTTTTGTCACTTAGATAACAATCAGACCACATGTTATTACCAATCAATGCAGAAATCCATGTCATTGCAATACGTTCACGTACTTTTTCCTGCAGCCTTATATGTCTTCTGCAAGGTCTTCCTAGACTATCCAACAGTTTCATTGCTTTGACTTTATTTACTATAAAGTTGGTTAGTAAGAATTGTATTATGTTTCTGACTCTTGCATAGTTTGTCATGGACCTATTGCATATTGTATCCAGGAATGTAATTAATATGTGATGCTATAATATAAGAATAACGATAAAAAAAGCCTTTGAGAGCTTGATTCATAGAACTGAAAGAAAAAAAACTTTGAAGTTTAATTATCCATTTTGTATCCCTTGTTATTTAAGAAACCCTGTAGAGATCCAAAGATCCTTTGTATTCACTTGAAATTATGCTCATTCTGCTTATGATATTATAGAGGCATGCTGGCTTCATTAACAATCACAAGGAAAAACGTTTTCTGTCAATATTCATTATTCTGAACCACTGTAGTCGTTTTATATCTGGAAAGAGAGGAATTCTTGTATAGCCAAAGAAGTCCCAACAATGTGGAATTTTGACCTACTGATTTTATAAATAAAAATGGTAATTAATGTTTCACAAACTAGGGGCTAATGAAAGCACTGCAATCAATTGTGCACAGCAATTTTTTGTGCCTTATGTATACTGTCAGCTCCGAATGGGAATGATTCTAAAGATGGAAAGCACATACATATAAAACATCCTCAACTCCTATGGATCCAGAAATGCATCACATGCCTGTGCATTTTATAATTAATCCCTACACACAGTTTGCCTGAGGCTAGGATATATGACAGCCTGTGTATGACACTGAGATAGTTGAAATTATTAACTGCATTGAACAATATTAAAAGACCAACAATACAAATAGTAACATAGGAGATACTGTGGAAAACAGAGTAAATACTCTTTAAAGTGACCTAAAAGTGCATTGCAAAATGGTCCTCAAGAGTGGTGGTCTTCTCAATGAAGATAGCCAGAACCAGGGGCGTAGCTAAAGGCTTATGGGAACCCCTTCCCTCAGTACTTTGTGGCCAGGGTAGTACATAGTGTCACGGACATTCCTATGACAGATAACAGGAGGTCTGTCAGATTGGCAACACGTGGTGTAATCTGACATGTTTTCCCTTTTTGTTGTTGGTTTTTACCCTCAGGTGTTCCTGGTGTGGTAATTGTCCCTCCCCTATTTATTGCTTCTTCTCCCACTATTCCTTGCGGTTTATAGCTTCAGTGTTGTGGCGGCGAGCAGCAGCTTGGTTTCAGCTGAGATCCTGGAGCCTCCATTTCTTCATTGAAAGATAAGTTTCCTTTTCCCTCCTGTTGTTTTGTTATTAGGCCTTAGGGAAACTCCTGTTTGTCCTTCCTTTTGGAGGAACAGGTAGACTCATTCTTGTCATTAGTTTTCAGGGTCCTATAGGGTCAGTTCGGTGTTTAGGTTCCTGTGTATGAACTTGCCTACCTTTGAGGCCTGTTCATACTGGTAGATAGACAGGATTTGAGCCAGGGTTTCCTGTAGGAGGTGTTCATCTTCCTTCCTTAGTTTCTAGGCCTAATCTCCTATCCCTCCTACACTTGGTTTGGTTTTCCCCCCACACCTGTGCGTGACACATAGCCTTTGTGCTTCCTGAGGCAAAAATTTAAACTGAACCCCCTCATGCCAAATTCTTGACCTAACCCCTTCCCTCCAGCCAGAGGGGTAACTTGACCAGCATGCACTTTTTATAATACTGGTGTCTTTTTATGCGGAATAAGGGTCTTTGGGCCAACTCAAGCTCCTGGGCCTGGTAGCGTCTGCTACCTCTGCACCCCCTATAGTAACGCCCCTGGCCAGAACACATAGGATATGATGGAACAGAAAATCTGTCAAGGCTTTTACACTGGCAAATGCAATTCTTACTGCAATAGGTAATCTCAGTTTCTCCGTACAGTTTACACTGGCAGTTGTGCTACCATTCAGCAGGTATTTATTTATGATGGCATAATAGCTGAGTAGTTGCTTGTTTGTTGGCTGATTGCTGCCAGATTTACACTGGGCAGTGATCATGAACAAGCAGTCTTATGAACACTGTTCAATGGTACAGTGTTCATTTTATGTCATGGTCAGATATCAGAGTCAGGTATCAAAATAATGCCATTTTGATACCTGACCCTGACACCTGACACCTGACCCTGACAACTGACCCTGACACCTGACCCTGGCACCTGACCCTGACACCTGACCCTGGCACCTGACCCTGACACCTGACTCTGACACCTGACCCTGGATTTCAGGTATCAGGATCGCAATGACTATTAGCTTCATTGTACTTCACATATGCTGAATCACATAGATGAAGAAACTCGCCCAGGTTACTGTCTAAACCTATAGCTCAGTGCTTTACTTTTCTTCATCTATGTGCTTCAGCATATGTAAAGTACAATGAAGCTAAAAGTCATTGCGATCCTGACGCCTGACGAGTCAGTCTTCAAGTGTCACACATCACTTGAATTTGCCTGTTTTCTAGGGCTCAATAAAATGGAAATTTGTTTTAAAGACCGATATGGGTTTTAAACCTCATAAGTCTACATAGGAGGCAAGTGTCTAACCACTGAGCTATAGGTTTAGACAGTGACCTGAGCGATTTTCTTCATCTATGTGATTCAGCATATGTAAAGTAAAATGAAGCTAAAAGTCATTGCGATCCTGATGCCTGAAGTCCAGGGTCAGCTGTCAGAGTCAGGTGTCAGGGTCAGGTGTCAGGTGTCAGGGTCAGCTGTCAGGGTCAGCTGTCAGGGTCAGGTGTCAGGTGTCAGGGTCAGTTGTCAGAGATCACACTGGCATTATTTTGATACTTGACTCTGATATCTGACCATGTCCTAAAATGAACACTGTACAGTACAGAATTGATCACTAAGCATCATTCTTCTAATCAGACGATGCGTCCATGCAGAGGTTTCCCTATGTACACCTCTTGCTGTCATTCCGGTCCATCTCTGTTCTCCCCACCACAGGGACATGCAACCCTGAACAGTGTTGACATGTTGGCATAGGCACATAGGGAGTCATTTATTATACTGAAATACGACTATATTTCATTGCGACGCTATGTGCAACTTCGCCCTGTTCATGCCTGGTCTAAAATTGTGGGGGCGGAGTGGGCGGGGACGGGCCGACAGGCCAATTTAATTCATCATTTTTTTGCCTGTTTTAGGCGTAGAAAATGGTCTAAATATAAAACAGCCTGAAAGCTGTCTTACATTTAGAACTGGTGCTAAATGTGAGACGTTATGGAGAAGCCTGCACCTTTACAAAACTGTGGCGGATCCACTGTCAGCTTCAGGCCTTATTCACACGTCAGTGTTTTGGTCAGTGATTTCCATCAGTGATCTGTTCTGTGTGGCTCTAAACACAGAACAGGTGCAGATCTTTCCCTTATACCTCATGTCTGTGGAGGCTCCACTCCTGGTTTTGGCTCATAATCACTGAAGGAAATCACTGACCAAAACACTGAGGTGTGAATAAGGCCTAAGGCTTTATTAAGATGCCGTTCTTAAAAAATGTGCCCCATAGTGATCTGCTGGAGTGGTAAACCAAGTGTGACAAGTGGTGATAACTGCCATGTTGACAAACAGGAGGCATTATACAACCATCCCACATGACTTAATCTAATTTTTGAGGTTTCATTGGCTAAAAAACGTTGCTTTTATGTCCCACCTACATGCCACAGATTAGAGCTTGGTGCTTGAAATCATTTGCAGATCTTAGTGACACCTGCTACTTCCTCAATTTGCATAGCCTTATGGCTTGTACTTCCTGATGTTGCAATTTCAGTATTGAGAAGTGTATATAGACACTAGATAATATAATTGATAAGAATCCACTCATGTATTCTGTACTTCTATAAGTCTACAATAATAGTAGAACTGCTATTCCTTACATAAACAATTAATTGACAAGAATACATTTTGGGAAATACTAGGAGAACACAATGCTATGCTCATTATCTTGTAATAGGTAGAGTGATTTTATTGTACACTCATTGACAACAAAATAGAGCACCTACATAGGGATGTCGGATTGCTACAAAACTCGGCATGCAGTTATGTCTCGATTAAACACTTATAGTCTGGTTAGACACTGGGTCTTGCCACAAGAGAGCATAAAAATGCTTCTCCCAATGAGGATGAATGGACTGAGAGAAGCAGGATGGTCATTTCTACAAATTGCCCCCCATCTAGGCCATTTTGACCTAGCTATTAGGATCTCTTGGGAGCAGTGGTTAAATGAGGGCACGCACACGTGGATAACAGGTTTCGGACAACCCGAACTGACCTCCAGTAGAGAAACCACCTTTTCATTTGATCTGCAGACATGCACATTCCACAGGTTTTTTGTCCATCATCCAGACACAGATGGCACCTTCATTCTAGACCCCTGTCTCTGCCTAGACCATTTCCAGGCATCTAGCAGAAGGCAGTTTGGTGTCATAGCATTCAATACATGTCTTGCCATTGACAGCCAGCCACTGTCGCCTTCATTTGCAGTGGTGCCATAAACAAGAAACCTGGACTGCTACAGGCTGGAAGGTTCTGTTCAGGATCCTACAACTGTTGGGTTCGAGTATGGGGGCCTTGTGGTCAGCACTTCAATCCTGCCTTTGCTGTGGACTGACACGCTTTCCCAACTGCTATTGTGAGGATCTGAGGAGCTATCGCATATGACAGTCAGTTACCCCTAGTAATGATATGAGGGACATTAACAGCTTAGCAATATGTGCAGGGCATCCTACGGCCACATGTGACATACAACTGATTTTTTTTCTGCAGGATAATGTTTGCCCACACATAGCAAGTGTGAAAAGTGTGTTTCAGCTATAACTTTATGCCTTTTGGAGATCATTTCATCTTCAACTTGCTTAGGCCCCAAAAGCAACTGAACTGAGCTGATGCATCCTGATCAGTTTTGTCCCCATGACAACTGATACGTTTAATTCAGGTTATTAGATCCTCTGCCAGATCTTAAAACCTGAATTAAAAAATGCAGATTTAAAAGTAGCCTTAAGTGTTTGCAATAACAATAATTTTGACCAGGGTACCCAAACTTTTGCTTGCCACTGTGGCAGAAAGGCAGCACTTCTAAAAAGTTGTTCAAAACTATTTAAAAAAATGGGTGCCGGTGTTCTTGATCCCCATCAGGTATCCAAAACAGTATAAAGGGAAATCTGCAGCACTCCTGCAACAATTCAATGTGCCACACCTTTTATTCACCCTTGTTTCAGCAACATTTCAGTCCTATCACAAGACCTTTGATAGGACTGAAACATTGCTGGAACAAGGGTGAATAAAAGTTTTTGCACACATATATATATATATATATATATATATATATATATATACATACATATATAAAACAAACAAAAGGAGATTTTGTAGAAAAGAATATCCTTTGTCTACTTCTCATCTCTATGCCAAACTGGTTCCATTATTGTTTTCATTTTGAGAATCATCCCTTGGACTTGGCTGCACTCGGACAACACTTTTTGTACAGTACTACCGAGTTGGGGACCGTTTTGACCTATTGGTGGTTTCCCCACCTATATATTCATTTATACTATGGGCTACATGATATTTTAATTAATACTTTTTTTTTAAATTGAGGGACATAATTATGACATCATCGGCACAGTGTTGGGAGTGGGTAACTTTGTCCCCTCGGGAGGGGTCATGAGGGGTGCCTCCTCTCATGGGGACATAATTGGTTAAAGAGGATGGGCCACTGACACTGGCCATCCTCTCTCCCTACACCCTAGACACTGATGGTCGTTGAATTTGTGTTCCCTCTTATAGAATTACAATTGGTGAAAGGAGATGGGCCATTGACACTGGCTATATCCTTTCCCTACATCTTAGATACTAATAGCTGCTAATCTTATGTTGACCCATGGTTTATTCATCTATTTACAAACATTGGGGCATACTTCTCAAATGTATCCCCTTATTTTGTCCAAATGCCTGTTTTACCATATTTGGTTATATAGAAGGTATTTAGTCCTGAATGGTTCTCCTTATCTAATAATGTATGGCCTTTTTGTTGCGATCCCAGATTTCTGGTTAGGTTACAGACAGTTTCTATGGAGATCACTTTTTGTTTACTTGTCTTATACTGAGAATTGTTTGTACTGGTCAGGTGACCGTCTGGCGCTTCCTCCCCCCCCTAATGTCCTCACAACGCCTCTCAGAGCGCTCACTTGTGCGTGGTGATGACCTGGAGGAGCGAGTCTGACGTCCTGGGCTGCGTGGTTTGGTGCCAATGCGTCGCCTTGGCATGTGCACTGGCCAGTAGCAGACGCTACTCTCTCACTGGAACCACCAATGGTATAGCTACTAGATTATAATGTATACTTATACAGGTGTTGTTGTTTTCCCCTAGATGAATTATACACACTTCAGTTGATATCATTAGCACTTCTATACACTGCTCACTTTCTGCATCATTATATTTGCAGAAAGTGCATATTGCATATTTGTATTTTTTGTTGAATCATGATATATTGATTATATGGTGTTAAAATCATGTAATGTATACACCTTGATGAATTAATTTATATGCTTTATGTACATAATCATAGTAATTGATATTAATGATGTAATTATGGATCTTGATCACCTTATGAGTATATATGTCTGCACTGGGCTTAAATGTTGCGACTGGGGTCTAACACCCTTCATAGATATTGGAGTGCTGCCTCATCATTTTCTTTTGGATATGTATATATACACATATATATAGAATAATATTCGAGAATGGTTACTTTCTACAGAAACACCACCACTATTCATGGGTTTTGTCTTTTATTACTACTCAGCTCCATTGAAGTGAATGAGCCTGAGCGCAATACCGCACAAGTGGACAATGTGGTGCTGTTTTTAGAAGAAAGCAGATTAATATTAATAATAATGGACAACCCCTTTAAAAAAAAAGACTTATTCTATGTGCATTCTATTTTATTTTTTATTTACATTATAAAACCATTTGATTATTCTTTTATTTAAAGACCACTACTGGGACCAGTAAAATGTCATCAATACTTGTCATATTTGTTAAAAGCAGAAGATGTATTTACATTTAAATGCTTCTGAACTTTAACAAAAATCCCAGTTGACAAGCACGTACATAAATATCAACTAAGATGATGGCAAGTGGATTTACCCATTTGTGGAAATTAAGTGCGCCAGCATTGCGTTAAATCCCTTGTTCCATCCTATGAGTACTTTGTAGCATCTCCCTGTGGTATTTTGTTGAGGCAGACTTTGTCTTGCTATAGAAAGGATAAGGCTACTATTTTGCATGTGTTTCCATTCATTAGGAATGACTCAGACTTTCCTTGGGGTGACACTGTAGAGCTTCAGTATCTCTCCTGAGCTCCAATTATCGGAAAATGAAGACAGTGTCACAGAATTTCTTTTAAATAAAACCTACTTCTTTAAGGGCCAGTGCCGCAAGCTGCCACCTAAGTTCAATGAAGCATGTAAGCACAGCAGAATGTGTAATGTGGAATCTGGGATCGGTGCAAAATAATTATGCTGCTCATCTAGTGTTTGCTTTATTCTTGATCCCTTTTATTGCTGTCACCCTTAGGAAAGACTTCCATCATTAGGATTTCGAGGAGTATGGTACCAAACAGCTGTCACAATTATTTATTGATTGTAGAAAGCAACGCATCCATAATAGCATTTGAATGGGAAGTGGTCCCTTTCCACCTGCCCCTTACTGTGTCTTTTGAAGTGCTATATAATCATATGAATCAAACTGGAATGCATAGAAGACTACCTGTTAGGGCTCGTTCACATCACCGTTAGGGCTTCCGTTCTCCTGCTCCGTTATAGGAGCAGGAGAACGGAAAGGATGGATTCGGGACATAACTGAGCCCAACTGAGCCTAAGGGACCCCATAGACTATAATGGGGTCCGTTAGGTTTTCGCTCAGAAGATGATTTTTGAAGCGGAGACAAAAGTCCTGCGTGCACAACTTTTGTCTCCGCTTCAAAAATCATCTTCTGAGCGGAAACCTAACGGACCCCATTATAGTCTATGGGGTCCCTTAGGCTCCGTTGGGCTCAGTTATGTCCCGAATCCGTCCTTTCCGTTCTCCTGCTCCTATAATGGAGCAGGAGAACGGAATCCCTAACGGTGATGTCAACGAGCCCTTACAGGTAGTGATGATCGAGCACCCCGATGTTCGGGTGCTTGGGTGCTCTGGCCAACGGGAAACGTCAGAAAATGGTGGAAACACCACAGAAATGGTTAGGAAATAGCATGGGGAGGATGTCTGGATGCATCTTGGACACCCAAGTCGCTGCTATTAAAGATGATGTCCGACTATTACGCCACTTTTATGGAATGACAAAAATACCCCCCAAAAACCCAAGATAACATCGATTTTACAGGAAATATTGTTGGGAAACATAGATTTACTTGTACGTTAAGCGCAAGTGCTGCCAAAAATTACACGGATGAGGCACTCCCATACAACCGGTATATCATATAAAGGAGGGCCTCATTCACATTGTGGTATAATTGTGGGACTCCGACACTCATAAAGCCTATGCACTAAGGGAAAGGGCTGACAAAAATTACAAGGATCAGGCACTCAAATACAGCCTTTATTACACATAAATGAGGGCATCAGACACACCTGTGAAAAATTATGATTGATGGCCTGCTGCTGACAAAAAACAATAGGGGTGACATTCTGCTGCTGCTGAGACCGTCCCAAAAATTTAAGTGTGACACTCTGCTGCCGAGCTGACCGAAAAAAAAGTTTAAGGGACACATGCGGCTGCCGAGCTGACCGCCAAAAAAAATTTAAGGGACACATGCCGCTTAGCTGAACGTCTGAAACATTAGAAGTGACATGTAGCAGAGCTGAGCGTGTAAAACATTATGGTTGAGGGCCGGCTGGTGAGCTGACAGGCCAAAAAATTATGTTGAAGGCCCAGTTGGTGAGCTGACTGGCTAAAAAATTAGGGTGCAGGCCCAGCTGGTGGACTTCGAGGGCAGCCTAATAAGCAGTTTCATATGATGGAGGAAGAGGAGGAAGAGGACGAGAAGAGGAAGGAGTACATGATAATACAGTTTAATCAATACACCCTAAAAGCCAGATTTAAGGTTCCTTCATGTTAAGCCGCCTTCCTCTGGTGGAGTAGAGAAGTCAGGGGCAATCCAGGCCTTGTTCATTTTGATAAGCGTCAACCTATCAGCATTGTCAGTTGACAGGCGGATGCGCTTATCAGTAATTATGCCCCCAGCGGCACTAAATACCCGCTCAGACAAAACGCTGACGGCAGGGCAGGCCAGCACCTCCAAGGCGTAGAGCGCCAGTTCGTGCCACGTGTCCAGCTTAGACACCCAATAATTATACGTCACAGAGGGATCGCTGAGGACGTTGACACGGTCAGCTATGTACTCCTTTACCATCTTCCAAAACTTTTCCCTCCTTGTCACACTAGGCCGCTCATCAGGGTGAGGGTGCTGGCGGGGTGTCATAAAACTGTCTTAGGCCTTGGAGAGTGTCGCCCTGCCTTTGTTGGAACTGCTGTATGTTCCCGTCGTCTCCCCTCCTCTTTGTCAGATGGAAATTTGTGAGCAATTTTTCGACATTCTGGTATTGCAACATTTTACTTGTCCTCTTCACCACAGGAATGAGAGATGGGAAGTTCTCTTTGTAGCTGGGGTCGAGAAGGGTGAACAACCAGTAATCTGTGTTGCCTAATATGCGTATAACGCGAGGGTCACGGGAAAGGCAGCATAGCATGAAGACAGCCATGTGTGCTATGAGTCCCAACAGACAAGGCTTCACTCTCCCCACCAGGAGCATGACTCTCAATATCCTCTTCGTCCTCTTCCTCCTATTCAGCCCATCCACGCCGAAGTGATGGTGTAAATGTGGTATGGCTACCCTGTGTAGTGGTGGCAACCGTCTCCTGCTCCTCCTCCAATTGGCGCTGAGAAGATGAATCAAGGGTGGTTTGGCTATCACCCTATGTAGGGTCTTTCCCATTTCCACCTCTTCCACATGCAGAGCATCAGCCTTTATCATGAGCAGCAAGCTTTTTAGTAGACACAGAAGTGGCATGGTTACTCTGATAATTGCATTATCGCCGCTCACCATCTGTGTAGATTCATCAAAGTTGCGTAACACCTCACAGAGGTCTGACATCAATGCCCACTCGTCGCTTGTGAAGACCGGAAGCTGACTAGAAAGGCGCCGACCATGTTGCAGCTAGTATTCTACTACTGCTCTCTGCTGCTCACAAAGCCTGCCCAACATGTGGAAGGTGGAATTCCATCGCGTGCTCAGGTCACACAGGAGTCGGTGAGCCGGCAACTGCAAGTGCTGCTGCAGCGTTGCCAGGCCGGCTGAAGCCGTCGGTGACTTACGGAAATGGGCACACAGGCGACGCACCTTCACCAGTAGCTGAGCAAATTGGGGTAGGTTTTCAGAAACCGCTGAACCACTAAGTTGAATACATGGGCCAGGCATGGTATGTGTGGGAGGTTGGCCAGCTCCAAAGCCGCTACCAAGTTGAGGCCGTTATCGGATACAACCATGCCTGGCTGCAGGTTGACTGGCGAGAGCCACAGCTCAGCCTGTTCCCTTATGCCATGCCACAGCTCTGCGGTGGTGTGCTATTTGTCACCCAGGCAAATAAGCTTCAGCACGGCCTGTTGCCGCTTACCGACTGCTGTGCTACACTGCTTCCAGCTACTGACAGAAGTCTGAGTGGTGCTGCAAGATGGCAATTCTGCATGCGAAGAAGTGAAGAATGAGATGGAGGAAGAGAAGGAGGGGTTGCAGCCGCTGCTGTAGGTGGCAGCGGAAATCTGGATGGAAGTAGGGCCCTCAATCCTCAGCGTGGGTAGCACCTGTGCCATCCCAGGGTACGACTCGCTCCCAGCCTCCACAACGTTCACCCAGTGTGCCGTCAGGGAAATGTAGCGTCCCTGGCCAGAAGCGCTTGTCCATGTGTCAGTTGTTAAGTGGACCTTGCCAGTAACTGCGTTGGTCAGGGCACGGGTTATGTTTCTGGACACATGCTGGTGTAAGGCACGGACGGCACACTGGGAAAAATAGTGGCGGCTGGGGACTGCGTAACGAGGGACAGCCGCTCCCATCAGGCTGCGAAAGGCCTCGTTGTCCACCAGCCTAAACGGCAACATTTCCAGGGCCAGCAACTTGTAAAGTTGCGCGTTTAGAGCTATGGCCTGTGGGTGGGTGGCAGGGTATTTGTGCTTGTGTTCAAATGCCTGGGGTAAGGACATTTGAACGCTGCACTGGGACATTGAAGTGGACGTGCTGGCTGATGGTTCCTGCGAAGGTCCAGGTGCAGGGCGGGAGGCATCTGGGCCTGCGTCTTGGACAGCAGGTAACAGAGGGGAAGAGGAGGCAGTGGTGTGACCTGCAGACACAGATCGTGGACCCAGGCGTTCGGCCCACCTTTTAGAGTGCTTTGCTGCCATGTAGCGGATCATGCTGGTGGTGGTCAGGTTGCTGGTGTTTACGCCCCTGCTCATCTTGGTACGGCACAGGTTACAAATTACAAACCATTTATCGTCAGCACTTTCCTCAAAAAACCCCCAGACAGCAGAACACAAAACCCTTGGCAAGGAAGCTTGCCACAAGGGGCTCCTCCAGGGAGCGGGCCTGGTTGACGTGGCCTGCCTTCTCCCTTTTGCCACCCCACTGCCTCTTCCAGCCTGTTGCGCTGCTGCGGATCCTCCCCCTCTGTACTGCTGTCCTTGCTCGGCTTGCCACCTTCCCAGGTTGGGTCAGCTATTTCATCGTCCACCACCTCCTCTTCCACATCCTCAATCTTCTCCTCCTCCTGACATAGTGAACTAACAAGAACCTGACTTAACTGCGTCTCATCCTCATCCACAACCTAATTGCCCTTGACTTATTGGCAACTGTGTCTCATCATCATCATCCACCTCATCCACCCCACCGTCATCTTCTCCAGACTGTGTTTGCTCAACAGGTTGGGAATCAGGGCACAATATCTCCTCATATCCCACTTCAAGCGGCCTTGGCGAGAGACCCAAGCCAAGGGACGGTGATGAAAAGCTCCTCGGAATATCCCAATGTGGGATCTCTTCTTTGCCCAGACTCTGCATGGTGGGAGGAAGCAGGATAAGGGTGAGGATGCGGTTGCCCAGACTCTTGGCTACTGAGACTGGACTTTGTGGAAGAGGGGGTGGTGCTGAACCGACTGGAAGCATTATCAGCTGAAATCCAACCGACTACCTGCTCGCACTGGTGTGGTGACAAGAGTTGTATCTTGCGCCGCCCTGCAAACTATGACATGAAGCTAGGAGTTTTGGATTACTTTGTTTCTTGGGCTCTGCCAGCAGGCACAGTTTCACCGTGCCCAGAGCCATGGCCTCTGCATTCACCATCAGCAGCACGCCCACTTCCTCGTCCCTTAGTGCTCGCCTTCCGCATATTGTATACCACTACAGTACTGCAGAATTTTATTAACTGTATGATCAGAAAAATGTCCAATATTCTGAATGCGCAAACGTTATAGAGCAGCTGCAAATGAGGAACTGCGGCCTAAATAATCGGTATTAAATGTAACAACGGATGTCAGCTACATAGACTTTTGAACGGTTGTAATACACTGTGCACCTAGCGTTACTGACAGGGCACACTTGGTTTTTTTTTTGCCATCCAAAAAAAAAAAGCAGACGTATTTCACAATGGACTTTGGTCTTTTTGGAACAGAAACAATCTTTCTACTTACCGAAATACTATCCCTACAGTTTAATTCCCTCCTTGGGCAAAAATTAACTGCAGACACAAATGAGGAACTGCGGCCTAAATTATTGGTATTAAATGTAACAACGGATTTCAGCTACATAGACTTTTGAACGGTTGTAATACGCTGTGCACCTAGCGTTACTGACAGGGCACACTTGGTTTTTTTTTTGCCATCCAAAAAAAAAAGCAGACGTATTTCACAATGGACTTTGGTCTTTTTGGAACAGAAACAATCTTTCTACCTACCCAAATCCTATCCCTATAGTTTAATTCCCTCCTTGGGCAAATTAAACTGCAGACACAAATGAGGAACTGTGGCCTAAATTGTTGGTATTATATGTAACAACGGATGTCACAGAGTATCCTACAGCATGCAGCAGCAGCAGCTCATGTGGCATTAATGGCAAGCCACCTAGTGCTATTTTCACCAGTGATTTCTATCCCTGCCTAGCGTGCTTCTCTCCCTCCACTGTCTGTCCCTGCATGCAGCAGCTCTCCCTGTCTAACACTGGCCGAGTCACATGTCACCAGGTGCTTTATAGCACCCGGTGACATGTGACCCGGCTAGCCAATCAGTGTAATGCCAGCAGCTAAGATGGCTACTGGCATTACACTGAATGACATCCCTCCCCGCACGCTAATTGGCTAATTAGCGTGCGGGGAGGTGACTTGAGCATGGCGCTCGAGCACAGCGGTATTCACTTAACACTAGTTACAGGTTATCATGCTGTTCAGGGATTCTGAAAGTATTACAGTTTCAACAAAATGGTAATTCACTTTTCAGTGAAAAATTGTAACATTTTTCAAAATATTCTATATCAATTTCTTAGTTTTTAAAATCTCTGTTGGCTGACATTCAATAACAATGTTAAATGGTCACCATACTTTCAACAAATGTTGTATAAATCAATACTACAGGTGAAAATAAAAAAACTTTTTAATATGTGTGTTACTCTGGCGACTCGTGTCTTCTGCTGTCCCGTTATTCCAGGCAGGCACAGGCATCACTTCACTCACCTTATATGTATTGGAGCTAGCATTCAGTGAAATTTCTCTGTTGTACTGCACTCTGATCCTCTGCTGCCTGCCCTGAAGCAGGACATGTTTTATGGATATGCACAAACTCTACCTGCCCTAACCTTGGCCTGTTTCCTGACTATGAGCATTGCCTGACCCCTTGGTGCACTGCACACCCCGTGGGTCAGCTGCCAACTCCCCAGGACTATTTCAAGAAGTAGCAGCCTGGCGAGTTTCCTGCAGTGAAGAAACAGATGCCTATAAAGGGGTTAAAGGGTGAAAACCAGGGGAACACCAGAATAATGCCCTCAGGACTAGCCCAAAGTCAAACTGTTTAGTTGGTACTTTGGGTCCATGCCTACTGTCCATAATAATATGTTATCAAAGAAAGATGCCTTTTCTCCCTCTAGCAGCTCACCCCTTCTTCCTTTCCCTTCTCTATAGACTCCTGTGAGCAGCGTGTCATTGTGTCATCGGCGTGTCCGTTTTCTCTCTAAAGAATGTTAGTTTAGGATGGGAGGGGAAAGATAAAGAAGCCTGTTCTCTGATAGTATATATTACAAAGTTTCTTATATTTGTCAGTACTATTGATTTATGCAACGTTTGCTGAAAATACAGTGAACATTTAAATTTTTAATTCCAGTGGATAAAGAATTGATCCTCTTTTGTACACAGGTGCTTGACTCTTTAGTAAACAGATCTCTGATATCTGTACTGTAATTGTAATGAGCTGGTTGAACTTGGGAAAATGGGGTAATGAGCATATGACCAGATTTGGGGTGCGGGGAGGAAGATGAGCTTGGGGAGATGGGGGAACAAGCACTGTGAGCAGATTTTTTTTTGGGGGGGGGGAAGGGGGAGTGAGCTTGGTAGATGGGGGAAAGAGCATGTTACCAGGTTGGCACTAAGGGCAGGATGTTGATCTTGGAGATATGGGGGGGGGGGGGGGGATGAGAATATGGCAAGATTTGGGGTGGGGGGAAGAAGGTGAGCTTGGGGAATGAGCATGTGACCAGACTGGGACTGGGGGCAGGATGGTGAGCTTGAGAGGATGGGGGAAGAGTACTGTAATGAGATTGGGGGCTGGGGAGGATGGTGAGCCTGAAAGTGATTGCTGGGGGGATAGAGGAGGCTGGTTATGAAGGGGCTTTCTGACTACTTTGGGGGATTAGACGAAGGAGTGGTGAGCCTAAAAATGATTTTTGGAGGGATGGGGAAGCTCTCTGACTACTTTGGGGGGGAGGGGGGTGCATGGAGATTTGTGTCAGAATGTTATTAGTCTTTGTGTGTGTGTGTGTGTGTTTGGGTGAGATCTAAGTGTGATTGGTGCAGCACTGATTGTTATTATTGTAGGTGTGACCAGTATATGGGGCATCAATGTATGTTGAACATTGGGGGAGGCGGACAGCCCTCAGTCACTTAAAATGAGTGAGGGCTGCTCTCCCCCACTGTCAGTAAGTGTATGGTTGTTGGGGGGTAGGGGGTTTCCCCATATAATGGTCCTCCATATATTGGTCTCTTAGGAGAATTCTGAGGATCAGTGACAACCTTTACTATCCATATATTTGCCGAAAGGCAATTTTTCTGGAATGAAAATTGAGAATTTTGGGATGTAGCTAGTAAATACCTGGATTATGTCACATATTTGTGTTATATTACTTTCCTATATGGCTCAGCACACTGATCGCTTCAACTTTGATTTCTTTTTTGACTCCGTACAAAAAAAGGTTGCCTACCCTTTCTTAGATTATATCTTTAGATTTATTTTTTGCCACTTTATTAAATCATTGGATGATGATACCAAACAGGTCAATAGGAATATTTTTAAACATTATGCACAAAATTTGTCAATTTAAATACTGCCAGGAATCTGATGTCAAGGATGACAAAAAAAGTGCTAAACTTACGTTTTCACATAGGGATCAGAGTAACCATTTGCGTCCATTGCTGCTAGATGTGCACATCTAATAATTCCTACCAGAAGCCCTGACTTCTGGGAGCTGTATTTTAGGGATATAAGAATTCGCCCACGTTCTTCTAAAGATTTATCTTCTGTTTTATCTATCTGTGGGTGGAAAAACGAAATGTTAATGACAGTGGAAATGAGTTCATGCACAGTTGCCACAATAAAGAACACAACATCCAGGGAGAGATTTCCTTGTATCTACAGAGTTTATTAAAGGTCCTGACATGTATTTAGCAGGCGGCTGATTTGTGCAATTTCAACTTATTACTGTTCTGCTTTTACTTGATGTTTCGAACAAAATAATAATTAGTGTTGATTACTGTAAGTTACAGGAAAATTGCATAAACAAAGATTGCTTTAATTAATTCCAAACATTGTATCTAATGCAAATGGAATAATAAAAACAGGAACCATAGAACAAAAGGACAACAATACCACATAACAAGTTAGTAGAAGTACAGCAAAATAAGAAAAGTTGGAGAAAAATGATATCATATACATTAATCGGATGGGGAAAACATTATGTGATCCCACTCTAATTGACCTTGCTGATGAAGACAGTATAGCGCTTTTACTTCGAGGCATAAATATGGAGCATTACAGTAGTCCAGCCATTACACTATGCATGTATTGGTATAGGAATCTAGATCTGTATTTCTGCCTCATAGGTCTTTCATAGTGGTGAGAAGTCTACATTCTTCAACATTCTGTGCCACCAAACAAGATACATTTGTCTGCAGATTGCAGGGTTCTCTGCTTTGAACAATCCCTACTTCTTAGATTGGTCTGTTGACCATAAGCTGACCACAAAGTGTCCCCCCTGCTTGGACCACAGCGAGCATCTGTAATCTGTTGGGAAACCTGGCAGTTTTTCATTTCCCTGCAGCGCCACTACAGGTGAAATTAAGTATTGCACAGTGCCTATTCAAGACAGATACTTTTTGTGCTCTGCTTTTACGCCAAGACATGAGGATGTGAATCCTATGACCCTCTCTATTAGTATAAAATTGCCAAATAGGATATTGGGAAAAAGTTTTTTCTAAAGCAAAAACAGATGTTTATTTAACTTAATATTTGAGAGTCCCAAAATGTGACAGCACATATTCTCTATAATGCATAAAGAGGGCAATCCAGGTAGTCCTATAATTTCAAAACCTCTGGTTACAAAACATCAAATTATATCCAGAAGAACATTCTCTGTAAACATCTGCATTAGGTTCTCTACCAGAAGCTACAATATTGGCCACTATGGATAAGAAGTCTGCGAACTCTTAACATTCTCCATAAGAAATGTACTCTACTCTACTGTGGACATGTCCAAACCTTAAAAAAGAATCTAGCCACAGAGTCAACTGTACAAGTAACTTACATAACTTTAGTGTGCAGCAGCCATGGGTACTAAAATTGCACAGTAATGTGCCAGCCCTTTAATTGCCAAATTAGAGGAAGACGTTTTAATGACAAAAAGCCCCTAGTCTACAGAAGTTATAGGTGATCTCCTAACACTTAGGACAGGCTCTACAAATGATTGGCTGACACAGCTCCACCCAGTTTTATTTAAAGGGAACCTGTCATCTCCGAAACACCCCCTGAACTAGAGTAAGCGTTGTATAGTGTAAGTGATGCTGAATCCGATTATGTAAGTTTTATCTTCATACTCACTTCCATTCCGACGCTGTGCTCCCGCAAACCAGCAGTAAAATGCATTCACAGGACTCTTCTTTGAGTCCTCTCCACTTACACTATACACCGCTTACTCTAGTTCAGGGGGTGTTTCGGAGATGACAGGTTCCCTTTAAAGAGTAACCATTTAATTTTTCCCATTTATATAAATAGTACAGATGAATTTACCAGAGAAAGATACTTCCTTCTACTCTTATCAGATTCTTCTTCTCCCTCCTCTTCATTACTTACTTTCAATTCACTACTCAAATATACTGAGTGGCTACTCACTAAAGGATCAGAGTACATGGAAGTCTGGGGAGAAAGGAGAGCAAGGAGGAGCAGACTGAAACAGAGACTGCTACTAGTTTTTAAGTCATTTACTGTCTCATACACATTCAATAGCTTTTGAACGAATGATCGTTCAGCCGACAGCTATCTCTCTCTACCCCCTCCGGGTTTCCCCATAAACTTACCTGTTTGGCCCCAGTGAACATGTATTTGTGTTCTATGGGGAGAGTGGAGAAAGCCGCTCACAGACACCTCTGGTGAGGGCCGATCTCATTGGAAAACAAAAGGATCAGGAGAAAATATTCTAGTGGGGGGAGAGTTGGGAGCTCCCCCTATATCCTTGGAGAGTTGGTCTACCCCACTGTTCTTGTTGGGTTCAGCCAACAAAAGACTAATATGTATGGCCACCTTTACTTCACTGCCCCTTTCATATTTAAACTGCTCAGTACTGCTGTATAATGTCCTCCATAATTACTGCTGCTTTTGGGGGTGTGGTATAGAGAGTTAAGGAGCAGAGTATAAAAAATTGCTAAAATGTCAGATGCAAGTCATATAATGACCAGAAATGCTGTTATTACGTGTTAATTGCTTATTCAGAAACATTATCTGAAACAACAGTTACACTTTACCAACCTGAGTAACTCTCAGCTACAAATGCTATACATTTCCTGGATACACCATTCTCAATGCATTTGAAAAATCTATACATCGTTTCACTTTTTTCACATTTTGTTATGTTACAGCCATGTAACATAACAAAATGATATTGTGCTGAAATAAAAAAAAATAAAGTTTTCCTCCATAAATTTGCAAAATGAGAATGCGAAAACATAATTTTAGAAATGTCTCCAAATTTATTAAGGAAAACTAACATTTCGTTTGGACACAAATATTCATACCCTTTGCTATGAATCTTGAAATTTAGCTCTGGGGTCTCTCATTTCTCTTGATCTTCTTTGAGATGTTTCTACTGTACATCTTGATTGGAGTTCATCCGTGGTAAATTACATTGAATGAACATGATTTGGAAAGATATAGCCCTGTCTATATAAGGTCTCACCTCTCACAGCTTACAATGCATATCCGGCAGGATTGTGTGGAGGCACAGATTTGGAGAAGAGTAAAAAAAATTCTGCTCCACTGAAAGTTCTTAGCACAATGGCCTTCATAATTCTTAAATGGAAGAAGTTTGGAGCAACCAGGACTCTTACTAGAGCTGACTAAGTAATTAGTGGAGAAGAGCCTTGGTAAGAGAGGTGCCCAAGATACCAATGGTCACTCTGGCTGAGCTCCAAAGATCCTGTGTGTAGATGGGAGAAACTTCCTGAAGGTTAACCATCACTAGAGCACTCCACCAATCTGAGCTTTATGGCTGAGTGGCCAGAACAAGCCTCTACTCAGTAAAAGACACATAAAAGCTCAGCTGGAGTTTGAAAAAAAGAAAAACACCTAAAGGACTTTCAGACTGTGAAAAACAAGATTCTCTGTTTTGATAAAACCAAGACTCAACTTTTTGGCCTCAATTCTAAATGTCATTTTTGGAGGAAACCAGGCACTGCTTATCATGTGCCCAATACCATCCCTACAGTGAAGTATGGTGGTGGCAGCATCATGCTGTAGGGTGATCTCTCTGTGACAGAGAGACTGTTCAGGGTTGAGGAAAAGCTGAAAGCACAGAGATATTCTTAATGAAAACCTGATCTAAAGTGCTCGGGAATTTAGACTGGGCCGAAGGTTCACCTTTGAATAAGACAATGACCCTAACCATACAGCCAGGACAATGCAGGAGTGACTTAGGGACAAATCTGTGAATGTCCTTGAGTGGTCCATCCAGATCCCCCAATTGAACATCTCTGGAGAGACTTGAAAATGGCTGTCCACCAACCGTCCTCATCCAACTTGACAGAGCTAGAGGGGATCTGCAGAGAAGAATGGCAGAAAATCCCCAAATCCAGGTGTGCAGACCTTTTGGCATCATATCTAAGGCTACTTTCACACTAGCGTTTTTAAATTCCGGTATTGAGTTCCGTCATAGGGGCTCAATACCGGAAAAAAACGCTTCAGTTTTGTCCCCATTCATTGTCAATGGGGACAAAACTGAACTGAAAACAATGGAATGCTCCTGAAAGCATTCCGTTCCGTCTTCAGACCGGAGAACAAACCGCAGCATGCTGCGGTTTGCTCTCCGGTCCAGGCACCCGCACCAAGACGGATCCGGAATGACCCCCAATGCAAGTCAATGGGGACGGATCCGTTTGGTGTGACACACCAGTAATCCGGATCTGTCCTCCATTGACTTGCAAAGAGGGGTCATTCCGGATCCGGCTACAGAGAAACAGACAGACATACATAGACATACATACATACACATACATACACATACATACTTACATACTCCAGCCAGGGACGACAGCAGCATGTCTTCACGCTCCTCCTGCGCGCAGGTATGACGTTTCCCCACTGCGCCCAGCAGAGGGTGCTGTGGGGAATCGTCATCACTGCCCGCAGGAGGCGCGTGAAGACGTGCTGCCGGCGTCCCGGGCTGGAGTATGTAAGTATGTATGTGTTTGTGTGTATGTGTGTGTATGTATGTTCTCTGTGTATGTGTCAGCGCTGCTCCGGCTCCACACATGTGTCAGCGGCAGTACGGATCCGTCGGCACCCTTTAGGTGCCGGATCCGTGCTGCCGCTAGTGTGAAAGTAGCCTAAGACTGGAGGCTTTAATCGCTGCCAAAGGTGCTTCAACTAAGTACTGAGGAAAGGGTCTGAAAATGTATGTTAAAGCAAGATTTTAGTTGTTCCTTTTCAAGAAATTAGCAAAGATTTCTAACATTTTGTTTCACTTTCTCTGATATTGAATGCAGAATGATGGTGAAAAACATGATTCTTTTTTATTTTAGCACAAGGCTACAACATAACAAACTGTTAAAAAGTGAAAGGGTCTGAAGACTTTCCAATTCAATATACATTATAAATAAAAAATGCAAGCATCAATTTATCATAAAGAAACAGGCTACACTGTGTACGTGATATGGAATAACTATCATCAGAAAAACATAAAGAAACCCATCATCTGTAGCCAAGATCTTCAATATATTCAAACAGCGAGGAGAGAAAGCAACAACTTTTATCACTGCAAAACACATTCTTATAACAAGGATACAATCTATAGGTCAAAGATGATCAGATAAACGGAGCTCCAAGGAGCACAAACAGCATGATGATAACAGCAGGGTGCCCATATTGGTTGCATACAATCTTGACATAAAAAATTGATCTTCAACACGTACTTCTAAAAGACAAATAGAAGGAAAAGAAATATTCTCAGATTTATCTCTTCTCCCTTAAGGATTGTGTATCAGAAGTGGCCTCTCCTAAGCATCAGTAGCATACTTCCCCATGCAACTATGGGACTAGGGCACCCACATCTTACCCAAAAAGCTGGACATATCAGCCCACCATATACACCGGAGTGCCAGTGGTTGGCACAGATGCTGACATAATATTGGACAATGAGCAGAAGACTACCCTATTTGATAATAATGTGGAGCTAAGGACAATACTTAATTGTTCTAGTCACAAATATTAGAATAAAAAATGTCACCCTAATAAGAACAGCATAATTTAAGAAATGGAATTGCAAAAGTAGACCACATACTATGTAAAAATGCCTGAAAATGAGGACCAAAGCGAGGGTACAGAGTCACAACCAGAGATATTTCTACTACATATTGCAGAATATTTCTACAGTCATTTAAAGGAAATCATTCATTACTCCAGTCTTGTTCAGTGTCTGTGGAAATGTACTTTTAATGATGATGTGTCAGTTTTTAATACTAGCTCCTTTCTCTCTATTCAAATCAGTTTTCTGTCAAAGCCCCTGGAAATTCTTCACTTCACTGTATAAATGATGGCACTGCACTCGTTATCATATCTGAATTCTTCTATAATTAGAGTGAATGCAGCCTCGTAGCTACAAAATTTAGATGGCTTTCTCCAATACAAACAATTGAAATGAATATTAAAGTATGTTTGCTTTTTACATGTCAGGAAATGAAGTGAGAAAAAGAACACAAGGAACACACTTAAAATAGAGTGGTGTAATTTCCTAGTGGCAGTCTGCAAGTGGAGCTGCATTCACTGCCAACACTTAAATAGAGATGAGCGAATCATTCAAAAAATTATTCGCCGAACTTTTCCTAAAATTCGTATATTCGACGAATAGATTTGTTGTATTTGCGTACAAAATATACGTTATTATGTGCTATTAGCGAACATTCGCTCACTAATAACGAACGTTCATTTACAAAATGTACGCAACTTCCTAGAAGACGTACGCATGAACGTACAAATAGCTTACGAATCTCAGCGTACTATTGTATGAGCGATTACGTAATACGCAGGCACGTATGAGAAGAGGCCGCGGCGTGCACTCCTCAGAGGCAGAGCGAATATTCGAGACATATATATGGTAAAGTGCAAATACATTATTATATGTATAATATAAACATTTTAAATATCACCTACCTAGTCTCTTTTCTTCTGACGCTTGTCATAGAACTGGAGCAGAGTCCCAAACTCAGTCGCAATTTGTAATCCACATAGGCAAAATTGTAATCCAAATGGGTAAAAAAAAGCAGCAATGGTTCCTTAAAAAGCCCTCTTTCAAGGGGCTCCCCAAATAACCTTAAAGGGGGAAAAAGGGATGAGGCGCACGAATGCGCAACTTAATTTTCTGAGTTACCTCGTCATCCTTCCGCGCTAGAGAAAGAGGCAGAACTACCAGGGAGGAGTCTGCATCGCTGAATTGAATTCGTACGCAACAGCGTATAGATTAACTACCAGGGAAAAGTCTGCATCGCTGAATTGAATTCGTACACGACAGCGTATAGAGTAACTAAATTATACGTAGAATAGTGTATAATTTAGCGGACAAACTACGTAGCGAATGCGTACAAAAGCAAAGCGAATCACCTAATATTCGGATTCGCTTCGCAGCTGAAAAATCCCAAGATTCGATACGAATCTACGAAGCGGCGAATAGATTCGCTCATCTCTAGTCATAAAGATTACATTTTTTGTTTTTCATTAAAACTCATTGATGGTATTGTGTCTCAGGGCTCTTTGGGTCACTGAAATCAATCTCAAATACCTGTGATAATTAGTTTGCCAGGTCAGCCCAATTAAAGGAAAACTGGATATTCCACAATATTAAGCAGGATACTGTTTTAAAGTAAAATGGGAAAAAAAGGATCTCTCTGTTGCCGAAAAGCATCAAATAGTGCAATGCCTTGGACAAGGGATGAAAACATTAAATATTTCACGAAATCTTAAGCGTGATCATCATGTGAAGAGATTGTGGCTGATTCAGAGCACAGACGTGTTCGTGCTGATAAAGGCAGAATGAGGAAGGTTTCTGCCAGGCAAGTTCATCAGATTCAGAGAGCAGCTGCTAAAAAGCCATTACAAACCAGCAAACAGATATTTGAAGCTGCTGGTGCCTCTGAAGTCCCTCGAACCTCAAGGTGTAGGATCCTTCAAAGGCTTGCTGTGGTGCATAAACCTACTATTCGGCCACCCCTAACCAGTGCTCACAAGCAGAAACGGTTGCAGTGGGCCCAGACATACATGAAGACTAATTTTCAAACAGTCTTGTTTACTGATGAGTGTCGTGCAACCCTGGATGGTCCAGATGGATGGAGTAGTGGATAGTTGGTGAATGGCCACCATGTCCCAACAAGGCTGCGACGTCAGCAAGGAGGTGGAGGAGTCATGTTTTGGGCCGGAATCATGGGGAGAGAGCTGGTAGGCCCCTTTAGGTTCCTGAAGGTGTGAAAATGACCTCTGCAAAGTATATAGAGTTTCTGCCAGACAACTTTCTTCCATGGTACAAAAAGCAGAAACGTGCCTTCAGGAGCAAAATCATCTTCATGCATGACAATACACCATCTCATGCTGCAAAGAATACTTCTGTGTCATTGGCTGCTATGGGCATAAAAGGAGTTAAACTCATAGTGTGGCCACCATCTTCCCCTGACCTCAACCTTATAGAGAACCTTTGGAGTATCATCAAGCAAAAGATCTATAAGGGGGGGAAGCAGTTCACATCAAAACAGCAGCTCTGGGAGGCTATTCTAACATCATGCAAAGAAATTCAAGCAGAAACTCTCCAAAAACTCACAAGTTAAATGGATGCAAGAATTGTGAAGGTGATATTAAAGAAGGGTTCCCATGTTAACATGTAACTTGGCCTGTTAGGATGTTTTGGATTTAAATAGCTTTTTTATTTCAGTGAATGTGACCTCCTAATGCTGCAAATTCCACAAATGGCCATTTTCAATTCTTAAAAACATAAAATATTTCGAAACTCTACTGTGCATAATAATTTGGAACAGTGCATTTTGAGGTTTTTTTTAATTTTTGAAGAATATACTGTTATCATTGGGAGGTTTGTTCAATAAAATTCGATGTATACTCTAACAGGGGATGACTTTTATTATACTCACTGTCATTTGCACCGACTATTTAGGAAAATCAGAGATAAATATCATTTGCATAATAATTTGGAACATGATGTATGGTGTATAGTGCAATTGCATTTCATTAAATGTAAACTCATTTATCATAAGGATCAGGCATGTAGCCATACTTTATTTTCTATGTGGTTGTAATAAAGCTGCCATAGAGGTGTATAAGGCCTCTATTTTACCTGCAATGTCAATTTCATATGGATGCATATTCATATGGGGCACCTTTAATAAGACAAGTGTTTTAGAAGCCAGTCTTACTAAAGCCCTATAGCTGGCAGAGAAAATGGTAATGAGACGGACTTACTGACTCGTTCCCTTCCCCACCTCAAACCACGCCCACAATTTTAGTCGCAGATGGTTTTGGCTAATATAGCCATATTTCAGTATAATAAATGACCCCCAATCTCTCTCTACTCACAGTGTCCAAGTGATCCTATATGGCAGTGCATTGAGAATCCATAGCTTTGTACTTAAGTGGGAATAATTTAAGAAGGCCACCAGTAACCTGTCCTAGAATGTGAGCAAGATTGGTTGCCACCGCCTGCCTATGATATGCCATCATAGCGGAGCAGCCTGACGGGAAAACTTACCCAATATGTACTATATGCAAATACCAAAGTGTAGTTTGTGGTGAGGCCCTGACCACCCTAGATAGGAGTCAACAAGTGCTGTTCATATTCTAGGACAGGTTTCTGGAGATCATTTTAAATAATTTACGGAGAACCCCTTTAAGGATTTGTTCACACTCTATACACTGCTGTAAATGCTTCTACAATGTGTATGAACCCTTAATCAGAATACTTTGACCTTTATGTTCTAAACATCATAAGGCATCTGTCAGTAGTACCTATGACACTGGCTGACCTGTTGCATGTGCGCTTGGCAGCTGATGGCATTATGTTTTAACATATGCAAATGAGTCTCTAGGAGCAATGGGGATGTTGTCGTTACTTCTAGATGCTCTGCTCTCTCTGCAACTGCTGCACCCTCTACACTTTGACTTTAGGAGAAGTCAGGGCATGATCCCATTTACACTGCCTTGCCCTGTCAATAAAGTGCAGAGGGCGCGGCAGTTGCAGAGAGAGCTGAGCCTCTATGTGTAACAACAACCCCCTTGTTGCTCCTAGAAGCTCATTTACATATATTAAAACATCATTTTTCTCAGCAATGTAGGCACTTATGAACATGGCACCAACACAGATGCCTTCAGCTGCCAAGTGCACATGCAACAGGTCAGCCAGTGTCATAGGTACAAATCCGCTGACAGATGCCCTTTAATTTCTAGGGCTTGGCTCAAACTTGGCCCATGAGATCCACCCTCTAATCGCTGGAGGTTCCACCACTGGGACCCCCATCAATCACTATAACTGACCTCTTGAGTGCCTTGCTCCTTCTCACTTCAGTTCATCTTTGAGCCTGACAGAAGAAACCGAGCACTGCATATAGCTGTCTCTCTTGGTCTTCAACTGCCACTGTTGGAAATCCCAGCAATTAGACATGTATGGTCTATCCTGTAGATAGGTGGCAATTGTCAATTGTGGAAAAATCCCTTTAAATATTAAATCATGGACTTGCAAAATGACCCTCTACAAATTGGAATGAAAAAAACCCCCAGGCCTACAGGGGATTTTACATTGACATGGTTGTCCCATATGAGCCATCATCAAAATGCTGCCGGTTATTATCAATGCATAACTGATAACATGGAAGCCAAGACAGATTGATAGCATTCATATCAGTTGTTGACAACATAATACCAGTAGCAGTATTACTTTATCCATTTATCTAGTTCTTCAATAAAGGTCAAGCCAGCTAGATGAAAATTATACAATGGTCAGTTTCAGACAGCTGTAATGTGACCATATATCCTTATTTCAAGAACTGGATCACCCATGGTTCTACAGGCCTCATGCACACGGCCGTATTAACTGGTGATGTAGACCCTTATTCAAATGCAGGCCCAGTGTCTTAAAATCCCTGATGAGCAGCTCCAGTGGACCTGGGCGTTGCTGAATGTAATGAACACACTCGGGAGTCCTTGTATTCATGACCTCCTGGCTCACAGGGTCTAAGATTGGCAGGATAAATTAAATATAATACAGTAAGTCAAGCCTAAATACACACATAACGCTCACATATAAGCATTGTGCTTGATTATACAGTTCCAATAAAGTCTAGTAAGATATATTTTTCCCAAGTGTCTTGTCTGAATCTATTTAGTTTGTGTTTATGAATGTACAGCAGACAATTTACTGCGTATGGGTTTATTAATAATAGAGATGAAGACAGACAAGCAACTTAGATATGCTATTTATAAGCTGCACAGGAAGAACTACATCATGTTGGGATCTTTTGCTGCTATTTTAAAGTGACTTAGTAAAAATGGAAAATTAAACTTGCTGTCCTTTACAATAACTGTCGAAATCCTCCATAGTTTAAAAATATAATAATTGTGACATTAATTTTATAATGATCATCTTTACAGATGCTTCAAAGAAAGGGAAGCCGAGGATCAAACAGGACGGTCACTAGATTAAAGTGGTTATGCTATGAATGATGTAAAAAAAATAAAAATTAGACATGACATAGGACATGACAATCTCTTTGTAGAAAAACTAGAACAAGCTCTGTATCTCAAATGGAAGATAAATTTTCCTATTCATTGCTCCAATTGTTCTGCTAGATTTATTCCAGGCAGCCAGCTCAGGGAGCATATGTCCTTTCTTGGGCGTGTGTTCTTTCTGAACAAAACATATGGCTAGTGACTGTTGAAGATGAGAGTCCATGCGACCACCTCAGTAAGGTGGACGGAGAAATAAGGTAAAGGACAAACAGCAGGTGGCACCATACAGATACATTTTATTCAATAGCTCAATGGATCAAAATCGACTAAGAAAAAAAAAAGAGAATCACTGAGCCCAAACAGGGGAAATATACCACATACATTTCTATTGGTGTATACAGATACAGGGGGTCATTTATTAAGACTAGGGTACAAATTAAAGTAGAAATTAATTTACGAAGTTATTACACGTGTGACTTCGCGAATTAATTCATCTGAGCCAATACATTCTAATACTGTACGGATCGCTCGCTCCGTACAATATTGAAATTAAGTTTTATGCGAATCGACTTGGGATGAAGCATGTAAAGTCGATTCGCTCATCTCTAATTAAGACCAGCATTTTAGACGCGGGTCTTAATAAGCTCCTGTGCTGGCAGTGGATTGCCGAAGTTATGAAGAGGTGCCAGCCTCTACATATAGAAATTCACAGAAAAAAAAAAGCACTATAACAATAGATGCAAACAACATATGGACTAAGCCCTCACTCTATTGATAAAATCTGAGACTCTTAGCCAATACATTTTGATCAAAATACATCTGTGCCCACCTACCCAGCGCTATGGTGGTCTCAGTTCAGGCAGGTCCTATGCTAAACCTAGCGATGCGGTTGTGCATCTATGGTTAGGAGCACAGACCTTGCACATATAGTGTGCTGCTCCTAGTTACCTCTATGTGAATCACCAACCAATGAGAGGAGGGGCACACACACCTATATGTACCACCTTAATCAAGGTCGCCTCTTAGATAGGTGGGGCAAAAGTGCACATGAATGCTACTCCCCTGATAATAGGAGCGCATTCACACTTGAAGGTGCCACTCCTTCAAGACACATAAAAAAAATATTTATGGAAAAAAGCTACAAAACATCCTGCACGATATGATAGTAAAATGTGCAGATGTGCAAGGCTACACTTAGAAATTCACAGAAAAAAAAAGCACTATAACAATAGATGCAAACAACATATGGACTAAGCCCTCACTCTATTGATAAAATCTGAGATTCTTAGCCAATACATTATGATCAAAATACATCTGTGCCCACCTACCCAGCGCCACGGTGGTCTCAGTTCAGGTAGTGCCTCTACATAACTTCAGCGTATCCAGCACCGGTCTAAATGTAAGACAGCTTCCTAGCTGGAATAACTTTTGCACCACAATCTGCACCAGAAATATGTCTAATATAGGTGTATTTCTGATCGTAAATGACCCCCACAGTTCCTAGGCAAAATACTTTTCAAACTGGACACAAACATTTTAGAAACCAATAGATACAGTACATGACCACAGATAAAAGATGGATTTATCTGAGACCATGTGTCTATTGGTTCCTAAGACATTTGTGTCCATTTTGAAAAGTATTTTGCCTATGAAGTATGGGTGAGATTTATCAAACTTGCCCATAGTAACCAATCAGATTCCATCTTTCATTTTTCACAGCTCCTTTGGAAAATGAAAGGTGGAATCTGATTTGTTGCTATGGGCAACTTAGCCAGTTCTACTTTACACCAGTTTGATAAATCTCCCCCTGTATCTCTATTCATCAATAGAAATGTATGTGATATATTTCTCCTATACAAAATATTTAAATACATGCAGGTATAAAAGTATTCAGATCCAGGTGCTGATTTGTAAAATGTAGAACATGTCTCGCGGCACAGCCCCTTTAAAGGGGTTCTCCAGGAAATAAAAAATGAAAATACTTAAATATTATTTTATAATAAATATATTCACAAATACCTTTCATTACTTAGAATGGCTTGTTTTGTCTAGGGAGCAATCATTAGAAGAAATAAAATGGCTGCTATCCTATTAGTGCACATAAAACATGTCCTAATCACACAGGATAACAAGTTACTTTACAACACTGAGCTATAGAGCTGCCTCATCCTACTCTCTGCTATGTTTGTCAATACAGGTGAGTCACTGTGGGAAAGGAGTTCATGAGGAGACATGTATACAAGTATAGAGAGGTGGGGATGTGGATAATAAGCAGCAGCTTTTCTATGGAGTCTTCATTACCACAGAAACACATTACCACAGCCTGTCTGTCCTATCTGTACTTCATGTCTCCTCATAAACTAAAAAACCCCAGAGATTCAGCTAAAGTTCTTATCTGTATTCAGGATCCTAATCACTGACACATATAGCAGAGAGGAGGATGAGGCAGCTCTTTACCTCAGTGTTGTAAAGTAACTTGTCCTCATTGTGATCAGGACAGGTTTTTAGTGAACTACTGGGACAGCGGCCATTTTGTTTCCCCTGATGATTGCTCCCCAGACAGAATGAGCCATTATAAATAATGGACGGTATTTGAGAATATATTTATTATAAATTAATATTTAAGTATTTTTATTTTCTTAATTCCCGGAGAACCCCTTTATGGACTCTAAACTACAGGCTATCTAGAGCCATCTTGTGGTGAGAACTTTTGTGGAAACCATGAATGGTTGAGGACAGTGGCGTAGCTAAAGGGGTCGCAGCGGTCGCACGCCAATTAGGCAGGTGCGGCACGGCCCTGCGCACAGATGGTGGTGGCGGTAGGGCAGAGGGAGATGAGCACTTCCATTGTGGAAGCGCTCATCTCCATAGCCATCTGTATCGCCGTCCTGACTTAGGGGCCCGGTCGCAACTGCGACCGCTGCAACCCCTTTAGCTACGCCACTGTCCTCAACCATTCATGGTTTCCACAAAAGTTCTCACCACAAGATGGCTCTAGATAGCCTGTAGTTTAGAGTCCTTAAAGGGGTTCTCCGGGAATTAAGAAAATGAAAATACTTAAATATTAATTTATAATAAATATATTCTCAAATACCGTCCATTATTTATAATGGCTCATTTTGTCTGGGGAGCAATCATCAGGGGAAACAAAATGGCCGCTGTCCCAGTAGTTCACTCAAAACCTGTCCTGATCACAATGAGGACAAGTTACTTTACAACACTGAGGTAAAGAGCTGCCTCATCCGCCTCTCTGCTATATGTGTCAGTGATTAGGATGCCTGTACTGCGGGGCAGGGGAGAGAGAGGAGTCTCCCCTGCCCGTTCCTCTGATAGGCTGCAGGCACTAGGCCTGCAGCCTATCAGAGGCCGGCTCAGGCGGCGCGATGACGTCATCGCGTCGCCTGAGCCGTACAGCGCGGGGCATAGGCCGGAAGAGGCCTGCATCGCATCGCTGCCAGCTCCATGGAGGTAAGTATAAGTGTTTATTTTTTTTCATTGTTGTAGTCCTGGACCGGAGCTCTATTGGGGGCATTTTTACTGGCACATGGGGGCATTTTTACTGGCACATGCGGGGCACTGGGGGCACTTTTACTGGCACATGGGGGCATTTTTACTGGCACTGGGGCATTATTACAGGCACTGGGGAATTTTTACCGGCAAAAGGGGGCACTGGGGGCATTTTTTGGGGCACTGGGGGCATTATTACAGGCACTGGGGGCATTATTACAGGCACATGGGGGCACTGGGGGCATTTGTTACTGGCACATGGGGGCACTTCTTACTGGCACTGGGGGCATTTCTCAATGGCACTTGGGGGGCATTTCTTAATGGCATGGGAGCACTGGGGGCATTTTTACTGGCACTGGGGGCATTTGTTTACTGGCATATGTGGCACTGGGGGCATTTTTACTGGCACTGGGGGCATTTGTTACTGGCACTTGGGGGCATTTCTTAATGGCACGGGAGCACTGTGGGCATTTTTACTGGCACATGGGGGCACTGGGGCATTTCTTACTGGCACATAATTTGGGGGCATCTATGGGTGGGGAGCACTTCTTACTGGCACATTATTTGGGGGCACAATGGAGGCACTTCATACTGGCACATTATTGGGGCACTTCTTACTGGCACATTGGAAGCATTATTACTTCTGGGGCACAGTGGGGACATTAGTACTGTTGGGGGCACTATTACTAACAAGTGCACTCTGGCAGAGAATTATTAGTTGGGACTTTGGGGGGCACTATTACTTTGGGGGGCACCCTGGCACAGTATCAGCGCAGTTATTTCTGGGGGACGTTATGTTTACACTATTACGGGACACTATTTGCTGGGCGCAGTTATTTTAGGACACTGTGTGCCAATAATTTATTGAAGGGCACTATCTGTGTGGTACTAGTGGCACAGGGGGTGGTAGGATGATTTGTCTAGAAGACGGGAGGATGATGGAAAAGTAGTAAACTAAGATTTTTTTCTGTCTAACTGCAGAGATGAGAAATGGCTGAAAAATGGCGTCTGGTCTGAAAGGAGAAGATGAGGAAAGAGAAGATCTACATCAGAGGAGACGTCACTGGATGTAAGAGGTATGGGGCGCTGTATTATACTGGATGTAAGAGGTATGGGGCGCTGTATTAGGCTACATTCACACGAACGTTGTGTTTTGCAGTCTGCAAATTGCGGATCCGCAAAAAAAGGATGATGTTCCATATGGCATCCGTTTTTTTTTTTGCAGATCCACTGTAACAATGCCTATCCTTGTCCGCAAAACAGACAAAAATAGGAATGGACATACAGATGCGGACAGCACAAAGTGTTCATTTAAGTGAATGGGTCCGCATCTGAGCCGCAAAATATGCAGATCGGAGGCAGCAAAAACAACTGTGGTGTGAATGTAGCCTTACCCTGTATGTTCTGTAGTGATATATGTAATGTTAGGGGGAAAAGGTTAGGGTGAGAATTTGGCACGGGGGAGGGGGGGTTCAATTTTTGACTTGGCCGGCAGAAAAGCTAGGTGCACCAGCGCTGGGGGGCAAGCTGAACTCTTGCACCAGGGCCCATGAGCCTTTAGCTACGCCCCTGGTTGAGGATGAGGGTCTGACTGCTAGGACCTCCTTAGCACTGCAGCTATTTTACACAGGGTTGCTGCTGTCCAACAACTGTGATTGAGACTACTATGCAACACAAACCCATTCAGAAGAAATGCCAAAAGGACTCCTGTTTCTTTTTATTCCAGATTGGCTGGGGTCCTAAAAGTCAAACTCCCAACAATCATATTGTTACACAATTTCCTAGTATATAATGGGAATACTCCATTAAGGCTCGTTAGAAGAATAGAAAAAGAGATGTCAGATCATCAATGACTGTTTAGCACTAATGTACCAAATCACTGGGCATATCAATAGCAAGTTTGATCGTAGGGAGTAGCAAAACAAGACACTGAAACACAGTAACAAGGTACCAGGAATAAGGTACGAGTTCTAATAGTCAGGATGCAAGCTACTGTAGATGCAGAACACAGAAATGAATCCAAAGGAAGGAGCTAGATTCTCAGTATCTGTAGGACGGGACTCATACAGGAGGATTGATACTATCAGGACCAAAAGTAGCTTTAGGATATCAGGAATGTGACTTCTTTTCCACCCCAAAACAACAGGCACATTTAGTGTGTATTCCTATCATTTTCATTGTGCGGTCGTTTTTTACAAAGCAAAATTATAGCAAAAAATAAAAAATACACTGGACAAATAACAGATACCAGTACATATTTTTTCTAATCTGTTTTTATTCTCTGAATGGCTCTTACTAAATTATGCACATGTGGACAGTCAAAAAATCAATTCTACGTCTGTTATGAGCAGGTGCAGATTTGCACCATAATTCCTACCATTATTTAGGCTTTAGACCATATCTTTTTGCTTTGCTGGTGACATCCACTTTTCTGGTCCCTTTCAAATCTAGCAAACAATCAGAAAAGTCTAAAATTCTGATACGAATTTGTTGCAAGACATCATTTGTAACTTGTGGAACAGGATACACCAAAAACTGGTGTAAACTTCTTAGTAAATGTGGATCATAAACTTCTATTGGAAAGTTTTGTGTGCATGCTTTGTGACCTGTACAGAGGTCACTGTGGAGGGGGAAGAGGTGAAATGTGAACTTCAGTTTCTCAACATATAAGTAAATAAGTATGTGTGTGTTTCTGTGAATTCTGTATGTAGGAGACCCCAGTGTCCTAAAAATCTGAATATGAGTAGTAGTGCTCTTATTTTATATAGAAAGAATATGGGCATTTATCAACACCGATATTTTTAGCACCGATCTTGATTCCCTCTGTGTTAAAGATGCAACAAATTTATATTGAGGCGCAGGCCTCTCTTGAATTGGTTGTATCCTACTTCAGGTCATGCAACACACTTAAAGGATGGGATCCTTCCTTGGGACCCCCACGAATGACAATACCTGGAACTCTGTACCTGCAGGGCCCCTTAAAAAGGTATTGTGAGAATGCACACTTCTGCTGCATTCATCTCTATAAGACTGCTGGAAATAGGTGAGCTCTCGTACTCTGCTCTATAGAGATGAATGGAGCAGCAGCACACATGCCTGACCTGCTGCTCTATTCATTTGGAGGCCCGAAGGGTCCCCATTCTCGTGATCGGTGCTGGTGCCAATCAGACCCCCACTGATCTAATACCTAGAGCATCCATCCTGTTACCCAAAGCACCATGAGGGAAGTGGGCAACTCTTTAAAAGAATAAGTTACCCTGACAGAAGTGAGAAAGCATCAGGTTTCTGATGTCCTGCTGCTGAGTGTGCAGACCCTTGAGTCCACCTCATTTCTGGAGCTTTCTTGACTCCTGTGAGTAGAATCTGGTGTAAGAGTATACTCATATGCAATCCAATCCGAAATTTCTGGTTTGGGTGGAGTTGTCCATTATATTCTAACTAGACAATTTCAATAATACATACATGTTATTTTCTGTACCAGTATGTTCAATTTTTACACCCAATGAAACAAAAATACGGACAATTTTCACAATGAACTTGATGCATCAAAACTTTGTGAAAGCAATTATTTACTTACAGGTAGCTGTTTCTCTAGGCAGATGCTGAAATTTTTGGTTTGGTTGGGCTTTAGTTTCTTTAGGGGAATTCTTGTTTCACCGATGAATTCATTGTGGCGGAACTTATCCTCATCACAAACTGAAATTCTAGATATACAAACACAAAAAAAACCCAGATGTCAGGAACAAATATACTATTCAACTTAAATACAGGATCACAATATAGCTTATAGCAGTAGGAAAGACTACAATGCTCTGAACAAACACTTAAGATCCCCGTAAAAGAGTCAGCCGTGTTAATAGTACTAGCCACAAAGCCCATAGTGCAAGTCGCTGAACAAACATCGTCAGTCAATAAGCCCCCATATATAAGTGATAGAGCTCCTATTCAGTCACAGCAAGAGTCCCGAGTGCCCACCACAGAGCTCCTCTGCTACATTTTCCTCTAATTAGGTCTCATTTGTATAGCTTTCCTTTCAGTGCTGAGTAACACTGCAGAGGGCAGCTACTTACAGAAACCACCTACCTGTGGAACACAAGCATCATTTCCCATAATAGCACCATCTGGGACACTGATGGCATATCATTAGGATATTCCATCAATGTCAGAGAGGTGTGGGTCTCATGTCTGGGAAATGCTCTTATCTCCAGAATGGGAATCCCAAAGTGAACAGAGAGCAGCCTCGCATGAATGGGCACACTATGTTTACCGCTTTGGGAATTCTGAAATAGCCAAGTGCTGGCTTGGCTATTTCTGTCAGTCCCATAGCGGTGAATGAAGAAGTGGCCATGCTTGCATGGTGTGCTCTCCATTTATCACTATGTGATTTCCGAAAATAGCTGGGCATGCTCACCCAGCTATTTCTGTTACTCCCATTGCTATGAATGTGCGGCATGCTCTCTTTCATTTAGGGTGCCCTGTTCTCTGACATAGTAGGCATATTGTCCCAGGTGGGCCAACTCCTTTAAAGACATTATTCTCTAGCTGTTTCTTGTTATGATCTATAAAAGAGAAGGAAACACCAGGACACCCCCATTTGTACACCTCTGTATCATAACCTGTTGATTGTTAGTTTCATTATGAAGATTGCTATTATCTAAAAACTGAAAATATTTCAATCACTTGAGCTCCTAGATAAGGTGGTGGTCTGACCTCCAGTACCTTGGTAAATCACCACCCTTACATGTTATTGCAACGACCCCCTGAGGAGCTTGGGATAGTGACCCTGACTCCCACAGGCCATTGCTCCCTGGGGATTGGTGGAGTTGAATTATAGTACTGAAGAATGAGGCCAGAGTTAACCATATCAATGTCTATTTTTTTAACAACTTGAAATACATACACTAGCTTTTAGTGCATTTCTTCTCTGGCACCAGCAAGCAATCTGGAGGCAGGCTGGATTGTGGCAATTCAGTGTTTGTTGGTGATAGATGGCTTCGCTGTAGTCCTTTTGTCACGCTCTGGTGTGGGGGGGAAAAGCCACACCGAGCGTATGAGGGATGGGAACAGACAAAACCAGGGAACCGGTCACCTCCTGCAGGGGACCCTGAGACTAGGCCCTGGCTGACTACCAGTATGAACAATCCTGGGTTGTAGGAAAGTTCATACACAGGAACCTAATCTAAATGCACCCTAGAAAACCCTGCAGTCTAGTGACACAAGAGAGTAAACCCCTTCCTCCAAGCGTACGGAGGAACAGGAGACTCCAAAAGGAAAACAACAAAAGGAACAGAAGAAACTTAACTTAAGCAGATAACTCAGCAACTGGATCTCAGCCGAGATCCACACCACTCTCAACCAGGTAAGCAGAAGATATAAACCGCAAGGGATACTGGGAGAGGAAGGGGTAAATAGGAGAAAGCTAATTGCCAAGCGGCAACAGCTGAGGGGAAGGGGTGTGGTGAACAGCACCCAAACAAAGGGAATAGCCTGTCAAATATGTCACTTAGAAAGCCGCGCAGAACGTCTGATTCCAGACGCAAGCCTACTCGTGACATTACCCCCCCTTTTGCGGGTGACCTCCGGGCACCCAGGACCAACTTTATCAGGATGACACCTGTGAAAGGCTTTCACCAAACGACTGGCATTCACGTCAGATGCCGGTACCCATGACCTCTCCTCAGGACCATAACCCTTCCAATGAACAAGATATTGAAGGGTCCCACGAAGAACTCGAGAATCAATGATCTTGACAATCTGAAATTCCAAATTACCATCCACCAAGACAGGCACGGGTGGCAAGTGAGATGGCTCCAGAGGTTCAACATACCTCTTCAACAAAGATCTGTGAAA
Source organism: Rhinella marina (assembly GCA_900303285.1). Classification (NCBI taxonomy): domain Eukaryota; kingdom Metazoa; phylum Chordata; class Amphibia; order Anura; family Bufonidae; genus Rhinella; species Rhinella marina. The sequence goes on along the minus strand of ONZH01017269.1, from coordinate 254,837 downwards.
CACATTATGGATTTTCAGGGCCTGAGGAAGTTCAAGACGAAATGCTACAGGATTAATAATGGCCGTGATCTTATATGGGCCAATAAATCTTGGACCCAACTTCCAAGAAGGAACTTTCAACTTAATGTTCCTAGTAGACAGCCACACAGAATCACCCACATTTAGGTCCGGACCATTCATGCGTCTCCTGTCAGCCACACGTTTGTACTTGTTACCCATATTTATCAAGTTATTTTGAATTTTTCGCCATATAGAAGACAATGATGACGAAAAACGTTCTTCCTCAGGAATACCAGAAGTATCAGAACCAGAAAATGTGCCAAACTACGGGTGAAAGCCATATGCACCAAAAAATGGTGACTTACCAGTGGAGTCCTGTCTGCGATTATTTATGGCAAACTCAGCCAGAGACAAAAACGAGGACCACTCCTCCTGGTTCTCAGAGACAAAACATCTCAAGTAAGTCTCTAGATTCTGATTGGTACGCTCAGTCTGTCCATTCGTCTGGGGATGAAAGGCAGAGGAAAAAGACAGTTGTACCCCGAGCCGAGGACAGAACGCCCTCCAGAATCTGGACACAAACTAAGTCCCACGATCAGAGACCACGTCAGTGGGAATGCCATGAAGCTTCACAATGTTGTCAACAAACACTTGAGCAAGAGTTTTAGCATTGGGAAGTCCGGGTAATGCAATAAAGTGCACCATTTTACTAAAACGATCTACAACCACTAGAATGACTGTCTTACCAGACGACTCAGGCAGATCAGTAATGAAGTCCATGGATAGGTGAGTCCATGGTCTGGACGGGATGGGTAATGGAAGAAGGGGTCCAGAGGGACGAGTATGTGTCACCTTAGAGCGTGTGCAAACACTACAGGCCGACACATATTCCTCAACACACTTACGCAGCCCAGGCCACCAGAATCTACGAGAGATGAGGTCGACAGTGGATTTACTCCCAGGGTGTCCCGCAAGCACCGAAGAATGATGCTCCTCAAACACCTTATGACGCAAATCAGAAGGAACAAACAACTTCCCGGGAGGGCAAGACTCTGGCGCATCTCCCTGGGCCTCAAACACTTTAGCCTCAAGATCAGGGTAAAGAGCGGATATCACCACTCCTTCAGACAATATAGGGCTTGGATCTTCAAAATCACCACCCCTGGAAAACTACGTGACAAGGCATCCGCCTTCACATTCTTAACCCCAGGACGGTATGTGACAATGAAATTGAATCTGGTGAAGAACAAAGACCATCTGGCCTGCCTTGGATTAAGTCGTCTAGCCGACTCCAGGTAAGACAGATTTTTGTGATCAGTGAATACCGTGATTGGATGAATCGCCCCTTCCAACCAATGACGCCATTCCTCAAAAGCCAACTTAATGGCCAGTAACTCTCTGTTACCCACATCATAATTTCTCTCCGCCGCAGAGAGTTTTTTCGAAAAAAAAGCACATGGGCGCCATTTACCAGGTGACGGGCCCTGTGATAACACAGCTCCTATCCCCACATCGGATGCGTCAACCTCCACAATGAAAGGTTGTGACACATCTGGCTGCACCAATATAGGGGCAGAAGAAAAGCACTCCTTTACAGCGGAGAAGGCTTGCAACGCTGCATCAGACCACACAGAGACATCCGTCCCTTTCTTAGTCATGTCAGTTAAGGGTTTAACTATAGTCGAATAGTTCTTAATACATTTTTGGTAATAGTTGGTGAACCCCAAAAATCGCATAAGAGCCTTCAGATTTTCAGGTCGGTCCCAGTTCAGAACAGCACCGACTTTCTCTGGATCCATACGAAAACCTGAAGATGAAAGCAGGTATCCTAAGAATTGCACCTCATGTACAGCAAAAGCACATTTCTCTAATTTTGCATACAACTTGTTATCTCTTAAGATTTGCAACACCTGCCTCACATGATCCTGATGTGTCACAATATCTGGAGAATAGATTAGTATGTCATCCAAATACACGACTACAAACCTCCCCACAAGATGATGAAAAATGTCATTAACAAAATGCTGGAAGACAGCAGGAGCATTGGTCAACCCAAAAGGCATGACCAGGTTCTCAAAGTGGCCCTCAGGAGTGTTAAAGGCCGTCTTCCATTCATCCCCTTCTTTGATCCTGACCAGATTATATGCCCCCTTAAGTCCAACTTGGAGAACACCTTGGCATCCACAATCTGGTTGAACAAGTCAGGAATCAAAGGAAGGGGGTATGGATCACGGACAGTAATCCTATTGAGTTCACGGAAATCCAGACATGGCCTAAGGGTTCCGTCCTTTTTTTTAACAAAAAAGAACCCTGCTGCCACAGGAGATTTGGAAGGCCTAATATGTCCTTTGGCCAAACTCTCAGCAATATATTCCTTCATGGCCGTTATCTCAGGTCCAGAAAGGTTATACAGCCTAGATTTAGGCAATTTTGCTCCAGGGATAAGATTGATAGGACAATCGTATTCCCGGTGAGGGGGTAAATCCTGACATCTACCTTCAGAAAATACATCAGAAAAATCCGATATAAAAGGAGGAAGAGTCTTAGTGGTTAAAGCCAAAAAAGATGTATTAAGGCAATTGTCAACACAATAATCGCCCCAATCCACAATTTGTCTAGTATGCCAGTCAATGGACGGATTATGTTTGCTTAACCACGGTAAACCCAGAACCACAGGAGCAGGAAGACCTTCCAACACAAAGCATGAAATAAGCTCCTGATGAAATTCACCCACTCTTAATTTGATATCATGCACCATCTGCAAACACTTCTGAGAGAGAGGTGCAGAATCAATGGCGAACACAGAAATCCTCTTATCCAAAGAACTTGGCGACAATCCATGCATACGGACAAACTGAGCATCAATCAAGTTCACCCCTGCCCCGCTGTCAATAAACACCTCAATTTTCACAACTTTTGACTCTAGCGCCACCTCGGCAGTCAGGAGAAAACGGGTACTACAGGATGAAGACAAATGCACATTTTCAGTCTCCCTACCCACCCCACCAAGAGTGAGATGAGAATTCAACGCCCCCTTTTCTTTTCTCTCTTTTCGAGATAGGCAGCATGGACATACATTGATAAAGTGTCCTTTCTGACCACAGAAAAAACACATTCCCTTTTTATTACCAAGATGTTTACGGGTGGAGACAGGAGTGGCTCCCCCTAATTGCATAGGTTCATCCCCAGACATCAACCTAGGGGAATATTCACCCAAAGTGTCATAGGAAGCCGGTACACTATGTGATAGTATGTCCTGAGAGCGGGGGCCCCTAGATCGCTCTCTCAGGCGCCTATCCATGCGCACAGCAAGAGACATAGCGGCCTCCAAAGACACAGGAGTTTCCTGAAAGGCCAAAGCGTCCTTCAGCCTTTCAGACAAACCTTGACAGAATTGGCTACGTAAAGCCGGATCGTTCCATTCAGTATTGGTCGCCCACCTCCGAAACTCAGAGCAATAAGTCTCAACCGGTCGCTCACCCTGACAAAGGTTACATATCTGGGTCTCAGCCAGGGAGATACGATCCGGGTCATCATAGATAATCCCTAAAGCCTTGAAAAATTCATCTACTGACCGGAGAGACTGTGATCCGGTCGGCAGAGAAAAGGCCCATGACTGCGCATCCCCTTTAAGCAGCGAGATGACCACCTTCTGTTCCTCATTACCAGAAGAATGTGGACGCAGTCTGAAATACAATTTGCACGCCTCCCTAAATAGAACAAAATTATCACATTCCCCAGAAAATCTATCCGGGAGGGGGACCTTAGGCTCCAAACAGGCTTGACACTCAGCACCCCCAGAACCACCAGCCTGGGGTCTCTGAATCTGGTTGCGGATGTCAGCCACCTCTAAGTTGAGTCCCTGCAGCCGTTCAGCCAGTGTAGCAATAGCATCCATGTCAGCACAAAAATGACATAAATTTTTGTTTGTTGGCGGTTTATAATGTCACGCTCTGGTGTGGGGGGGAAAAGCCACACCGAGCGTATGAGGGATGGGAACAGACAAAACCAGGGAACCGGTCACCTCCTGCAGGGGACCCTGAGACTAGGCCCTGGCTGACTACCAGTATGAACAATCCTGGGTTGTAGGAAAGTTCATACACAGGAACCTAATCTAAATGCACCCTAGAAAACCCTGCAGTCTAGTGACACAAGAGAGTAAACCCCTTCCTCCAAGCGTACGGAGGAACAGGAGACTCCAAAAGGAAAACAACAAAAGGAAGGGGTAAATAGGAGAAAGCTAATTGCCAAGCGGCAACAGCTGAAGGGAAGGGGTGTGGTGAACAGCACCCAAACAAAGGGAATAGCCTGTCAAATATGTCACTTAGAAAGCCGCGCAGAACGTCTGATTCCAGACGCAAGCCTACTCGTAACACCTTTACCTTACAGCAGTGTATTTAGATGTAGATGTAGCAGTTCACGCTGGTGTCTGGAATCTCAAGGCTTTGCTTTAGAATTTGTAACAGTAGCAGGAGCTTTGCAGGTTGCTTCCTTTCAGGAAATCAGGAACTACCCCTCTTCATAGGCAGCAGGTCCTACTCCTACCATGAGGTGAGGAACAGGGTGGTGTTCCTGCCAACCTTTCCCAACCGTCCTTGCTGGTAATAACAGCCAGGAAACAAAATGTAAAATCCATAATGCACAACAATTTGTAGAACCCCCCAGGTCTGAGATACTACAATTTCTAAACACAGACCATTTTAGTCATGAAAGGTTACGTTTTATTACCTGATATAGAATACTTTGTCTGTGAAGCCTCAACCCTGATCTTCTACATGAACCACATGCGACCAGGGTAAAGATATATGCTGCTGGATCTAATCGTCCGTGAATGAAATATTGTGGCAATCTGTATCCCCAGCTATGATCCATCATTGCTCTTGACAAGAGCCACTTGATCATTCTGAATATTTTGATGGCTTCATGTTGATTCAGTAAGGTTTATGGTTGCAAATGTAGGAATCCAATGGTTTTAGATCATGTTTTTTTTCACTATGATGTCATTATTTTGTACAAACATAAAATACTGATTGAAATACCGCTGGGCTCATCAGTGGAATTAATTTATATTTCCAGATCACAACTGGTGCTTTCTCGTGCATAGAATAATCTACATTTATGGCCACTCAGATGTGAAATAATTAACAGTGCACAAAAATACACCTTGTTTTTATGCATGAACACTGCTTTCTTTTACACTAAACTGAGTGTTTATAAGGCAGTAATTACAGCCATTCAAAGCAGCTTGTATTTGTGTTTACGAATGTTCCATGGTATAATTTTTCTTATGTGAATGGCTCTGTAGGGCTCTGTAGAAGGAAGTGCTGGTATTGGGTATATAGGGAGGAATAGAAGGAGGAACTAGAACAGATCAGAAGGAAAGGTGTAGGGTAAGAAATATACATCAACCTCTTAATTGTATGTACACTAATGCCAGAAGCCTAGCTAATAAAACTGGTGAACTGGAATTAGTGATGTGTGAGGAGAACTATGACATAGTGGGAGTAACTGAGACATGGCTGGATGATAGCTATGATTGGGCAGTTAACGTACAGGGTTACAATCTTTTTAGAAAGGATCGTCAAAACCGGAGGGGGGGGGGGGTCTGCCTTTATGTAAAGTCCTGTCTAAAGCCCACACTGCGGGAAGATATAAGTGAGGGACATGAACATGTGGAGTCACTGTGGGTAGAAATAAATGGAGCCAAAAACAATAATAAAATACTAATAGGGGTTTATTATAAACCACCCAATATATCAGAGACCACAGAAAATCTACTTCTAAACGAAATAGACGAGGCGGCAAATCATAATGAGGTTGTTATTATGGGGGACTTCAACTACCCAGATATAGACTGGGAAACTGAAACCTGTACATCTCATAAAGGAAACAGGTTCCTGGCAATAACCAAAGACAATTACCTTTCCCAACTGGTTCAGGACCCGACTAGAGGGACGGCCATACTGGACTTAGTATTAACCAATAGACCTGACAGAATAACAGATGTGCAGGTCGGGGGACACCTGGGAAACAGTGACCATAACATAATAACCTTCCAATTGTCATTCAAAGGAGTGTTTCTTCAAGGAGGAACAAAAATACCAAACTTCAAAAAGCTAAATTTAGCCAACTAAGAGAGGCCATAGGCCTAACTAACTGGGACAAAGTCCTCAAAAATAAAAATACAGCCACAAAATGGGAGATTTTTAAAAGCATCCTAATATCTAATTGTGAGAGGTACATGCCTTATGGGAATAAAAGGTTAAGGAACAAGAAAAAACCAATGTGGATAAATAGAGCTGTAAAGAAAGCAATAAATGACAAACAGAAAGCATTTAAATCACTAAAACAGGAGGAGAGCGAGGAAGCATTGAAAAACTATAAGGAAAAAAATAGAATATGTAAAAGACAAATAAAAGCAGCCAAACTAGAGACCGAGAGATTAATCGCCAAAGAGAGTAAAACTAACCCTAAAATGTTCTTCAATTATATAAATACTAAAAAGTATAAACCTGAAGGTGTCGGCCCCTTACAGAGTAATGAGGGGGGAGTTGCAGAGAGCGATGAGGAGAAAGCGAAGCTACTAAATAACTTTTTCTCCACTGTATTCACTGAGGAAAATAAACTGTCAGATGAAATGCAGAGTATAAAAGTAAATTCCCCTTTAAAAGTGTCCTCTCTGACCCAGGAAGAGGTTCAGCAACGTCTTAAAAATATTAAAATAGACAAATCACCAGGACCGGATGGCATACACCCCCGTATCCTAAGAGAATTAAGTAATGTCATCGACAGACCCTTATTTCTGATATTTGAGGACTCTATACTGACGGGGAGTGTTTCACAGGATAGGCGCATAGCAAATGTGGTGCCAATATTCAAAAAGGGTCCAAAAACAGAGCCCGGAAACTATAGGCCGGTAAGTTTAACTTCTGTTGTGGGTAAACTATTTGAAGGTTTTCTGAGAGATGCTATCTTGAAGTACCTCAATGAAAATAAGCAAATAACTCCGTATCAGCATGGCTTCATGAGGGATCGGTCATGTCAAACCAATTTAATCAGTTTCTATGAGGAGGTAAGTTCTAGACTTGACCGCGGCGACTCAATGGATGTCGTATATTTGGACTTCTCCAAAGCGTTTGACACGGTACCACATAAAAGGTTAGTATACAAAATGAGAATGCTTGGCCTGGGAGAAAATGTCTGTATGTGGGTAAGTAACTGGCTCAGTGATAGAAAACAGGGGGTGGTTATTAACGGTAGATACTCAGACTGGGTCACTGTCACTAGTGGGGTACCACAAGGGTCTGTATTGGGTCCTATTCTCTTCACTATATTTATTAATGATATTGTAGAAGGTTTGCATAGTAAAATATCAATTTTTGCAGATGACACTAAACTGTGTAAAGTAATTAATACAGAGGAGGACAGTGCACTATTACAGCAGGATCTGGATAGACTGGAGGCTTGGTCAGAAAAGTGGCAGATGAGGTTTAACAATGACAAATGTAAGTTTATTCATATGGGAAGGAATAATGCAAGTCACCAGTACATACTGAATGGTAAAGCACTGGGAAACTCTGACATGGAAAAGGACCTAGGAATTTTAGTGAACAGCAAACTAAGCTGTAGAAGCCAGTGCCAGACAGCTGCTGCCAAGGCCAATAAGATAATGGGTTGCATCAAAAGGGGCATAGATGCCCGTGATGAGAACATAGTCCTGTCACTTTACAAATCACTAGTCAGACCACACATGGAGTACTGTGTACAGTTCTGGGCTCCTGTGAACAAGGCAGACATAGCAGAGGTGGAGAGGGTTCAGAGGAGGGCAACAAAAGTAATAACTGGAATGGGTGGACTACAGTACCCAGAAAGATTATCAAAATTAGGGTTATTCACTTTAGAAAAAAGACGACTGAGGGGAGATCTAATAACTATGTATAAATATATCAGGGGTCAGTACAGAGATCTCTCCCATGATCTATTTATCCCGAGGACTGTGACTGTGACGAGGGGACATCCTCTGCGTCTGGAGGAAAGAAGGTTTGTACATAAACATAGAAGAGGATTCTTTACGGTAAGAGCAGTGAGACTATGGAACTCTCTGCCTGAGGAGGTGGTGATGGTAAGTTCACTAAAAGAGTTCAAGAAGGGCCTGGATGTATTTCTGGAGGGTAATAATATTACAAGTTATAGTTACTAGAGAGGGGTCATTGATCCAGGGAGTTATTCTGATTGCCTGATTGGAGACGGGAAGGAATTTTTCCCCCTAAAGTGAGGAAAATTGGCTTCTACCTCACAGGGGTTTTTTTTTGCCTTCCTCTGGATCAACTTGTAGGAAAACAGGCTGAACTGGATGGACAGATGTCTTTTTTTGGCCTTACAAACTTTGTTACTATGTTACTATGTATACATATATATATCTACATGCATGCCCCCCTTAAAATGCATGCATGATTATATATGTATATATATATATATATATATATATATATATATATATATATATATATATGGCCCTTCAAATACAGCCCAATAATGATGCCCCCTATATATATGTATATCATATAGTGGTGCCCCCAGTATATATATTTATATATTTAGGCCCCCATTCATGTATGCCTCCAGTAATCCCAATATATAGGTATATACATAGATATACATGTATGCCCCATATTACAGGTATATCTATATATATACAGCTGTCTGGGTGCCCCCCCTGTATCTCCTTCAGGCGCATACCAGCGCACCTGCAGGAGGGAGATGTCGCCCTGATGACTGGACAGTAATGTCCAGTCTCAGGCACATCAAAGAACAGAGGATTGATAAGATCCTCTACCCTTTGTTAAACACCTCCGGCAGCGCCGGAAATGTTTAACATAACAGGGACAGGGAAACAAAAGGTTTCCCTGCCCCTGTGTGCCTCGCACCTTCGGCGCTGTAATGCATGGGCAATTCACAGGCGGGATGATCAAAGAGATCCTCCGCCTGTGAGCGTCTGTGTGTGCGGGCAGGCACGGTGACGTCATATCACTGCGCCGGCCTGCCCGCATGCATTTACAAAAGTATTCAGATCTAGGTGCTGGTTTGAAAACTGTAGAATATTTTTTATGGGACAACCCCTTTAATTTCTTCTCTGTATGCAGCTGGCACGGGGTGGCATGGTTCCTTGCTGAGATTGAAGAGGATGTGAGTGGTGACAGCAGCATACAAGTGTAGTGCTCAGGTTGGCTAACCTCACTCCATCTCTCAATCTCTGGGCCGTGCAGTGAGTGGGATCTCCTACCTGATAAGAAAGTCTATTCTAGTTAACACTTTCTGCAATTCCTAGGCTGTGGGGAGCATGTTCTTAAATCAGATGGCCAGTCTGTCTCAAAAGTGTGGTGTGCACGGAAGCAATATACCCTTTCCACAAGCAGTAAAGTCTTTTGCCATAAACTGGCAAATACCTTACTGCCTTTATCCAGCATGGCTTTGAAATGGTTCTCAATAATCAAAGAATGTCCATTCTCTTACTCTCAGAGGTAGTCTTTCAGTGAGATTGTTCTCTGGCAGTTTGCAGCCTAAAGAATGGAGTTTTCCTGGGTCAGGCTTCTTTTTAGGCCTACTTTTCAGGAGTTCACAGAAGCGAATCTAATCTCTATGTTTGGTGACTAGACGCTCTGTACTCTACAAACTGAAGAGTGGTGAGGGTGTCTCCTGGAAACCTAACTAGGACTGCCAGTGTTAACTATTTACTGCCCCTAGACAACTATTAAGGATACATAGTGCATAAGTAAATAAGTGCGTTAACAACAAATCACAACCTTTAACTGTATAGCATAAGGTTAATTCATTAGTAGAGATCCTTAATGACTTTTACCTTTTTTGCAGTGATCCACTGGGTCACTGCATACATTCCCTTGTATGAAACTGTAGGCCTGTTGAAGTTCAGTTTTGCTCATAGCAGCCTATGGGAGCTATATTACAGTTTTTTTTATGGTTCAGAGGGTTTTCAGAACTGTAAAGCACTCATGTGAATGAGCCCTTACTCAGTGTCCAAAAATCTGCATGCACTAGAGATAGTAATAGGTTTATACTGGTTTCAAATCATTTAGTCACTTGTCTAGATAATCAAATATTTTACATAATTATTCCCACAGGGTTTTCACAGATATACATATTTCTTCAATTCCAAAGATTAAATATCTCTTAAAAGCCACTTTTGGAGCTACAGCTTTTAACATTTAAGAAAAATATATGTTTCAGACTTACATTCTTCATGTGCCAGACGTCTCATATGACTCATACTTGATATTTTTACTTACAAATGTCTAGAACTTCAGGATACTTTTACTTTTCTGTTTATGTCGGAATCAGTTTTTCTAACCGTTCATCATTTGCATCTGGAAATTTATGATTAAAAATCTTCTATATTGCCAATTGTATGTGGGCACCTGTCCATCACACCTATATGAGGTTTTTTGGACAGCCCATCTAAAACCAGTTTGAGTCTCCTTTCATGGCTATAATAGCCTCTTCTGGGAAAGATTTACACGTTTATAAAATCTTCCTATCACAGCCCTGGCCCTAGGGAGCATCAATGTGAGGATCGCCACTGAATAGCTATTGCAGCTAAAGCCCCTACCGCTCCCATTCTCTGCTCCACTCCCACTCCTCCAGGGCTTGTGGAATGGGTCCAAGTTGAAAGAGCTTAGAATGACATACCACAGGAGGATATTCAGCATCTGTGTCACTATTACTATGCCAGAGTGGCAACCTGTATCACAGCAGGCGGAGATCCCACCCAGTATTAATGTTACCCTGTCCCAACATATACTGTACCCTGCTGCAGAACCTAAATAAAGGGGGCACCACCTTGGTTGTGTGATCATTGACCAAGCCCCACTAGCAGAATACTTAATAAGTTAGGTTTTCCAGGCGTTCTCTTTTTTGTGTGTCTCTCTGGAACTCAGTCATGTCCCCCACCTATTTCCTACTGTCCAGTGACTGGTTAGACATTTAGGACCCTTCTGTATGTGCAGTAGCACAAAATTGTTGTTAATCTCTGCTCCCTTGACAGAGCTCAACCCCTTCAGTGAGTTTTCAGCCAAAGATGGAACAGATCAGCAGGAGAACCCCTTTTCTGCAGAGTTTGTACAAGACTGCTTCAGGGTCTTGCAGAAAATGCTTCAGACTGACAAACGGTGAGGGCAACTATACTTCCTGTTTTCTCTTATCATTCATGTTGTAGGCCTAGTACTTTAACATTGGTATTTTCTTTGGTGTTAGAGTGAACTTTGGGCTAGAGCCTGTGCCTGAGTGCCTGAAGTCAGGCACTAGGTGTGACTGCCACCTCAGTATCCCTGATAACACACCAGTGGTATCTGCAGTGTAGACTACTGATAGTCAGTGACTTTTCTCAGACACTTTCCCATACTGAGGTAGCTCTCATGAAAGCTTATTATTTCTTGTCATGTTTCCTGGTGGCTTTCATAGATAGTACAAAAAGTACTTAAAACACTGACTACACACAGGTAAACTCTATATGGCTTCCAAGGGTAGATTCACACAGCATTTGTTGCAGGCATTTCTGTGGATGGTACCCATACCCCTGAATATGGTTATTTCTACACCATGTGATTATATAAAATCCATTTAGGGGATAATTGAAATCTTCATTCAAATGCATAATTTGCTGCAGTTTTAAAGCAATTACGATGGTACTGTCGTAAATGTCGAGATCAGTTTTTCTAACCGTTCATCATTTTCATCTGGAAATATATGATTAAAAATCTTCTATACTGCTAATTGTATGTGGGAACCTGTCCATCACACCTATATGAGGTTTTTTGGACAGCCCATCTAAAACCAGTTTGGGTCTCCTTTCATGGCTATAATAGCCTCTAATCTTCTGGGAAAGATTTACACGTTTACAAGTTTTTGGGGTGTATCTGTTGGACTTTGTGCCCATTCAGTCAAGAGTGTAACAGACACTACTTTGTATGAGAAGGGCTGTCTTATGGTCAGCTTTCAAATTCATCCCAAATATATTTGATGCTGTTGAGATCAGGGCTCTGCACAGGTCTCTTGTCTTCCTCCACAACAAACTCACCAAACTATGGGGGTCATTTATTAAGCCTGGCCTTTTAGATGACGGTCTTAATACACCTTTAGCTAGCTGCAGAGGCGTAGCTACCGGGGGGAGGGCAGGGGGGGGCGACGGCTCCGAGCCCAGTGATTCAGGGGGGGCCCAGCAAGGATGACTATCAGGCGAATTCCATTATGGAAGCGCTCACTTGTATTTAGGGACCCCCATCAGACCTCAGATCAGCCCACCCAGCCACATAAGATGGCTGCGGCTGCTCTCTGGTCCGGCGTTCCACTGTCTCCCTGGCCGGCGCGCACTATGACTTGACGCTGCACGCACAATACACTGATCTGAGGTCTGATGGGGCACAATATGCTGATCTGAGGTCTGATGGGGGCACAGTAGGCTGATGTGAGGTCTGATGGGGCACAGTAGGCTGATGTGAGGTCTGATGAGGGCACAATACGCTGATCTGAGGTCTGATGGGGGCACAATACACTGATCTGAGGTCTGATGGGGCACAATACGCTGATCTGAGGTCTGATGGGGGCACAATGGGCTGATCTGAGGTCTGATGGGAGCACAGTAGGCTGATGTGAGGTCTGATGGGGCACAATACGCTGATCTGAGGTCTGATGGGGCACAGTAGGCTTATGTGAGGTCTGATGGGGGCACAATACGCTGATCTGAGGTCTGATGGAGGCACAATACACTGATCTGAGGTCTGATGGGGCACAATACGCTGATCTGAGGTCTGATGGGGGGCACAATGGGCTGATCTGCGGTCTGACGGGGGCACAGTAGGCTGATGTGAGGTCTGATGGGGCACAATACGCTGATCTGAGGTCTGATGGGGGCACAGTAGGCTGATCTGAGGTCTGATGGGGGCAAAATACACTGATCTGAGGTCTGATGGGGCACAATACGCTGATCTGAGGTCTGATGGGGGCACAATACGCTGATCTGAGGTCTGATGGGGGCACAGTAGGCTGATGTGAGGTCTGATGGGGCACAATACACTGATCTGAGGTCTGATGGGGCACAGTAGGCTTATGTGAGGTCTGATGGGGCACAATACGCTGATCTGAGGTCTGATGGAGGCACAATACACTGATCTGAGGTCTGATGGGGCACAATACGCTGATCTGAGGTCTGATGGGGACACAATGGGCTGATGTGAGGTTTGATGGGGCACAGTAGGCTGATGTGAGGTCTGATGGGGGCACAATATGCTGATGTGAGGTCTGATGGGGCACAATACGCTGATCTGAGGTCTGATGGGGGCACATTCTGCTGATCTGAGGTCTGATGGGGGCACAGTAGGCTGATATGAGGTCTGATGGGGGCACATGCTGCTGATCTGAGGTCTGATGGGGGCACAATACGCTGATCTGAGGTCTGATGGGGGCACAGTATCCTGATGTGAGGACTAATGGGGGCACATTCTGCTGATCTGAGGTCTGATGGGGGTACAATACGCTGATCTGAGGTCTGATGGAGAACAATACGCTGATCTGAGATCTGATGGGGCACAATACGCTGATCTGAGGTCTGATGGGGGCACAGTAGGCTGATGTGAGGTCTGATGGGGGCACAATACACTGATCTGGGGTCTGATGGGGCACAATATGCTGATATGAGGTCTGATGGGGTCACAGTAGGCTGATCTGAGGTCTGATGGGGGCACATTCTGCTGATCTGAGGTCTGATGGGGCACAATACGCTGATCTGAGGTCTGATGGGGGCACAGTATGCTGATCTGAGGTCTGATGGGGCTCAATACGCTGATCTGAGGTCTGATGGGGGCAGGGGACTGTTAGTTTAGTAATGTAAAAACTGGGGACAGGTTTCCTTTAACATAGGAGTCCCCTTGTTTTTTACTCCTATATTTTACTGCATTATATGGTAAAGTATTTAGACTAGGGTATGTAGAAAGTCTATTGTACTGTACTTAACAGCATAGATGATCTAGCAGTTTATACAGTCATCTTTCTAATACAATATTATAACCACAACTAGTAGTATGTGCCTGTGAAGTTGGAAATGTGCGTTTGGGAAGCCACTAAGTGCGGGGCCCACTCAAGTATGTTTCGCCCCCCCTGTGCTGAACCTCTAGCTACGCCTCTGGCTAGCTGTGGATGCGCCAAATTTATGTAGTGGCACCGGCCTCTACATAAATTCGGTGTATCCACCGCCTGTCTAAATCTATGCCAGCTCCCTTGCTGGTGTAGATTCAGACCATTTCTATGCCTAAAACAGGCATAGAAAATGATAAATGAGATGGGCCTGCCAGCCCGCCCCCTTCCCCAACAATACCACACCCCCTTTTTTAGACTTGGCATAAGTGGGAAAAAGCCGCAGATTGCGGTGCAAATAACCATTTGCAACAGAAAAAGTGGCTTATATCTGTTCGAAAATTACCACCTATGGACCTTGCTTTTTGCATTTGGGCAAAATCATATCTGAAGCAGAAAATTCTTTCCCCAAACTGTTGCCACAAAGTTGGAAGTATACAATTATCCATAATGTCTTAACATTAGCATTAACATTAGCTCTGATTGCAAATACTGAGCCTAGCCCAAACCCTGAAAAACAGCTACCATTATACCCTTCCACCTGATTTTACAGTGGGCACTATGCACTCTGGTAGGTAGAACTTATGGTTGACTGGGGAAATCTAGTGGATCAGAAATTTTATGAACTGACTAGTGGCAAAGACATTAAATATCACTTATTAAAAACCAATGGCATCAACAGAGAAATTGTATTTAAAGGGGTTAACCAACACTAACAAATGCTCTCCCATATGCCGGGCCCCTCACACTGATTCTACTTACCTGGCTCCCTGCGTCGTTCCTGGTCCCAGCACCGCCGCAGCTGGTGACATTAGGGAGGCTCGTTCCCGTCACCACCTGCCATTGGCTGCTCTCTCCCCCCGACACCGGATGTTTTCATCTGCGCATGGGGAGAAGCAGCTGCGGCGGTGCGGGGACCAGGAACGACGTGGGGAGCAGGGACCCAGGTATATAGATTCAATGTGAGGGGCCCTGCATATGGGAGAGCATTTGTTAGTTTTGAATAACCCCTTTAACTATTGTAAAGAGTGTCACAAAAATTAAAGTATTATTATTGGTCCAATACTTGTAATAGTACCTAAATCTCAACCTTGAATTGTATTTAATATAGAAGATGTGTCAATGACTGTGGATATTGTTTAATGGATTTTTCATTCTCTTTTGTAACAGTTAGTTTCTAAGTTCTCTGAGATGGCTATAAAGAGAATATACTTAATGAAATGCATTTTTTATTACCTTGAGTCATTTAAAAAGTCACTGTGCCACATTACTGTTTGACTTTTTTATCTCTAGCGAATTCAAATTAACCTTGGCTGTCTATGAAACTTGAGTCAGACATCACCAAATATGACAAATCCATTTGTTGTTTAAAGTTACAAAATGAGAATATTAAATAGCTTTTTATTAGCAAAACAGAAAACGTTCTAATTATGCAAGAGATCATGTAGCAAATGTTTAAATGTGACTTGGAGTTTTCAAATATATTACATTGAAGATGAATAATAATTAGAAGAATTGAAAAATCTGCATTTTAGATGGAAAGTCTCCACGAAAAGTTTGCACAAATGTGAGGATTTTATTATGAATATTATTAGTTGTGTTATTTTAGTATATATTATTATTTGTAGCTAGAGATGAGCGAATCATCCAAAATTCACTTTGCAGAATGTTCGTCGAATTTTGAAAAAAGATTCGTACCTAATACGAAGCTATTCGGTCGAAGCTGCGTACAAATCATTTGTTATTCTGTCATGTTCTGCGAACATTATCGTGCACTAATAACGAACATACAGTTGTTAAAGGTACGCTACTTATGTGAACACGTACGCATGAGCGTACAAATTGCGTACGAATCCTCATCGTACTATTGTCTAGCGATTGCGTAATACGCAGGCACGCACCCCGCGGCCTAGCTCCTCAGAGGCAGAGCGAAGTTTTACAAATGGCATCTAGGCGTTCTTCAACATTTAGCTCTGGAGAGCTTAAATACATGATCCGGCTGATGGACCGGCAGGATTACGATGGCACACACTGACACCCGAACCAGCAGAAGAAAGAGGGGATCCAAGGCTTGCGCCAACTATTACGAAGTCTACCAGTAGAAGCTTCGGCTACATGTCCTTTGGCACTGCTGGCCTATGGCACCTTCTCCTTTTTTTGGGAGCTCGAGTTCTGGCTGGAAGTGGAACCCTTTTGCTTTTCCATGCCAGACATTTTCACTTCACTGTGGCCCTGCAGGTCTTTATCTCTCTCCCTGTCTTTCTCCCTGCCTGATTAATATTACTAGCCCTGCACTGGCACTGCACTTGCCCTGCACTGGCTCTGATATGTGTATTATTATGGATGCCCAGAACGACACCACAATTTCCAGAAAACAGTTCTCTGTCTTTCACAACTTCACAGTGCTTCTGCTCGTCTCAGCAGTCGCAGCACAACTGATGTAGCTGGCTTACCAAGCCTATGGGCCAATCAGAGCAAGCCCTTCCCACTAGGTCAGGTGACCGCTTTCTTCCCGAGATTTTTGCCGCCTATTTTCTGCACGAATAACAAACGTACAGTAAAAGTTCGCTAATTAACTGAATTCGTACTCAGCAGTGTATAAATTAATTTATACGTAGCATTAGCGTACAATTCATCGGACAAGTATGTAGCGTATGCGTACAAAGGTTTAAGAACATTTAAGATTCGAACGGAGCGAATCTGAAAAAATCAGGAGTAGAAAATTTGTAAGATTCGATATTTGTAGCCATTCATACAATAACAGTAATGATGTAGTCTGAATTTGTGTCTGTATTCTGGATGAAGCATTCTGTGGTTTTACTAAACCAAATTTAGATCATCATAGAACCCTACAGTCATGGCCAAAGGTTTTGAGAATGACACAAATATTATATTTTCACATGATCTGCTGCCCTTTGGTTTTTATGTGTGTTTGTCAGATGTTTTTATCACATACAGAAATATAATTGCAATCATATTATGAGTAACAAAAGCTTATATTGACAGTTAGAATGAGTTAATGCAGCAAGTCAATATTTGCAGTGTTGACCCTTCTTCTTCAGGACCTCTGCAATTCTCCCTGGCATGCTCTCAATCAACTTCTGGACCAAATCCTGACTGATAGCAGTCCATTCTTGCACAATCAATGCTCGCATTTTGTCAGAATTTGTAGGTTTTTGTTTGTCCACCCGTCTCTTGATGATTGACCACAAGTTCTCAAAGGGATTAAGATCTGGGGAGTTTCCAGGCCATGGACCCAAAATCTCTATGTTTTGTTCCCTGAGCCATTTAGTTATCACCTTTGCTTTATGGCAAGGTGCTCCATCATGCTGGAAAAGGCATTGTTGATCGCCAAACTGCTCTTGGACGGTTGGGAGAAGTTGCTCTCGGAGGACATTCTGGTACCATTCTTTATTCATGGCTGTGTTTTTAGGCAAGACTGTGAGAGAGCCGATTCCCTTGGCTGAGAAGCAACCCCACACATGAATGGTTTCAGGATGCTTTACAGTTGGCATGAGACAAGACTGGTGGTAGCGCTCACCTCGTCTTCTCCGAATAAGCTGTTTTCCAGATGTCCCAAACAATCGAAAAGGGGATTCATCAGAGAAAATGACTTTACCCCAGTCCTCAGCAGTCCACTCCCTGTACCTTTTGCAGAATATCAGTCCTGGCTTCTTTGCTGCCCTCCTTGAGACCAGGCCTTGCTCCAAGAGTCTCCGCCTCACAGTGCGTGCAGATGCACTCACACCTGCCTGCTGCCATTTCTGAGCAAGCTCACTTTTAAGAGACGGTCCTGGCGCTTGCTGGTCTTTCTTGGGCGCCCTGGAGCCTTTTTGGCAACAATGGAACCTCTCTCCTTGAAGTTCTTGATGATGCGATAGATTGTTGACTGAGGTGCAATCTTTCTAGCTGCGATACTCTTCCCTGTTAGGCCATTTTTGTGCAGTGCAATGATGACTGCACGTGTTTCTTTAGAGATAACCATGGTTAACAGAAGAGAAACAATGATGCCAAGCACGCACCAGCCTCCTTTTAAAGTGTCCAGTGGTGTCATTCTTACTTAATCATGACAGATTGATCTCCAGCCCTGTCCTCATCAACACCCACAGCTGTGTTAATGGAGCAATCACTGAAACGATGTTAGCTGGTCCTTTTAAGGCAGGGCTGCAATGATGTTGAAATGTGTTTTGGGGGATAAAGTTAATTTTCTAGGCAAATATTGACTTTGCAAGTAATTGCTGTTAAGCTGATCACTCTTTATAACATTCTGGAGTATATGCAAATTGCCATTATAACTGAAGCAGTAGACTTTGTAAAAATTTATATTTGTATCATTCTCAAAACTTTTGGCCATGACTGTATTGTGAATTGTGATCAAAATTCAGTTCAGAAGAACTGTGAGAAGTGAAGTGTTGCATCCATAATTGGATCCTTAAAGTAGCCATATTAAAGTAATTTTCTGGGACTAAGATATTGATGGTGTATCCATAGGATAGGTAATTACAGAGGACCTGCCACCAGTTTTTTCTTTTATCAAAATCGATTGCTGCATACCACTTCACAGCAGAGGAGAAAACAAGCTTTTCTTGTGGGATTTGGTAAATCTCACGAGGACAGGCTATGTAAGCCAGTACAACAAGTACTATGCTCACTTACATAGCCTGTTCCCAAATCTCAAGGGAATAACCTGTCATTCACCTGGCTGTGAAGCGGTCCACAGCTATTGGACAGCTTCACAGCCAGGTAGAAGGAGAAGCTCACTGAGGAGAGCAGAGGTCTCCTCCTCCCTGTACTGATGCTAGTAATGAGCATATTAGGTGCCAAAACTGGATGGGGGCATAGCGCACAATGGAGGAGCAGAGTATGAAAAAAATAGTGGAATGGCATCTTCTAAACCTGGACTACAGTAGGAGGTATTGATTTAAAAGAAAGACTTTAATATCAGATTGGTGGAGGTCTGACACCTGGCATCCCAAATGATCAGCTGTTATTTGCAGCCTTAGTTTCAGGACCTAAGCAGTGTATGGAGTCGCAACAGCACAGTTCCATGCACTGTATAGTAGCCATTCTCAGATACTGAAAAGAAGCTCATTTGTATAGGAGCATGACAAATGCACCGTATATAGAGCTGTGGTGTTCTGGCTCCATACACTGTTATCTTCCTGGAACCACTGCTGTAGCTAACAATTGATCAGTGGAGGGTGCCAGGTGTTGGACTCTGCACTGATCTGATGTTGATTACCTATCCTTTGGAAATTTCTTAGTCCTGGAAAACTCCTTTAAGGCCATATAAAATCCTCCTATCACAGCCCTGGCCCTAGGGAGCATCAGTGTGAGGATCGCCACTGAATAGCTATTGCAGCTAAAGCCCCTACCGCTCCCATTCTCTGCTCCACTCCCACTCCTTCAGGGCTTGTGGAATGGGTCCAAGTTGAAAGAGCTTAGAATGACATACCACAGGAGGATATTCAGCATCTGTGTCACCATTACTATGCCAGAGTGGCAGCCTGTATCACAGCAGGCGGAGATCCCACCCAGTATTAATGTTACCCTGTCGCAACATATACTGTACCCTGCTGCAGAACCTAAATAAAGGGGGGCACCACCTTGGTTGTGTGATCATTGACCAAGCACCACTAGCAGAATACTTAATAAGTTAGGTTTTCCGGGCATTCTCTTTTTTGCAGAATATAAAAGTAAATTCCCCATTAAAAGTGCCCTGTCTGACCCAGGAAGAAGTACAGCGACGTCTTAAAAAGATTAAAATAGACAAATCGCCAGGACCGGATGGCATACACCCCCGTATCCTAAGAGAATTAAGTAATGTCATAGCCAGACCCTTATTTCTGATATTTAAGGACTCTATACTGACAGGGAGTGTTCCAGAGGATTGGCGCATAGCAAATGTGGTGCCAATATTCAAAAAGGGTCCAAAAACAGAGCCTGGAAACTATAGGCCGGTAAGTTTAACATCTGTCGTGTGTAAACTGTTTGAAGGTTTTCTAAGAGATGCTATCTTGGAGTACCTCAATGAAAATAAGCATATAACTCCATATCAGCATGGCTTCATGAGAGATCGGTCATGTCAAACCAATTTAATCAGTTTCTATGAGGAGGTAAGTTCTAGACGTGACCGTGGCGAATCAATGGATGTCGTATATCTGGACTTCTCCAAAGCATTTGACACGGTACCACATAAAAGGTTAGTATATAAAATGAGAATGCTTGGCCTGGAAGAAAATGTCTGTATGTGGGTAAGTAACTGGCTCAATGATAGAAAACAGAGGGTGGTTATTAACGGCACATTCTCAGATTGGGTCACTGTCACTAGTGGGGTACCACAGGGGTCAGTATTGGGCCCAATTCTCTTCAATTTATTTATTAATGATCTTGTAGAAGGCTTGCACAGTAAAATATTTTTTGCAGAAGAGAACAGTGCACTGCTACAGAGGGACCTGGATAGATTGGAGGCCTGGGCAGAGAAGTGGCAGATGAGGTTTAACACTGACAAATGTAAGATTATGCACATAGGAAGGAATAATGCAAGTCACCAGTACATACTAAATGGTAAAACACTGGGTAACACTGACATGGAAAAGGACCTAAGAATTTTAGTGAACAGCAAACTAAGCTGTAGAAACCAGTGTCAGACAGCTGCTGCCAAGGCCAATAAGATAATGGGTTGCATCAAAAGAGGCATAGATGCCCGTGATGAGAACATAGTCCTGCCACTTTACAAATCACTAGTCAGACCACACATGGAGTACTGTGTACAGTTCTGGGCTCCTGTGAACAAGGCAGACATAGCAGAGGTGGAGAGGGTTCAGAGGAGGGCAAGTAAAGTCATAACTGGAATGGGTGGACTACAGTACCCAGAAAGATGATCAAAATTAGGGTCATTTACTTTAGAAAAAAGATGACTGAGGGGAGAACTAATAACTATGTATAAATATATCAGGGGTCAGTACAGAGATCTCTCCCATGATCTATTTATCCCGAGGACTGTGACTGTGACGAGGGGACATCCTCTGCGTCTGGAGGAAAGAAGGTTTGTACACAAACATAGAAGAGGATTCTTTATAGTAAGAGCAGTGAGACTATGGAACTCTCTGCCTGAGGAGGTGGTGATGGTAAGTTCACTAAAAGAGTTCAAGAGGAGTCTGGATGTATTTCTGGAGTGTAATAATATTACAGGTTATAGTTACGAGAGATAGGTTGTTGATCCAGGGAATGATTCTCATTGCCTGATTGGAGTCGGGAAGGAATTTTTTTCCCCTAAAGTGAGGAATATTGGCTTCTACCTCACAGGGTTTTTTGCCTTCCTCTGGATCAACTTGTAGGAAAACAGGCCGAACTGGATGGACAGATGTCTTTTTTCGGCCTTATTATAAACTATGTTACTATGTGTGTGTCTCTGAAACTCAGTCATGCCCCCACCTCTTTCCTACTGTTCAGTGACTGGTTAGACATTTAGGATCCTCTCTGTATGTGCAGTAGAACAAAATTGTTGTTAATCCCTGCTCCCTTGACAGAGCTCAACCCCCTCAGTGAGTTTTCAGCCAAAGATGGAACAGATTAGCAGCAGAAGCCCTTTTCTGCAGAGTTTGTACAAGACTGCTTCAGGGTCTTGCAGAAAATGGTTCAGACTGACAAACGGTGAGGGCAACTATACTTCCTGTTTTCTCTTATGATTCATGTTTTAGGCCTAGTACTTTAACATTGGTATTTTCTTTGGTGTTAGAGTGAACTTTGGGCTAGTGCCTGTGCCTGAGAAGTCAGGCACTAGGTGTGACTGCCACCTCAGTATCCCTGATAACACACCAGTGGTATCTGCAGTGTAGACTACTGATAGTCAGTGACTTTTCTTAGACACTTTCCCATACTGGGGAAGCTCTCATGAAAGCTTATTATTTCTTGTCTTATTGTTTCTTGTTTCTTGGTGGCTCCATAGCTAGTACAAAAAGTAAAACACTCACTACACACAGGAAAACTCTATATGGCTTCCAAGGGTAGATTCACACAGCATTTGTTGCAGGCATTTCTGTGGATGGTACCCATACCCCTGAATATGGTTATTTCTACATCATGTGATTATATAAAATCCATTAATGGGATAATTTAAATCTTCATGCAAACACATGCATAATTTGTTGCAGTTTTAAAGCAATTACAATGGCACTGTCGTAAAACCATACTAAATATAAATGTATTTGGCTAATTGGCTGTTCTAGTGATGATTTTTCAGACCAGCAAGGTTAACAATATTTATATAATTAATATAATCTCTATTCAGTCCTAAGAAGACAATTGTGATTAAATCTGGTTAACACCTTAGCGACCCTGGACGAGAATGCTCGTCCTAAATTGTGGGTACTTAGTGCCCCAGGTCGAGCATTCTCGTCCTGGGGTCCTTCCTTCCCCCCATGTTGGGTGCCCCCATTAGAAGCAGAGATCCGGCTGTTACTGACAGCCGGATCCCTGCTGCATTCACCAGCATCGGTGATGACGCCGATGCCAGTAGATTAATCCCTCATATGCCGCGATCAGCGTTGACCGCAGCATATGGGAGGTTTGCGCTACCTCACCTCCTCCATCGGGTCCCCACGATCGCAGGGAACCTTTGGTTGCCATGGCAACCCCAAGCCTCTCCCAGGCCTCTGGCTGTGTTTCATGGGCAATCTATCTGTGTATTACAGTGTGTAATACACTGATAGACAATGCAGCAGGGGCGTTGCTAGGCTAAAACATTCAGCAATACAATCAAATCTAAAGCACTGCACCAGGTGTAGGACCTGTGGTGACATCACAGGTCATGTGATCGGTGCAGTAGCTGAGAAAGACCTGTGATGATGTCACTGGTCACATGTCATCATGTGACCAGTGCAGGAGAGGCTCCACAGTAAAGAATGAAGAAACTCTAGGGGAAGAAGCTTTGCTGATGTCTGCTATAGGAGAGGTAAGTGAAGGCAGAGTAATGCTGGGAGTTGTAGTTATTTAACTGGGACTGTATGTTAGGGCTGAAGAGAGTGATGTTATTTACATTGGACTGAATGTTCAATGGGTGATGCTATTTACATGGGACTGTGTTGGAGGGGGCTGTGGGAGGGAGTTATGTTATTTACATGGGACTATATGTTGATGGCGGCTTTGGGAGGGGATGATGTTATTTCATGGGAGTGAATTTTGGAGGGGGCTGAGGGAGAGAGTTATGTTATTTAAATGGGACTTAAAGAGGCTCTGTCACTACTTTTCAACCTATGTATTTATACACATAGGCATTTAGGTGCTTTATTTCTAACCCCAGACATACCTTCATAGTGCAGAGCCAAGCAGCGATTCATGTAGAAAATGAACTTTTACAGTTATGTAAATTAGTCTTCGGAGCACCGGGAGGCGTGCTCTTGCAGTCCGAGCACTGCATCTTCAACGCCCTCCCGGCTCCAAAACATGCCCTGCAGCCTTTAACCACGCCCCTGTATTGAATGATAGACAGTGCTAGACCCTTCGGTCCAGCGCTGAAATCTTGCGCATCGCACTACAATGAAAGCGCTTGCAGTGTTCAGCACTGCAAGCGTATAGCGCATGCGCCGGCTCAGTTCAGAGTGCGCAGGCGCGAGATTTCAGCGCTGGACCGAAGGGTGCTCCGAAGACTAATTTACATAATTATAAAAGTTATCGCTTGGCTCTGAACTATGAAGGTATGTCTGGGGTTAGAAATAAAGCACCTAAATGCCTATGTATATAAATACATAGGTTGAAAAGTAGTGACAGAGCCTCTTTAATGTTGGAGGGGGCGATGTTATTTTTATGGGACTGTATGTTGAAGGCGGCTGCGGAGGGAGTGATGTTATTTATATGGGACTGTATGTTGGAAGAGCTGAAGGGAGGGGAGTGATGTTATTTACATGGGACTGTATGTTGGAGGGGCTGAAGGGAGGGGAGTGATGTTATTTACATTGGACTCTACGGCAGAGGGAGGGAAAATAATTTTATTTACATGGGACTATATGGTGGAGGGGCTGAGAAATCATCATTGCTGAGGGCATAAAAGGGAGGAATATAACTACAGGGGGGCAGTATGAATACTGGGGGCACTTCAGGGCAAGCATTACAACAGGAGAGGGTGATATAAATACTGGGGCTCTGTAGGGGTATTATAAATCCAGGGGACATTATAGATGTTCTTATTACTACTGGGGCCTCTATAGGAGGGACTGGATGTCACCTATGAGAGGTAAGTGCTGCTGCAGAAGGGGGGCAGGTGGTCGACTTAGAGAATTGGGCCATATTCATTGGGGCTTGGGCCTCGGATCTTTTGAGACCCTAGCAACTCCCCTGCAATGCAGTACAATAGAGATGTATTGTGCTGCATTGAAACAGGGATCAGACCCTGTAATGTTGGAATCCCACAGTGGGACATTAGTAAAAAGTAAAGAAAAGTAAAATAAAAGTGTTTTTAACAATAAATAAAATAAAGTTTCAATTAAAAAATCCCTTTTCCTGCTCTATAAAAATATCACATGATCCACCCCATCTGGTCAACAACGTAAAAAGAATTAATAAAAACTGTGCTAAAAAAGCCATTTTTTGTCACCTTTCATCTCAAAAAGTGTAATACCAAGCGATCAAAAAGTCATATCTACCCAAAAATAATACCAATCAAACGGTCATCTCATCCTGCAAAAAATGACACCCTAACATACCTAAAACAATCGGCTAAAAAATAAAAAAGATATTGCTCTCAGAAAATGGAGACATAAAAACATAATTTTTTTGTTTCAAAAATGATTTTATTGTTTGAAACCAAAATATATTCTAAAAAACAGATATGTTAGGTATCTGCTGGTCCGTAACAATCTTATCTATAAAAATATCACATGAGCTAATCCCTCCAGTGAACACCGTAAAAAAAAAAAAAAAAACGTGCAAAAAATACATTTTTTGTCACCATGCATCACAAAAAGTGTAATACCAAATGATCAAAAAGTAGTATGTACCAAAAGTAGTACCAATCAAACCGTCCTCTCATCCCGCAAAAAATAAGACCCTACCTAAGACAATAGCCCAAAAAATAAAAAAAGATATGGCTTTCAGGAAATGGAGACATAAAAACATGATTGTTTTTGTTTCAAAATGCTTTTATTGTGTAAAACCAAAATAAATATTAAAAAATAGACAAATTAAGTATTGCCACGTCCGTAACAACCTGCTCTATAAAAAAATTACATTATTTTCCCTGTCAGGTGAAAACCGTAAAAAAAATAAAAATAAAATCTGTGCCAAAAAATCTATTTTTTGTCACCATACATCACAAAAGGTGTAATACCAAATAATCAAAAAGTAGTATGTACCCCAAAATAGTACCAATCAAACCGTCACCTCATGTGGCAAAAAATGAGACCCTACATAAGATGATCACCTGAAAAATAAAAGTAATATGCCTTTTAGAAAAAGGAGACACACAAACACGATTTATTTCAAAAATACTTTATTATGTAAAACTGAAACAAAATAAAAATAAAAGTAGACATATTTGATATCATCGCCTCCATAACAACCTGTTCTATAAAAATAGCACATGATTTAATCTGTCAGGTGAACACAGTAAGGGGTTGTTCACATATCAGTTATTTAATCAGTTACTTCCATCAGTTATTGTTAGCCAAAACCAGGAGTGGACACTAAACAGAGATCAGGTATAATGAAAAGATCTGCACCTGTTTGGTGTTTTTGACCCGCACCTGGCTTTGGCTTCCAATAACTGATGGAAATGACTGATCAAATAACTGATATGTGAACAACCCCTAAAAAAACAAAAAATAAAAACTGTGCCAGAACAGCCATTTTTTTGCTACCTTGCCTCACAAAAAGTGTAATATAGAGCAATCAAAAGTCATATATACCACAAAATAGTACCAATAAGAGTGTCACCTTATCCTATAATTTTCAAAATGGGGTCACTTTTTTGGAGTTTATACTCTAGGGGTGAATCAGGGGGTCTTTAAATGTCATATGGCAACTTAAAATTATCCCAGTGAAATCTGCCCACCAAAAACCATATGACGCTCCTTTTCTTCTGCGCCCTGCCGTGTGCTTGTACAGCCGTTTACGGCCACATATAGGGTGTTTCTGTAAACTGCAGAATTGGGGTAATGAATATTGCGTTTTATTTGGCTGTTAACCCTTCATGTGTTACAGGAAAAAATTAATTAAAATGGAAAATCTGCCAAAAAAGTGAAATTTAAATTTTTTTTCTCCTTTTTCCTTTAATTCTTGTGGAACGCCTAAAGGGTTAACAAAGTTTGTAAAATCAGTTTTGAATAACTTCAGGGGTGTATTTTCTACAATGGGGTAATTTATGGGTGGTTTCCACTATCTAAGCCCCACAGTGACTTCATAGCTGAAGTGGTCCTTAAAAAAATGGGTTTCGGAAATTTTCTTAAAAATTTTAAAATTTGCTTCTAAAATTCTAAGCCTTATAAGATCCTAAAAAATAAAATTACATTTACAAAATCATGCAAACATGAAAGTGAATATATGGGAAATGTAAAGTAATAGCTCTTTTATGATGTATCACTATCTCCCTTAAAAGCAGATAAATTCAAATTTTGAAAATTGCAAATGTTTCCAAATTTTTGATAAATTTGGGATTTTTATCATGAAGTACAATGTGTCACGAGAAAACAGTCTCAGAATAGCTTGGATAAGTAAAAGCATTTCAAAGTTATTACCACATAAAGTGACACGTCAAGTTTCCAAAAAACGGCCTGGTCCTTAAGGTTAAAAATGGCAAGGTCCTTAAGGGGTTAAACATAAAGAAGGAAAAAGTTCACCAGAAGAAAATACTTTTTATAGGCATTTTATTCAAAACTTCCATTACAATATGAAATACAACTTCTATCCATGACAGGTGAGTTGATTTTTTAGTGAATAAGCCCATATGCCTTAACTGATGCTCTTAATATGTCTGAAAAAAAGGTCACATTTTTACCCTGATAAAAGATCTTATGTTTCCATTTTCACGGAGAGGTGAAAGAAATGTCACTTAGGTGAAATATCAACTTGTCTGGGAGAGATTAAAATCGAACACTGTGATCAAATAACGGAATCTCCTAGAAGACTTTCTTTATCAGCCTTAGTCTCATTACATAACGCACATTAAAATCTGAGAGACATAGAATAAAAGATGATAAGCCATACACAAAGAACTGGGACACTTGCTGCTGACATGAACAATAATCAACATGTTGACCATCAAAACTAGTGCTGCATGTATGTTTAAAAAAAATAAAATTAGCAATTGTAAATACGATAAATTGTAAACTATAAAAAAGTCACATGGCCAGAATGTACCATCTATGTATCACTAATTTGAAAGTTTTTTTGAGGGTGGGATAGAGTTAGGCTATTTTCAAGGGCGTAGCTAAAGGCTCATGGGCCCTGATGCAAGAGTTCAGTTTTGGCCCCCCTTCCCTCAGTGCTTTGTGGCCAGGGACAAGGGTGCAAGTAGCCTTCGTGCTGCCTGAGGCAAAAATTGAAACATCAACCCACATCTCCCATGCCAAATTCTTGACCTAACCCCTTCCTCCCAGCCAGAGGTGTAACTTGACCAGCATGCACTTTCTATAATACTGGTGTCTTCTTATGCACCACAAGGGTCTTTGGGCCCCCTCAGGCTCCTGGGCCCTGTAGCAGCTGCTACCTCTGCACCCTCTATAGCTACGCCGCAGGCATCTGGCCGTTTTTTGGCATGAATGTCAGGCTTCAGTGAGACAAAAACTAGCGCAAACACAGTTTTTTGTCCAGCCAACTCCCAACACTGGTGCCGGAAACAGGCCAGATCCCCGCCAGGTCCCATTATAGTCAATGGGGTCTGGCAGTGCTCCGGCCCTATTGATCTATACTGGATACAGTGAGTTTCGTTGTGAATTTCCTGAACAGCATGCCAGAGAGTTTAAACATGTATTAGTTATAAACATTTGGGAAGCTTACTTTGGGCTAGGACAGGAAAAATGACCCTAGATATCAAAAGGAATATTGGTTGATACCCCTAAGAAGAAACACTCAAAACATTTCTTCTATAAGAAATACAGCACATAAAATGGCATCCAGTTATACATTCTGCATATTGAATCATGCAGGAAAGCATTTGTGTACAGAAGTTCCCATATGCGAACTCCCTCATAGAACATCATTGGTTGTGACTTTTTCATCTACTCCGAGTCAACATGTGCATAAATGAGGTCTAATTATGATCAAAATACTGCTTTCTCTGCTATGTAGCCATCCAGAGAAATAACCTCTCTGAACGACATGGGAAGAGAGAACTATACACAAGAAATTGGATATCTTTCTTGTGTTAGATGACAATGAGTAATCAAAGGTTACAAAATATACTCAATATTTGCAGTAATTAGACATTGGTAGAATTACACATATACAAGTTCTTTTTTTATTGTATTCTGTTTTATGTAAAATTGTTTCTGCCTTCTATTTTACAATATTTTAGTATTAGTGTAGAAAACCACATTTGTAAATGAAATAGCATGACACAGAACATTACTCATTAGCATAGACAAGCACAAATCACCTCTCTTTGACTTGTTGATTATCACAAAAATGGAGTTTACTGTGAACACTAGATGTAATTACATAAGCTTATGTACATATATATGTGGGTAAGGCCTCTTTCACACTAGCGGCAGTCCGGATCCGGCACGTGAAGTGTGCCGTCGGATCCGGACTGCCGCAGGGACATGTGTGGGGCCGGAACCGCGTTCCGGCCCCACACATGTCACACAGTACCATATACAGACATACACACACACATACACATACATACTTACATACTCCAGGCAGGCAGGCCGCACATCTTCATGCCCAGGAGGCGCGCAGCTATGACGATTCCCCACAGCGCCCTCTGCTGGGCGCTGTAGGGAATCATCATAGCGGCGCACCTCCTGGGCGTGAAGACGTGCGGCCTGCCTGCCTGGAGTATGTAAGTATGTATGTGTTTGTGTGTATGTGTGTGTATGTATGTATGTCTGTCTGTCTGTCTGTGGTTACGGATCTGTCCTGAACTCCATTGAAAGTCAATGGAGGGCGGATCCGTTTACCATGTTGGTCACACCAAACGGATCCGTCCCCATTGACTTGCATTGGGGGTCATTCCGGATCCGTCTTGGTGCGGATGCCTGGACCGGAGAGAAAACCGCAGCATGCTGCGGTTTGTTCTCCGGTCTGAAGACTGAACGGAATGCTTTCAGGAGCATTCAGTTGTCTTCAGTTCAGTTTTGTCCCCATTGACAATGAATGGGGACAAAACTGAAGCGTTTTTTTTCCGGTATTGAACCCCTATGACGGAACTCAATACCGGAATTTAAAAACGCTAGTGTGAAAGTAGCCTAAGCTATGAGAAAATACTGCTGCAGAGAATGGCAAATCATCCTGGTGTAATGATTACCATAAGAAAAGACGTGTTCATGGAGGGATCGACAGCATTCGAAAATACCTGTCAGGGACCCTTTGCAGATTGGAGAGTATTAAACAGGCCATAGAAGCGGGCTGGTATTAGGTAATGTGTATGGGGTCTCGGCTCTGACCCGATGGCAGATGTAGAGGGAGCTATGGATTGGGTAGTAGTTGGAAATCTGATTCTGGAATCTGGACGTGTGAGTTCATCCTAAAGGGAGAGTATGCGAATTATCGGCGACCCTATATGGTGGTTAGGATATATATTGAAGACTTGTCCTTTTACCCAATACTAATCCTTATACTGCCTCACCTACTAATATATGTAGCTAATATTTCATCATAGAAAATGAAAAGGTCTAAAAATAAAGGGTATTAAAGGGGTTATCCAAGTTGTAAAACATCCCCCAATGCCCTGGCCCTTCCTATAGATGGTACTTTCCCCAGCTCCCCAACACCACCATAGCTCCTGCTCCCCGCATGGCCACTGCTGCATCTCCGTGTGATGGAAGGTGACAAGCCTCTCTAGCGTCACCTTGGATGCTAGGGAGGCTAATCTCCATCCCCCTAAGCCCTCCCCCCATGTTGTTACACACAACAGGGAGATGCAGCAGCGGGCGTGCTAGGAACAGGAGCTATGGTGGTGTCTGGGAGCAGGGGAAAGTACCATCTATAGGAAGGACACGGGGGGGGGGGGGGTGCTGACTTTAAGACGGGTGAGGACGGAACCGTTTGGTATGAGTGTCATACCAAACGATCCGTCCTCATTGACTTACATGCAGATGAGGACGGATCCGCAATGCCTGCGGGCATTTCACACGGGACCCGAGCGTTACAGTGCTCGTAACGAGCACTGCTCGCTCATCTCTAATTGCTAACTTACATTAGGTAGCATTAGAGCTAAGAGTGTTAAGAGCTCATTTGCATCCGTTCTTCCCATATTTTACTTCAGAGATGATTTTGTAAATAATTTCTTTTTACTATCAGTAAATTTAGATCCTGGTAGACAGGGACTGGGAGCGAAATACTCAAGCACTCAAGTGTCTACCATTACATGTCTGTTGACACTGGGATTAGGGAAGAGATCACTGACATTTGTTTCCATATTAAGGTTACGCAGCACATGGATCCATAGGGACCTCATGTGTTGTATAGTGTCTCCAGTAGATACCACACTATCCCCTAAGAGCAATAACTCATCAATAAGAGAGTAAATATAAAGAACGCACACTACCTCACTTCTTATTTCAATCCATACCTTGTTTTGTCTCCAAAAACGGTATCAGAAAACCTGTATGTGTGAACCCAGCCTTAGAGTATTTTCACACATATGGGGTCATTCATCAAAGTAATGTAAAGTACAATTGGCTTAGTTGCCCATAGCAACCAATCAGATTCCACCTTTCATTTTTGACAGCTCCTTTGGAAAA
This sequence comes from Rhinella marina, assembly GCA_900303285.1. Taxonomy (NCBI): domain Eukaryota; kingdom Metazoa; phylum Chordata; class Amphibia; order Anura; family Bufonidae; genus Rhinella; species Rhinella marina. The sequence goes on along the minus strand of ONZH01017269.1, from coordinate 223,794 downwards.
TGAAAGGTGGAATCCGTTTGGTTGCTATGGACCAGTTCTACTTTATACCAGTTTGATAATTGACCCCAATAGTCCTTTTGTACTATTTTTCAGCAGCAAGAACAATTTTTACACCTTCTCTTTTTGCCACATTTTTTTGCTATAAAAATGCCAGCTCCAGATGTTAGTTGATGGTCTACTATGAAACTCAGAACATACAAGTGTGTTTTTGCTGATTAGTTGGCATTTAGTTGGCAAGTAGCTCTTACTGAAAAACACCTTGGTAAGACACACAGGCCCAGATTTACTAATCCTATAGATGGTGTACAGGGTTGCCAACCGTCCAGAAATTTCTGGACAGTCCGTAAAAGTAGGCAACTTTTTTCCCCTGTCCGTGAAAAAAATAGATGTGTCCGTGATTTTTTTGAGGCTGCTGGTACTTAACTAGATTATTTTGGTGTTAACTATCATAATTTTACAGCTCACAGTAAATGCTGGTAATAAGTTCTTATCAGTATAAAGAGCTATAGACATGTATTTCTTTTAATCTTTATCACTCATAATGGTTTTCCAATTTGTCTGTAAAAAAATGTTGCACGTCCGTGATTTTGGGATAAGTTGTCCATAAAAAAAGAAAAATTCTAGTTGGCAACCCTGATGGTGTAAGCTTAGAAAGGTTGTATAGACCTGCACCAGATGTATCACAGGGGCTCAGGCTGGATGATAAATGTGGTGCAGGGATAGACACTTTTCTCTGGCTTTATACCAACTATTGGTTACTTTGAGACACATTTTTACACCAGAATTGTGGTGCAATTTTGGTACAAAATGGTGTATCTTCGGCCCTGACCCCTTTCCTATGAGGCACCTGCTCCTTTCTGCTAAGACAATCCCCCACCCTTAGGCCCCTTTCACACGGGCGATGTTTCCGCGCGGGTGCAATGCGTGATGCGAACGCATTGCACCCGCACTGAATCCTGACCCATTCATTTCAATGGGGCTTTTCACATGAGCGATGTTTTTCACGCAGCAGTTCGCCGTTGCGTGAAAATCGCAGCATGTTCTATATTCTGCGTTTTTCACGCAGCCCTGGCCCCATTGAAGTGAATGGGGCTGCGTGAATAACGCATTGCATCCGCACACAAGTGCGGATGCAATGCGTGATTCACTGATGGTTGCTAAGAGATGTTGTTTGTAAACATTCAGTTTTTTTTCACGCGCGTGAAAAACGCATTGAAACGCTTCGCACCCGCGCGGAAAAAACTGAACGAACGTACGCAATCGCAGTCAAAACTGACTGCGATTGCGTGCGGATTGGTGCGGATGCGTGCGGATTTTCCTGAACGCATCCGGACCAAATCCGGACACGCTCGTGTGAAAGGGGCCTTAGTAAACATATCAGAAAAAGGTGTAGAACCCTAAATTGCACCACTTTTTACACATATTTTTGGCGCAGACACATTAACAAATCTGGGCCACAGTGAGCCACAAATGCTAGAAAAACCACTATAAAAATATGTCAACAACCATAGCTGCTGAAAGAAACCCAGGCACTTATTCTGACGTTTTGTTGGTGGTAAATTGTAAAAAAGAACACTAATGCCAAATTCATGTGTGTTGGGACCCGTCCCCACATACCTAAATTTAACAGTACTGCTTTTTTTTTATCATTCAAAAGAACGATGCAAAACACTACTTAAAACAAAAAATAAAAGTACAGAAATGAGCCAGAAAAAAACCTATGTGTGGAGCTTAGGGGAGCAATAAAACACTTCAGAAATGTTTTCCATAGTGATCACTGCTTACGATGTGGGTCTCTTTAAACGGTTATTACAGAATAATAACCATTAATGTGTTTTATGTGTCCGTCACATCTCCAGGTCAGGTACTTCACAAGTGCAGAATATTTTATACATAAGAACTCAACAAGCGGTACATCGGTAATAGAGAGACCCAGCTGGCAATGAAACAGTCACTAAACTCGTTTAGTGGAGAACTAATTAGAGTCGATGCGACAGAGAACAAACAAGAATAGTCCCGCTTGTCTAGTTAATAAAATCCCTGTATACATACTAAAATCTTAAAGGAAATCCCTAGTTTCCCCTCCTAGTTACCAGATCATCTGCAGCGCCAGGACCAATATATTGTGCTTCACTCTTCTCAGGGACGATTTAAACTGTAGCTGCCATATGGGATTATGTAAATAAGGGTATGTACCTTTTTTGATGTACTTTTCTGATATCGTCTCTGCTGTTGTGTTTGTCTACAGAACTTCAAAGCTGCTCGCTGATCAAAACATTTTCCTAGGGCTAGGGACATGTGTGCCATGCTGGGAATCCTTATTTGCCAGAGCTTCATAAAGCTGTATTATATATAATAAAAATGACCATACGGCATATTTACTTTTGCCAATGAAAGCAAATTTCATCAACAAGAATAGCAATTTAACAGCAAAACAACTGTTAACTGTACATAAAATGAATTATGTATTCTTTGATTTAGAAGGATTTTTCATTTAATTTATCCTATACTATTGATGATGCTGTTTCTATGCTGTGTACTGTATGTGAATACAGATTAGAAACAGCACACATCATGATGTCAGGGCCCACATGTATTCTTTTGCAAATTGGCATTGGCCTTAGATGTTCTGCTACAAAATGAATACACCACATTAGTCACTCTGTACGAGTCTGACACTGCTGTTGGTTCCTTACGCCTTTAATTATGTCATCCTTTGCCTATTTTTCTTCTATACATGATGTAAAGTGGAGCAGCAGTACGCAGCCAAAGAATGAGAAATGTCCCCTAAAGATGAGTTATGCTGCTGCCTGTTGAAACAGCTACAGCCCCTTTAAGAATAGGGCTGCACTACTGCTCTACCTCAGGATAAAGACAATACAGGCCCCACCATCAGTGCATCCCTGCTGCAGTAAAGGGGTCTAGCCCCTTTCAGGAAACCAACAATGCCAGCACCACCACCTGGATGTCAAGGGAGTGGTGACATTTTATAGCATGTTACCACTCTGAAGAGGAGGGTCCCTGGCTGGGGGTGAGTGTGAAGGTCCTGCTGCAACAGGTGAAGAGAGCCTGCTTCTGCAGTAAGGGTGCAGGCCTAGAAGTGTGCCATACAAAAAGTGGAGCAGTTACACAGAGGCGCTGTCATTGCCCTGCTCAGGGTGCACCAGAACACTAGTGCCGAAGCTGAGGAAGTGGTATAGGTGTGCCAGAACTTGTGCAACAGCTGCTGAGAAAGTGGCACAGGAGTGCCAGAAGCTAAGCATAACTGCAGAAGATAGGACCATAGACCAAGCCCAGGAGCAAGGTCCCTGACACTGGTGATCAGAAAATGGCCTGAGGAAATAAAACATTACAGTGGGATGGGAGTGATGGCAGGGTGGGTGAGGGAGGCAGAACAATTGAGATGTGGGGTTAGTAAGATACCTGCAGTCTGCCTACAGGATTCCACAGTTGTAAGGGGACAGGTTCCACAGAGGTGAGGGAGTTCCGCTGACCAGAGACTGTCATCCAGCTGTGTACCCTGTCATTGCCCTTGCACTAGGTAGGCCCCCCTTGTTGAAACCATTGTATGGACTACATACAATTGTATGAAACCATTGTATGGACCCTGTGACCACCACTATGAGGTTGTGCTCTATCTGAGTGACTCAACCAGCTAATTGACCACCATGCCTATACACCCTCTATATGTGAGAGATTGTAACTGTTATAGTACCCCTGCTAGAGAATAATAAGGCTAATGGCAGGTTCATATCAACGTTATGAATTCCGTCATTCCATGTTATAATGGAAAATAACGGAATTCGTAAGACGGAATTCAGAATGGAAACCTTTAGAGACATTTTGTTTCGATCCGTCATAATAGAAATCTATGGACAAGCATAACGGATCCGTCTGGTTTCCGTTATTCAGGACGGTTGACAGAAACTTGTTTTCTGTCCTGCATAACGGAAATCAGACGGATCCGTTATGCAGGGCCATAGACCTCTATTATGACGGATCAAAACGGAATGCCTCTAAAGGTTTCCGTTTTGAATTCTGTCTTATGAATTCCGTTATTTTCCATTACAACCATGTTATAACGGAAAGCAATAACGGAAAGCATACAATTGATATGAACCTGCCCTTATGTTGTTTTACATTGTTCTACCTGCCATTTATTCCAAGCCGTTCTACTCCTGCATAATCTGTTCCTTATACATGGACATGAACTCGGTGGATAACTCTTCTAAGAAAGTTTCTTACTGTATAACACTTATTTTTGTTGACAGTGGACAAATAAAAATACATACTTTTTGTCTTTTTAGCACATAATCTATTTCCCTCTTCTAGTTGGCTACAAGAAATAGATCAGTTACAACCTTGGTTGAATTTTTAACCAGAATCTCGATGCTGCAAGGTGCATATGTTAGGCTAGATATATATGAGATGATAATATATACTCTTCAACATTGAAATTGCAACAAAAAGAAGGAAAAGTTGTCGAATTATGGAAATCATAGGATCGATAAATATGGTAATGGAATGCAAATGATAAAAAATGAAACAAAGGGGGTAATTTATCAAACTGGTGTAAAGTAGAACTGGCTTAGTTGCCCATAGCAACCAATCAGATTCCTCCTTTCATTTTCCAAAGCAGCTGTCCAAAATGAAAGGTGGAATCTGGTTGCTATGGGCAGCTAAGCCAGTTCTACTTTACACTAGTTTGATAAATGAACCCCAAATATTTTTAAAAATCCTGATTTATTCAGTATCGACTATGAGCGCCATGCACAGAAATCCATGCCATTACACACCTTGGCATGCTATCAATGAGATTAGTAATGGTTGTCTGAGGAATGTTTTGCCATGCTGAATGCACTTTGGCATGCAAATCATCAAGATCTGCTCCTGGCAGCTCAGTTTTCAATTGCTGACCAACAACTTCCCACATGCGCTTGAATGGGAGACACATCTGGAGATGCTGCAGGCCATGGTAGCATGTTTAATTCAAGAAGGCTGCTCACAGTAGCACAAGCAACATGTGTCCTGGAGTTGTCCTGTTGAAAGATGGCTCCTGAGACACTTTGGAGAAATGGCTGTACCACTGGTTCCACCTGGTGTACCTGAAATGCAAATTACAGGAACCTCTACTACCATACATTATGCCACTCCGCAACATTACCCCAGGAGTAGGACCGGTATGATGTTCCCTTGTGAAGGCCTCTTTATAATATTGCCAACGTGGTCTCCGGACCATTTCCGGCTATCATTGCATCTGAGACAAAAAAAGGAGCACCATGATAGCCTTTGAGTGAGGTCAGTGGAATACCTGTAGCTGGATGTGTGGTTCATAGCCCAGTGTCATGCAAATGGATTCTGATGGCTTGTGTAGACACTGTTTGCCACCCTAGGCTTGGGATGTGGCTTCCAATTTCATTTTCAGTACAGAATGGATCACATAGCAGCGTTGTTCTAATCAGACAATCTGTCCATGGAGAGGTTCACATTTGTGCACTTCTTGCTGTCATTCCAGTTTATCATTAGTCTCCCTACCACTAGGACACATAACGTTGAACAGTCCTGACTACTTGACCTAGGCTCATAGCGATCTGCCGGAGTGATAAACCATGGTCTCTCAGTTCAAGGATTCTGGGCACATTTATTAAGACCAGCTTTTTAAGAAACCCCTAAGCTGGCTTGGACCTCTTCATAACTTTTGCTGATCCTCCGCCAGTTCTAAATGTAAGTCAGCTTCATAGCTGTCTTACATTTAGACCTTTTTCTATGCCTGAAACAGGTGTAGAAAATGGTAAATGAGATGCGCCTGATAGCCCCCGTTTCCCCATCCACGGTGAGCGGGAAGAAGTCGAAGATTGCGGTGCAACTAACCATTGCGCTGCAATCTGTGCCTCTCAAGTTGCAACTAGTAGCGGTAACTGGCACGTTGACGAACAGGATGCATTGCACAATCATCCCACATGGCTTGTCTGATTTTTGAGGTTTGCTTTTGTCCTGGCTTTTATGTCCCTTTCATATGCCACAGATTGGAGCTAGGTGCTTGAAAATTTGATCATTCGTAGATCTTGTCACCAACAAAAAACAAATCTAGAAGTGGTCACATCGATTAAAACATCACTTGATGAAATGTGAATAGTAAGGATAATCAAGTCGACAGTGGGGCAACTCACTCCACCCATGTGCCAGGATAATCAGCACATGAGTGGAGTGAGTTGACCCATTGTGGACTTTCTTATCATTGGCAATCATAATTCATCAAGTGATCTATGTTTTAATTGATATGACCACTCCTAGATCTGCTTTTTATGGATGTTACCATCTTAGACTTATTTGACTGTTCCTCTGTTTTTTGGCGTGTGTGTGTGTGTGGGGGTTTACACATCACTTATTTCCCTAATTTGAGTCCACTGATAAACCTCCACTTGGGGGAAAGGGGGGATGGGGGGAAATGTGTAGAGACAATATCGGGATTGATTTGGTTGCAATTGGGGGTAGGTTCCAGTGTTATAGGGTTTCTTTTTGTGGGGTGCTCTGCAACATTAGGGTATTTAGGGTACACTGTAGGGTCATGGGGTCTCTTCAACCTCTCCACTCTTTGTCTAATTATTTATCTCAGCAATGCCCATTGTGGTACCCCTGCCTGCACTTCTTTGATTTTAATATTTATGGTTGTTTTTTCGGCTCTCCTACCTAATTTTAAAATATCTCTTCAATAAAACGTATGTTTTAGCTCAGTGCCTTCTGTAATACTAAGTACTGACCAAACTTCCTTTGCTGCACAGGACAGAAGATGCCAGCCTAGCGAGCACCTTTAATTAATGGTTATTTGTTATATTTATTAGTAACCTTTATTAGATGCCACAGCCTTTCTTTATCCACAATTTATCTTGTGTACTTTATTTATTCAGTGGTTGGTATGTTTGTTATAGGTGACTGTGATCCCATGCTGTTGTCATTTGTTCTAGTAATTCACAGGTTTGATAGCCCACCGATAGGGCTTGCTGTATTTTTCTAAAAATGAGAACTGGTTACCGGTATATTTTACTTCAACTTGATAACTATGTTCTTGTGCCTATGAATACAGTCATTTTATATCTTTATTTCAGTAAACAAAAAAAATTATATTTAGTTGTGATATCATTTATCTATGTACAGTATCTACAGTAGTTTGTATGTGCAAGACTCCCTCTTTTCTAATGTTATTTTCTACCAAAGTCCTTTGTAAAGTTAACCGCTTGGCCCTCGGAAAAGATGACTGAAATCTCCTCATACATTTCAGTTACAAGTTGTTGTCATACACAATTGGTACGGTAAAGTGCAACGCATTCTGGGACACCATGTCACCTGCTGGGGCAGTGATTGACGGTTCCAGAGGAGATTTATATTGTCATATACAGTGACACTGCTCTCCTTTGTGCACGTTCGGTAGCAAGGATCCTCTTTTCATATAGCATTTTGATTCATTATAAGTGGAGAGGTTAGACAGTAAATGGTCACCTGGTACTCCCATAAGTCTATGCGTTAACTGAATATCTGTCATCTTGAATTACGGTAAAGATAGTAAGACACTGTTCTATTTCTGGAAGTCTTTTTTTCTGTCATGGGAATATCATAGATGACTTGTATCTGAAACACTCAAAGTTTCAGCCAGAGAAGAAACCTATAAATTACACGTTTTCTACATATGTCACTCATTATGTTATGTAGTTAATTCCTTTCTCAATTTTCAGGTATACTTCGGTTATCAAAATAATGACTTGTCTTATGCAGCACGCAGTAGCTGTAATCATATTTAAATGCACGCACCACAAAACCTTTCTAACCCAGACATCTAAAGAAAGTAGGAAACATTGGCTTATGGCTCTGCTCCTGGCATGTATCTACTGATCCTAGGGCTTAAGACAGAGCCTGGATCAAATCAAATCATGACTACACACATACCAGTCGGAATAAATTCTACTGATTAAAGTGCACTAGAAATCCACTTCAGCAGATAGCCATAGTAGAAATAATTCCTGTCAGAAACATGTCGAAATGTCCCAGGCTCTGATCCTCAGTATAAGTAATAACTTTTTTTTCAGTTACAATGCTGTGAATGAATAATGCAGAAATCTGTACGAAAGTGAGGTAGAACAACAGTGACAATGACAAATGCCTAGATAGAAACAGAATTGAATACAATTAGATGAACAGCACCCTTCACAAGTGGATCATAAACCAAGAGAACCAGCTTGTCAATGGGAAAAGCCAGTTTGCAAGGTACGGTATACTGCTGACATATCTGCAGTCCTGCAAGCTTATTATCAGAAGGTAAAGGGCGCGATCTCAATAACAATAATATATTGGAGAATTCCTCTTACACCTTTACAGTTTACAAATCAAGATTGAATATCGTCTCTTGAGTCTTCTAAAGGCTGAACTGTCTGGTTCCAAATATCCTGGGTAGACTGGCTATACGGGGAATTAGACTTTTTTTTTTTTAACAAAAACGAAACTAAATAGATCAAACTTACAGAGCCGGGTTTACTTAGAGGTGGCCGGGGGCAAATGAAGGATTTTTGTTAATAGGGGTAATAAAATTAATTACGAAGCCTTGGCCAAAGTATTGTGTACACTGAACGTCCCTCCATTCTTTTAGCTCCTTCTACAGCTGGATGTGCAAAGAATAAATCTGCTGGTGATCGGGGAGAAGGTTCCTAGACTCCATTTATGGAGAGTAGACTAGGATCTTGTCTCCCAAGACACCGATGGCCACATCATTTGCTCAGCAGCATCTGCTCATCATGACGTGCCTGGAGACCAGGGCTGTGGAGTCGGAGTCGTTATAAAATGGACCGACTCCAACTCCAAAAATATATAATAAATTGGTACAGTTAGTTCAATGCAGTATGTGCTGAATATATTTTCATAAGAATTTGGGAAAATAATGAAATGTCCTATAAATGTCTGTTCTATTCCTGATCTAAGGATCTATGCTTTTAGTTGAGATGAAGTTGAGATGAATGTGTGCTGCCCTTTATGTAGATGCTCAGAAGTGAAGCTCCTCCACTACAGATCAGAGGAAAAAGGCACTGGGAAGGAATGGCTGCACTCATCTCAGATCTACTAGAGAAAACATGATTAAAGAGGTTTTCTCACTATTTACAAAGATCAGCTTTCAACATAAAGGGACAGTTAAAAGAAGACATTTTCTAAATACATTGGTCAGTAGATTTTACTAAGGGGGAAAACCGTTTTCTAACATCTCAAATTCAGAAATACAGAAACACACATGTGAAAAAGTACTATAGGTGTAGAAGCCATTGCCAAGCCTTTGTTATCTAGCACTGCTAGTAGTTTCACTTTCTAGACTGTGAAGCAGTGTGATATAAAACACCTAGGGCCTTACAGATGAAAACTGTCTAGGTGTAGAAGATTCTTTGTTGCCCATAGAAAACAATCAGAGCTCCCCTTTCAATTCATATAGTGCTCTGGAGAAATGAAAGGGGAGCTCTGATTGCTATGGGCAACAAAGAAAGTCTTAGACCTAGACAGTTTTCATACATCAGGTCCTTAGTGAGCTGTACCCAGAGAAAAGCCTGATAATGAATGTTCAGAGTAAAGATATCTAGTAAAACATATATTACAAACTTTTTTTTTGTCATGACATATCTGTACTATTGATTTATGCAAAGTTTGTTTAAAGTTATCGCTTGAACATGCGGGAGTGGGAGTCGGAGTGGGAGTCGGGAGTCGGAGTTAGGGGAAATTGAGGAGTCGGAGTTGGAGTCGGGGCTTTGGCTTACCGACTCCACAGCCCTGCTGGAGACAACACTTACTAGTAGTAGTAGTTGTAGTTAGCAAGTAAAACAGATGCTGATGCTGTGGCATCTGCTAAAAGATTAAAGGGAATCTGTCCCACGGATTTTGGACTAGTATCTACAGTAATATATGTGTAGTACTACAGATATAGAGTCCAGATCAGTACCTTTTATTTTCCTACTGCCCCCTATTACTCTGCTGTCAGTGCTCAAAGCTGCACTGAAATATACAGCCCTGACTGCTGTGCTGTTCTAACATACTGGAGAGGACTCACGTGCGCATGCACAGCAGTCCTGACAATGTATTTCAGTGCAGCTCTGAACGCTGACAGCAGGGGAATGGGGGCAGTAGGAAAATAAAAAAAATGTGATCTGGACTCCATATCTGAAGTACTACTCATGTATAACTGTAGATAATGGTCCAAATTGGACAGATTCCCTTTAAGTGCACAAGACCAAAGCTAAAGCCCCACCCCCCTGAAAAAATATATATCAAAGACAGTATAGTTATAAGTTAACATTTATAACATGTCAGTCGTAGCTACACCACCTCAGCAGTAGACTGTTCCTCGGTATAACTTTGCAAATAATAGCTGATGTGGACTCTTTAATCATAGGTATTTGCTCCATCATAAAAATGAATCTATGTATCATGGTATACATCTAAATAATACAGTCACATAGTCACCAAATAACATCACTATTCAAGGACTAAGTATTACCACCATCCAGTGATTATATAGTGGTCAGATACTGGTTCTACACAGGCGCACTGCAGTCTGTATAAGTCAATATAGTACAGGTAGATCCAATGATGTCTTCTTGGTTTAGTCATTTACTTTCCTATTTCTTCTCTATCCGACCCAGACTACCATGAAGAAGTTTTCCAGCCACAACCAGTTTCTGGTTGCTTTCTTCCCAGGGAACTTTGGCTCCTTGCTTTTCCAGTGCCCCACATAATGTAACAGTAGTAATTCCCTAGATAATAGAAGTGTCTCACATAGTCTTTCAGACATTAAGTAGTGGTCCACATAGAGCCCCAGACAGTAATAGTATCCTACATTGTGCCTCAGATGGCAGCAGTGCTTTAAACAGTAATAGTGTCTCACTTAGTGTTCCAGAAGATGAGTGCTCCACTTAGTTACAGACAGACAGTACTAATGCTAAACGTTACCTCAGACAGTAATTGTATCCAAGACCTATACCAGTGCCCCCTTGGTTCACTACTTGGTAATACTGCCCACTGTAGTATTATTAACCCATTCAGCATCCTTTTATTATTTAATTAGATGTTGTAAAGAAAAAAGATTCCAAAAAGGAGTGCTACAGAGGATATTACTGATGATCATACTGCCTTAAAGTTTACTCATAGTCATGATATTGATGTGGATTAATAAAGTGCATTCAAAGTTTTGCATACAAGCTTTAAAGGGGTTATGCGATGATGTAAAAAATGAAAATCATACATCATTTAGTACATGATAATCACTTTCAAACAAAGTTAGAACCAGCCGTGTACCTCACATGAATCCAGAGATCTGACCATTCATTATTCCAATTCCTCTGCTAAATTCTCTTCAGGGTGGCAGCTCAGGGAGCATGTCCTTTCTGCTACAGATCGGAAGCCTTCCTGCTAAGGCACTCTCCCTATCACAGATCAGGGTGCATACCTTTTATGCTTCAGCTCTTTCCCTAGTATAGTTCAGGGGTTGTGTCCTTTCTGTTGCAGCTCTCGTCCTATAACTGTCACAGTTTCTAACGGTAAATATGGATGTTGTAGGACAGAACTGAGCATGTGCGATCATCTCAGTAGGTGAACATGCCCATTACTGTACAGATTAAATACCAGAGGGCACTATTATAATGAAGTAAGGAGAATATCTCACAACTGGGGCAAAAAGTAAATGACAAAAGTAACTAGTTTTTCATGCTGAAGTATATTAAAATAAAATGTATTGGTGGCACAACCCCTTAGGAGTGCGGTAACTAATTTTGCCCATCTGGCATTGCCACGACGCCAAAATGGTCAGTCAGCTGCTAGTCACTAGTGTTGAGCGAGCATGCTCGGCCGAATACGATATTCGGCCGAGCATGGTGGCGCTCGGGACCACATGGTGTTCGTCTGAACACCGCGTGTGCTCGAGCGCCATGCTTGAGTCCCCTCCCCGCACACTAATTATCAAATTAGCGTGCGGGGAGGTACTGGCATTCACTGTGCATTGTAAACTTGCATTACAGTGATTGGCTGGTCGAGAACGCGTCATCAGGTGCTATATAGCACCCGGTGACATGTGACCCGGCTCAGACCGAGAGTCAGGGAGAGCTACTGCAAGGAGGGACAGATAGTGTAGGGATAGAAATTGGCTAGGCAGGGCTTGTTTTTTTGTTGAAAAGACCCAAAAGCCCTTTTACAGGCTATTATATCTGGCTGCAATATATTATTTTTGGGGGGGTCAAAAATTGTGCAAGGTTGCTGACCTAAACCCCACCTGCGCAGCGTGTGCATTATAACGTTTCTGTATCCTATATACCTGACATCCGTTGCTATTTTTTCTGCCGCTAATCAAGGCGACATTACCTGCGCTGCGTCTGCTGTATAACGTTTACGCAAGGAGGGACAGATAGTGTAGGGATAGGATTTGGCTAGGCAGGGCTAGTTGTTCTGTTTGAAAGACCCAAAAGGCCTTTTAAGGACTGTTGTTATATCTGGCTACAACATTTTTTTTCTTTTGGGGCAAAAATAACGCAAGTTTGCCTGACCTTAACACCACCTGCTCAGCATGTGCATTATAACGTTTCTGTATCCTATATACCTGACATCCATTGTCATTTTTTCTGCCGCTAATCAAGGCGACATTACCTGTGTTGTGTGTGCATTATAACGTTTCTGTATCCTATATACCTGTCATCCGGTGTCATTTTTAGTGCTGCTAATCAAGGCGTTACTACCTGCGCTGCGTATGCTGTATAACGTTTGTGCAAGGAGGGACAGATAGTGAAGGGAAAGTATTCGGCTAGGCAGGGCTAGTTGTTTTGTTTAAAAGACCCAAAAGGTGACCCATCAAGGCGACATTACCTGTGTTGCGTCTGCTGTTTAACGTTTGGCTCTGGGCGCAGTGAAACTGTGCCTGCTGGCAGAGTACAAGAAACAAAGTCATCCAAAACTTCTAGCTTCATGTCACAGTTTGCAGGGCTGCGCAAGACACCACTCTTGACGCCACACCAGTGCGACCAGGTACTCGGTTGGATTGCAGCAGATAATGCTTCCAGTCGGTTAAGCACCACCATCTCTTCCACAAAGTCTAGTCTCAGTAGCCAAGAGTCTGGTCAACCAAATCCTCACCCTAATCCTCCTTCCTCCCACCATTCAGAGTCTGGGCAAATAAGTGATCCCACACTTGGATATTCCGAGGAGCTTTTTTCATCGCCGTTCCTTGATTTGGGCCTCTCGCCAAGTCCGCTTGAAGAGGGACAGGAGCAAACTCATTAGCATCCACAGTCTACAGAAGATGACGTTGGGGAACGGCAATTAGTGTCTGGCGAGCTGCATGATGATGATGATGATTAGACACAGTTGCCAATAAATCAAGGGCAATTAGTGCCTCAAGAGGTTGATGATGAGGATGAGACACAGTTAAATCAGGTTCTTGTTAGGTCACCATGTCAGGAGGAGGACCAGAGTGAGGAAGAGGAGGTAGTTAATGATGAAATTGCTGACCCAACCTGGGAAGGTGGCAAGCCAAGCAAGGACAGCAGTATAGAGGGGGGAGGGATCCGCAGCACCGCAACAGGCTGGAAGAGGCAGTGGGGTGGCAAAAGGGAGAAGGCAGGCCACACCAACCAGGCCTGCAACTGTTCCCTGGAGCAGCCCCTTGCGGCAATCTACCTTGCCAAGGGGTAGGTGTTCCGCAGTCTGGCGCTTTTTTGAGGAAAGTGCTGACGATAAATGAATTGTTATTTGCAACCTGTGCTGTACCAAAATGAGCAGGGGCGTGAACACCAGCAACCTGACCACCACAAGTATGATCCGCCACATGGCAGAAAAGCACCCTAATAGTCCAAGACGCAGGCCCAGATGCTTCCCGCCCTGCACCTGGACCTTCGCAAGCACCATCAGCAAGCACGTCCACTTCAGTGTCTCAGCGCAGCGTTCAAATGTCCTTACCCCAGGCATTTGAACGCAAGCGCAAATACCCAGCCACCCACCCACAGGCCCTAGCACTAAACGCGCAACTTTCCAAATTGCTGGCACTGGAAATGTTGCCGTTTAGGCTGGTGGACACTGAGGCTTTTCGCAGCCTGATGGCGGCGGCTGTCCCTCGTAGTCCCCACGCAGTCCCCAGCCGCCACTATTTTTCCCAGTATGCCATCCCCGCCTTACACCAGCATGTGTCCCAAAACATAACCCGTGCTCTGACCAACGCAGTTACAGGGAAGGTCCACTTAACGACTGACACATGGACAAGTGCTTCTGGCCAGAGACACTACATTTCCCTGACGGCACACTGGGTGAATGTTGTGGGGGCTCGGAGCGAGTCGTACCCTGGGATGGCACAGGTGCTACCGACGCCAAGGATTGAGGGCCCTACTTTCATCCAGATTTCCGCCACCAGCTACAATAGCGGTTGCAACCCCTCCTTCTCTTCCTCCACCTCCTCCTCCACTTCCACTGCAGAATTCGCATCTTGCAGCACCAGTCAGACTTCAGTCAGTAGCTGGAAGCAGTGTAGCACAGCAGTCGAGATGCGGCAACAGGCCGTGCTAAAACTTATTTTCTTAGGTGACAAACAGCACACCGCCGCAGAGCTGGGGGCAGGGCATAAGGGACCAGGCTGAGCTGTGGCTTTCACCAGTCAACCTATAGCCAGGCATGGTTGTGTCTGATAACGGCCACAACTTGGTGGCGGCTTTGGAGCTGGGCAACCTCACACACATACCATGCCCGGCCCATGTCTTCAACTTAGTGGTTCAGGGGTTTCTGAAAACCTACCCCAATTTGCCTGAGCTACTGGTGAAGGTGCATCGCCTGTGTGCCCATTTCCGAAAGTCACCTACAGCTTCAGCAAGACTGGCAACGCTGCAGCAGCGCTTGCCAGCTCACCGACTGCTGTGTGACCTGAGCACGTGCTGGAACTCCACCTTCCACATGTTGGGCAGGCTTTGTGAGCAGTAGTGGAATACCAGCTGCAACACGGTCAGCGCCTCTCCAGTCAGCTTCCGCTCTTCGCAAGCGACGAGTGGGCAATGATGTCTGACCTCTGTGAGGTTTTACGCAACTTTGATGAATCTACACAGATGGTGAGCGGCGATAATACAATTATCAGCATAACCATCCCACTTCTGTGTCTACTAAAAGTCTCACTGCTCACAATAAAGACAGACGCTCTGCATGTGGAAGAGGTGGAAATGGGGGAAGACCCTACACAGGGTAATAGCCAGACCACCCTCGGTTCGTCTTCTCAGCGCGAATTGGAGGAGGAGGAGCAGGAGACGGTTGCCATCGCTATAGAGGGTAGTACCCATAGCAGGTTTACACCATCTCTTCGGCGTGGATGGGGCGAAGAGGACGAGGAGACTGAGAGTCATCCTCCTGGTGAAGAGAATGAAGCATTGTCTGTTGGGACTCTGGCACACATGGCTGACTTCATGCTATGCTGCCTTTCCCGTGACCCTCACGTTATACGCATTTTAGCCAACACCGACTACTGGTTGTTCTCCCTTCTCGACCCCCGCTACAAAGAGAACTTCTCATCTCTTATTCCTCTGGTGGAGAGGACTAGCAAAATGGTGCAATACCAGAAGGCCCTTGTTGAAAAATTGCTCCAAAAATTTCCAGCTGACAACGCTGGCGGCATAGTACGTAGTTCCTTGGGCACCCGAGGAGGGGAGATGAGGGGAACACACAGCAGTTTCAACAAAGGCAGGGCGACACTCTCCAAGGCCTGGGACAATTTCATGACACCCTGCCAGAACCCTCACCCTGATGAGCGGCCTAGAGTCACAAGGAGGGAAAAGTTTGGGAAGATGGTGAAGGAATACCTAGCTGACCATGTCAACGTCCTCAGCGATCCCTCTTTGCCTTATAATTATTGGGTGTCTAAGCTGGACACGTGGCATGAACTGACGCTTTACGCCTTGGAGGTGATGGCCTGCCCTGCTGCCAGCGTTTTGTCGGAGCGGGTATTTAGTGCTGCTGGGGGCATAATAACTGATAAACGCATCCGCCTGTCAACTGAAAATGCTGACAGGTTGACACTTATCAAAATGAACAAGGCCTGGATTGCCCCTGACTTCTCTACTCCACCAGAGGAAAGCGGCTAAACATGAGGGAACTTTAAATGTGGCTTTTAGGGTGTATTGAATACACTGTATTCCCATGTACCCCTTCCTCTTCTCGTCCTCTTCCTCCTCATCCTCCATCATATAAAACTGCTTATTAGGCTGCCCTCGACGGTCACCAGCAGGACCTCACCCATAATTTTTTAGACGGTCAGCTCAGGAGCAGCACCTCAAGCATGATTTTTTAGACGGTCAGCTCAGCATCAGCACGTCACCCATAATGTTTTCCAAGGTCAGCTCAGCAGCAGGACCTCAAACATAATTTTTTAGACGGTCAGCTCAGCAGCAGCACCTCAATCATCATTTTTTAGACGGTCAGCTCAGCAGCAGCACGTCACCCACAATTTTTTAGATGGTTAGGTAAGCAGCAGGACCTCACCCATAATTTTTTAGACGGTCAGCTTAGCAGCAGCACCTCACCAATAATTTTTTAGACGGTCAGCTCAGCAGCAGCACATAACCCATAATGTTTTAGAGGGTCAGCTCAGCAGCAGACCCTCAACCCTAATGTTTTTGAGTGTCAGCAGCAGGCAATCAATCCGAATTTTTCAAGGGTGTGTCTGATGCACTCCTTTATGTGTAATAAAGGGTGTATTGGAGTGCATGTTCCTTGTACTTTTTGGCAGCCCTTTCACTTTGTGCATAGGCTTTATGAGTGTAGGAGTCCCAACAACATGAACAATTGTACCACAATGTGAACGAGGCCCTCCTTTATGTGATATACTGGTTGTATCGGAGTGCCTCTTCCTTGTAATTTTTGGCAGCACTTGCGCTTTATGTACAAGTGAATATATTTTTCCTAACAATATTTACTTTAAAATCAATATTATCTTCGGTTTTGGGGGGTATTCTTGTCATTACTTAAAAGTGGCGTAATACTCGGACAACATCGTTTCCAGCAGCGACTTTGGAGTCCAAGATGTATCCAGACATCCTCCCCATGCTGTTCACAAACCATTTCAGTGGTGTTTCCACCATTTTCTGACCTTTCCCTATGAACCATAGAAGTGAATGGGGTTTCAGTGAAAAACGCATTGCATCCTAAAGCAAGTGCGGATGCAATGCGTTTTTCACTGATGATTGCTAAGAGATGTTGTTTGTAAACCTTCAGTTTTTTTATCACGAGCGTGAAAAACGCATCAAAACGCATTGCACCCGCTTGGAAAAAACTGAACAAATGAACGCAATCACAGACAAAACTGACTGAACTTGCTTGCAAAATGGTGCGAGTTTTCCTGAACGCATACTGACCTAATCCGTCACGCTCATGTGAAAGAGGCCTAAGGAGGCTACATATAAACTTCAGCCATTTACAATGGAAACAACAAGGTGATGTATCTTCAATTAGGATTACATGCCTTCCTTTGTACTGTCTAGGGATGAGCGAATTTCTTGAAAATTCGATTCGGCTGATTCGCTGAATTTTACAAAAAAATTTGCTTCGTGATGAATTACTTCGCTACGAAGCGCATTTTTTTGTAAGTAGTGGGCGCAATGACAGGGAGCTGCTATTGCGCCGCCCCTGTCATTGTACCCCTCAGATGCCGCGTTCATACATGATTGCGGCGTCTGAGTGTAAAAACAGTGTAAAATAAAAATTAAAAAATACATTAAATCAAACTTGCCACTTCCATTTGCTCGCGACGGGCCGGCCACCGCCATCTCGCTTGAAGATCTGGAGCGAAATCTCGCGCGGCGCGAGATCACATCATCATGACGGCCGGCATGGTGACATCATACGTCACTACGCGCGGGATTTCGCCCTGGATCTTCAATCAAGATGGCGGCTGGCGGTCCGTCGCGAGCAAATGGAGGAGGTAAGTATGGATTTTTTTATTTTTTACACTATTTCAGGATAAATCGATTCGTCGACACGAAGCACAAGGAAATTCGGCTTCTAGGCGAATCGAATTTATCCTGAAATTCGGATCGAATTCCACTTCGTGGGATTCGATTTGCTCATCTCTAGTACTTTGTCGTAATTTGTTGAAATTTGTGGTGGAGGCTCTGAATGGAGACCCCATAAAAAATGAGAACACAACCTCATTATCATCAGATAACATAATCCTTATCGTTCTCCTTATCTCCATTTTCTGTAAATCAATATGAAATTTTTCCAGCCTCTCGCTGATGTCTATTATTTATAGAATGTAGTCAGGGATCAATAAATTACAAGTAAAATTATCTCTCCGATAAGTTTGTAAATGGTCGATTTACTAGATGGATGTAAGTATTGAATGACTCTTCCTTGATAATGTTGATTCAGTCTAAGAAATAAATTATAGAGGTTTTATAATTGTTTCTGAATTCATTTTAATGCAATGATAAATTGTGATTATTATGGTAAGCCCAGAATTCTAACATAATTAGCGCAATTATCATATTAGATTAAAGTCACTGAACTCAATCAGATGATAAAGAAATAATAAAAAAAGATTCTTAGTTTTTATATACTTGCCAAATTTCAGTTTACTTGTGGAAGAATATATATTATCAGGTAATGGTTCATAGGCCATTCACAGATCTGTAAAGACATTTTGTGATGAATCAATAAAGTATTTTTGGTGGTTTTATTTAGATTTTGCAGAGGATGCAGAAGAGGAAAGAAGATTCTCAGCAGGAGGACAACAAAAAGCTTTTGCTACCCAACTGTCTATGTCTGTGATTTAGTTGAAATTTTATTTAATGTTCTATAAAATACATGATTTATGTTAAAAAGATGTTTTGTTTTAAATCTTGGATAGAATTGCCCCACACAGTGATAGTGCCCCTCATACTGTTCCAGATGATGAGTGCCCCACTTACTGTTCCAAATAATAACAGTGACCCACTTAGTTCTCCAGACAGTGATAGTGTTAAACATTGTTTAAAGGGGTTGTCTCACCTCAAACATTGGTGGCATATTGCTATAATATGCTCCCTATGTCAGTTAGGCGTGGGTCCCACCTAGAACAGAGATCCCAAAGTCAGCAAGAGTACACAGCTCATAATTTTTATTGGAGCGATGTCTTGGCTATGTCCGACAGTTCCATAGAAGAGAACCGAGCAGTTGCTGTACTTGTGCAGTGTGCTCTCCTAACATTTGGCTGCATGGCTATTTTTGGAACTCCCATAGAAATGATTGGAGGGCAGTCGTACATGCGTTGTGTACTCTCCATCACTTTGGGTGCTCTGCTCTAGAGATAGGTGTTAGTCCCAGAGCAGGGGCTCGCAACTATCTGACATTGGTGGCATATCTATTCCTAACAATTTGCCACCAATGTGAAACAACCCCTTTATATTCGGAGTGTTGTTATAATGTTATTTAATCTTTCAAAAAATAGTTGTTTACTCAACTTTTAAATGTCCTTCAGCACCTGCACTGCTTCTTTGGTTCCGGATGCTGTGATCCCAGCTGGGCCTGCAGTAGTCACATGCCATTTATCACTCTCAGGACTGCAGCCAATCCCTAGCTTCACAAGTCACTTGCTATTCATGCACATGAATAATGAATGGCACGTGACTACTGCAGCCCTGGATGGGATCAGAGTGGCACTGCGAAAGTGGTGGGAAAATTAAAAAATACTGCTAATTTATTTTTTTAAATAAGAAAAACCTCTAAGTTGTGGTTACCTTGCAAAAATGCCTATTTCTTTATGGTCTCTTTTAATACGAGTGTAGTTAAACACCTACTAATGTGGAAAAATTGTTGTCCATCTAGTCATTACTGGAGTTCAAGTTTAACAAAGAGACCTTCTGCCATGATTTTCCAGACTCATTCTTTATTTTAGCTGAAAAAGTAGAAGTCACCCAGCACTCAGTAATAAAATCCCAAACTTTATTTGGGACACGAAGAAAATTGAACAAGTTGTCTACATGTTTTAAGATACAGAGGGGCATGTCTAATTACTGTACAACACAGCAGGTATGTGGAAACAGAAAATAGACACAGTGAACAGATATATGAAAAACAAAATTACAATAACAACAAGATGTTTTATTGCTAAGGGTCAGCTAATAAAAATAAGCGACATGTTTAAAAGCAGTTTTCTGGAATTGCTATGGTTTTTACAAATATGCTCATATAGTTGCTTACCTCATGTAAATCTTCCTCCATGTTTTTTTTTTTTTTAATTTGGACTCTCCTGACTCAGCCATGGATATAACATCACAGTAATTAGGAAAGAGCTACATGGACATGGTCATGTGACCACAGCCCAGAAGGGGAGGTAGGAGCAATAAATGATTATTTTAAAAGAAGTTCGTGCAAATCAGATATCCCCTTTAAATATAACCTCTTAAGATGACATTTATCATACGGCAGTGTTGTTTGCAGATGGGTTTCTAGACAATTTGGTAATGATCTGCCCCTTGGACACATCTCCAGTCCAACAAACTGTATTAGTCATGTGACGGTGATTCAAGAAGGGCACGAAGGCTGATATGGACACCACCTCATCCCTTCAAATAATAAGGAGGTCATTAAGGTAGTGTCCGTACCAGCCGATGCACCCAAAAAAGGAGTGCATTCAGAATAAAGATTTCCTCCCACCATGATATACAAGTTATCCAGGTATGGAGAGAAATGAGCACCCATAGGTCAACCATATATCTGCAAATAAAATGTTCTGCCAAAGAAGAAATAATTAACAAAAATGTGAAAACTTCTAACAAAAACTGTTTCAAATCAAGGTCATCTCCCTGAGTAATATGTTTTATCCACAGGATAGATCATAAATATCTAATCAGTGAGGTTCTGACATCCTGCACCCCCACCAATCAGCTGCTGTCTGCAGTCTCCGGCACTGAAACTAGCACCTTAAATGGAACAGGAAGCACAGCTCCATTCAAAGTATAGTGGTCGTGCTGGGTTACTGGTAACCCAGAGATTCTTGGATAACAGAGACAGGGAGCTTCCAAGTAGAAGAGATGCAGACAGCTGCAAATGCAGTACCCCAGAACAGTTACTGTAAAAGGTGATTGCTATGATGTCATATTGTTAAGTGAAATGTTTTGATTTATTGTATTTGTATGCTAATATCATTGTATGGACAGTTAATTAACAGGGTTAAGCAACTTGGGTAATCCTCTTAGGTTGCCAGGAGATGGACTTGGGTTTATCTCTGGTTAGTCACTTTTCACTCTAAGTACAGCTGTGCTACAGTGAGAACATACATTTGCAAGTTCCTGGCTCTACCAGTCACTGGCTATAGCACCTGCCCTCCTGCCTTGCACACAGATCAACATCTAACATCAAGAGCCCAGAGGAAAGAAAGGGTATGCTCTCCAGTGAATGCACGGCCCCAGGGAGTACCGGAGAGAGAGAGAGATTGCCACTGTGAACTATGAGTACTACAACTGCTACTGCTACTATGAGTAATACTACTACTACTACCCTCAAGGCCAAAATCTTCCTTGCCTTCTCTCCAGATCGCTGCACAAAAGGCCCAAGAGTTGGTCAAAAGGGAATGGACAAGGAGGAGTAGATGGGAAAAAAAACCTGAAGGCACTGGAGAGTCTTAAAGGGGTATTCCGTTAACATTGTTATCCCCTATCCACAGGACAGAGAATAACTATTAGGTTGTTGGGGGTCCTAATGCTGAAGTGGGGACCTTGTTCCTCCTGCAGCCTCCTGAAATGAACGGAGCTGCTAGTCGGGCATGTGTGTGGCAGCTCCAATCATTTCTGTGGAAATTCCGGAGAAAGCCCAGCTTTGTAGGACCCCCACCAATCTAATAGTTATCCTCTATCCTGTGTATACAGGATAACTTAATGTGACCAGACTACCCCTTTAAGTTTGTGGTGTTTCCATGTATGGAAAATATGATCTAATTGAACAGAAATTATTGCCGTTTATAAAGAAAAAATATACTGTTACATGTAATGTCTATAATTTCTAAACATATTTCCATATAAAATACTAATAACTGTAAAGACAATTTTCTATTTTATTCATGATTAGTTTTTTTTTTTTTACATTCCTGGGCCTATGGAGGGATACATCACTGCTGCAGCCAGTAATTGGCTGTAATTGCATGTGACCCCCGTTAAACTGGATGTTCAGTGACAGCAGGGGGCTAAAGGAGCCAGAACCCAATGGCAGGGAGCAGGTTATTAAGCTTCACTATGCAGGTCCGGAGGTCATGCCAAAAGGCCCCTGGATGTGGACAACCCTTTTAAGTTGCTGCTACATGTTGAGTATTTTTGATGCAGGTTTTTAAGCTAAAATCAGTAGTTGGCCGTAAAAGGAGAGAAAGTATAAAGGACAGATTTCTCCTCTGTTTTTTTTAATCAACTCCTGGTTTTGGCTTCAAAAACTACATCACAAAAGCTGAATGTGGAAACTCAGTCAAACATCAGGTAATCAAGTGGTAATTAGTTTGGCCATGTGTGATAAAACTAAAATAAATCTTTATGCTAGTAAGTAAATAATTGCAAATACTGTGTATGCAAGCAAAATCAAATTATTCTTTGTTGAGGCAGAGAACGCTGAAATTATTTGTTCACCCCTCAGAAAATAATGGCTACTTATAATCCATTTTGGAACAGCAGTAACAGAAAGGATTAAAGCTGCAAGATTACATTAAAGCCATAGCTTAAATACATTCTTTTGAGTGGATATGGTGCTAAGGAGGCTCATTTTATTTCACAAAATAAAAAGTCACATCTAATTAGTGTGAGCTAGAGATAAGCGAATTGATTCTAAACTAATTGGATTCAAAAAATTTCCCTCCAAACAAATCCGAAGATTTTTGATTTGTTTTGAACAAATTGCGGAAGAGCCATTTTACTGTAAATATTGGCACGAAAAGCCACGAGGGACAAGGAAGATGGAGGACCACATGACACTGGGAGGAAGTGGATGAGAAGGCCTGCCATGACAGGCTCAGAGGCTAACAGCTTTATCAGTCAATTGGGACCGAACTGATGAAGGTACTGTGCTGAGAACATCATAGAATGACATACTGTGTTCAGTTTCTTACCTGTTGTATTTAATTATCAAATAGTCTCAATCTTCTTATTAATCTCCTTTAGAAACTACTTTATGCTTAAAATAAATATGAGTGACCATCACTTGATTTCTATAGGAAGTTGGCTGGGTGCTCTGGGTGCTGCGGAATGAGGAACTTGGCAGAACTTGATATATTTGGGCATAGAATTTTCCAGATAGATGAGTAATGCATTTGTGTCTTCGTGTCATTATCCATTACCATTTTTTGATTTGTTGTTTTAATGTATACTTGTATGCTTGTGATTGGATTTATTAAAAATGATGGCTAAAGGGGGGTGGCTAGATCCACCATGTACATCTAATAAAATTGTCTCTTTGGGCGTGACTGCTCCAGAGAATCGTTGTGACCAGCTACATAACTGTCTGGTGTTCTGATTCTTACGCCGGCCACATCCCTTGGCACCTGTGGAAAACTTATTAACATATTTTGAATCTCACAGACAGTACAGTCTCCTAGTTTGGGACTTGTCCTACATTGCAGCGACATTATTGGTGTCGAAACCTGGGAAATCCATCAGATATCCAAGGGGACGATCGTGGAAGAGCTTTGGTCATTACGGCAACTGGAACTGCACCTTCAAATACACACGTAAGATATTTTGTTCTTACTGTGCCTTCCCACTTGTCATGACCACTGTTCAGGTATTGTCCTTTTGTTGAATCGAAAACATTTCAGTGCAAAAATTGCATTGTTATTTCCATAATTTAATTGCTATACATAGCTATATATGTCAGTGCCCCTAACATTATTTGCAATTGCTTTCATTGCATTCAAGGGGGGATTGGGGGAGAGAAAGCACAAAAAGGCCAATTGGAGCAACTTTGATTCAAATAAATTTTTTAAAAAAAATTCAATTAATCAAACACGAAATGAATTTCAAGAAGTTCACTCATATCTAGTGTATGAGGGCTGCACATTGAAGAGGACCACACCCAGGGTTGTACACAAGGTGGGGTTACCTGGTTGAAGGGGTTGTCCAGGTTTTTACTATTATTGATGGACTCTTCTTAGTATAGGCCATTAATATTTGATTGGTGTGGTCTGACACCTTGTATCCCACAAAGCTCTGGCTCTCCAGAAGTCAGTGCCGGAACTACAGCTTTTTCCATTGTGGTGGGTGGAGCTGGAAACTGCGGCATTGTTCTTCCTGAAGTGAATGGGAGCAGCCCTGCTGTAACCAGCTTCGTCCACTGCACAATGCCCTGAATCCTTTATTGACTCATTCCTGTGAATCTACTCCTCTGGTTATTTAGACAATGTGCATGTAATGCTGTCTGTTATCTGCTGCAAAAGAGTGAGCTTATAAGTTTGCTCTTCTTGCTATGTCATTTGCTTATGTGACGCTTGTTAAAGGGATTTGTCATTTTGCTTTTTTCCTATAGAACCCCCTGGTGATTTTGAGATGTAGTGATCTGGACAGTGGCACTCATTGTTATGAAGATGTACCATGTGGTGTGCACCGTGCTAGTCCTTAGTATTTTACCATTGCACTTATCTGATATGTCTCTCCAAAAAGGGGTCTTGTTCGACAGCTTGAGGTCAGACAAGCCAAAAGCTCTGGACTAAGTGGACATGGATGCTGAGGATGCAGTCAGCTGGAGAACCATAAGCAAAGTAACCAGAGAAGTTGTGTACTAGAACAATAACTGGGAGATAGATGAGACACACCAAGAGAGAAAGAATTGTGACCTGCAAGGGAAAGATAGCTTCCACCATCAATCAAATGCTATAACTAAGACTGCTAGAACCACCAAGCTTCTTGTGCCTCCGTATTGAGTTGCTTCTTGTGCCTCCGTTATGCTTGAGGACTGTGTATATATTTCAACCACAAAAATGTTGAACCATTATGTGATTGTGTATAAGTTGATGTCTGCATCTACAGCCTTTGTGATCTCTTATTTCTTTCTGCAACATTACTTTGATGGTGGTCACTGTTAGAACCCTTTGCCTAGATTGTCACCCAGTAGCGTCTAAATCCCTGTAAGGACCTTCAGATGTCACAGGGTCACGTGACATTTGAAGCTATATAACTCACCATGTGCCACACTGAACACACCATCTTTATAGTTAGGTAGTATTATTTTCAGATTATTTAGTAATTATTATTACCACAGCACATGGAATGTAGCCACTGATATGCTTCTATATTGTACATCAAAGCATCAAAGCCTGTGACTTTAGCATATCATGTGACCAGCACATTAATTTAGACACTACCATTGTCACCCATCCTCTATCCTGGGTAGAGATGAGCGAATCTATTCGATGATTTGTATCGAATCTTGGAAATTTTTAGCTGCAAAGCGAATCCGAATATTAGGTGATTCGCTTCGGCTTTGTACGCATTCACTACGTAGTTTGTCCTATAAATTATACGCTATTGCTACGTATAAGTTACTGTTGCGTACAAATTCAATTCATTAGCAAAATTTTACTGTTAGTTCGTTTATCGTGTGCAAAAGCCCGGGAAGAAAGCGGTCACCTGACTTAGTGGGCAGGGCTTGCTCTGATTGGCTCAGGCTCGGTAAGCCAGTGACGCATCACTTCTGCTGCGACTGCTGAGATGAGCAGAAGCACTGTGTGTGAAGTTCTTAGACTCTGAGACCTGTTTTGTGAAAATTGGGGTGTAATTGCTCTGGGAATCCATATTACACATATCAGGGATACTGCAGGGCAAGTGCAGGGCCAGTTCAGGGCTAGTAATTAATCAGGCAGGGAGAGATAGGGAGATACAGGGACAAAGACCAGCTGCAGGGCCACAGAGTGAATTGAAAAATGTCTGGAATGGATAAGCAAAAGGGGTCCAGTTCCAGCCAGACCTCGAGCTCTAAAAAAAGGAGAAGGTGGCACAGGACAGAAGTGCCAAAGGACCTGTAGCCGGAGCATCTACTAGTAGTATTCGCAATACTTGGCCGTTGTTTCACCAGGCTAACCCACCAAGGCGCAAAATTGTAGTGGAGGAGAAAGTGCATGAAGTAGTGGAATGGATGGCACTCTTATCTCAGTCTCAGCAGGATGATCTGCTGTCATCTGCTGATACAGTATCCATATAAAGCCAGGGGTCAGACTCCGAGCATTCCTCCTGCTCCACCATTCCTCTCCAGCAAAGCCCAGCATTTTCGTACGCACTTTGTACGCTTATGTGTACGTGTTCAAAGAGGTTGCGTACCTTTTTACCTGAACGTTCGCTATTCGTTATTAAAAGCCATATAAATATGTATATTTTGTACGCAAATTCAACAAATCTATTCGTCGAATATACGAATCTTAGGAAAAGTTCGGCGAATAAAATTTTGCATGATTCACTCATCTCTAATCCTGGACATTACAAAATCATGGGGGAGATGTTCACCTTTCCCCAGCAGATGGCAGGTAGCATTACACACAGAAAGCAGTCAGGTCAGAGAACGGAGCTTCACAGCTCAATTATTTACACATGACTCCTACTGTGTCTACCTCTAACTTTATTAAATAAATTCAAAGTGTAAATAAATCCAAGTGTGTGTGTGTGAGTATGTCACCACATCAAACAAGCCATCGTATCTCACCTGCTTGGGCCCTTTATCACCAAATGGTGGAGTAGGGTGAACTGGATTGCAGTATGTTGACGGTAGAGATGAGAGAATCTATTCGCCGCTTTGTATATTCATTGCGAATCCTCCTTATTTTCTACTCCGAAGCGAATCCAGATTTATTCAGATTTGCTTCGTACGATTCTTAAATGTTCTTAAAATTTTGAATGCTAAGACTATGTACACATTCTTCTTGCCCCTGGCCCACATAATATCTTTTATCTCTGGGTCAATACGATTACAGTGATACCAAATACATATTTTTTTTTTGCGTTTTACTACTTTTTTGCAAAAAACCCTTTTTTCAAAAGAAAAAAATGTTTTTGCATTGCCGATTCCCAAGACCCATAACGTTTTTATTTTTCTTTCTATGGAGTTGTGTGAGGGCTTCATTTTTGTGGGACAACTTGTATTTTTCATTGGTATCATTTTTGAGTAAATGATGCTTTTTGATCGCTTGTTATCACGTTTTTTCGGTGGCAACTAAGAATAAATTAGCAATTCTGTCTTTTTTTTTAAATTTTTTTTACTGCATTCACCGTAGGGGATAATTTTCATGATATTTACGTAGTCCGGGTCGTTAAGGACGTGACAATACCAAACATGTGGTGGTGTTTTTTTTTGCAAAAGCGTATTTTCAATGGAATAAAAGCGTAATTTTTTAATGGGATTTTTTTTATTGAATAAATGTGTTTTTTAACTTTTTTTTTACCACTTAATAGTCCCACAAAGGGACTATAACCAACAGTATTTTGATTGCATTTAAAATGCAATGCATTATCCCTATAGTGCCATGCATTTTAATGGCAATGCTATTCTGACATTGACCAGCAAGGTGCGCCAGAGAGGCGCAGTCTGCTGGTAATTACTCAAGGCTGGTCTGGGGCCTACATCAGACCCCTTACCACACATCGGCACCCAGCGATCGCATTTGCGGGGTGCTTCTGGGAGACAGAGGGAGACTGCTCCCTCTGTCAGCACTTTACATGCGGCGGGCGCCATTGCCCACGGCATGTAAAGTGTTAAACAGTCCGGATCGGCACTCCTGCCGGTCCTGACTGTTAGAGCAGGGCTGCAGCTCTCATGTGAGAACTAAGCCCTCGCTCCCTGCTGCGGGTCTCCCGTGCAGTGCTTAGACTGGGCCGCCATAGACTGTACAGTCATGGCCAAAAGTTTTGAGAATGATACAAATATTAATTTTTACAAAGTCTACTGCTTCAGTTTTTATAATGGCAATTTGCATATACTCCAGAATGTTATAAAGAGTGATCAGCTTAACAGCAATTACTTGCAAAGACTGTACAGTCATGGGCAAAAGTTTTGAGAATGATACAAATATTAATTTTTACAAAGTCTACTGCTTCAGTTTTTATAATGGCAATTTGCATATACTCCAGAATGTTATAAAGAGTGATCAGCTTAACAGCAATTACTTGCAAAGTCAATATTTGCCTAGAAAATGAACTTTATCCCCAAAACACATTTCAACATCATTGCAGCCCTGCCTTAAAAGGACCAGCTAACATCGTTTCAGTGATTGCTCCATTAACACGGCTGTGGGTGTTGATGAGGACAGGGCTGGAGATCAATCTGTCATGATTAAGTAAGAATGACACCACTGGACACTTTAAAAGGAGGCTGGTGCTTGACATCATTGTTTCTCTTCTGTTAACCATGGTTATCTCTAAAGAAACATGTGCAGTCATCATTGCACTGCACAAAAATGGCCTAACAGGGAAGAGTATCGCAGCTAGAAAGATTGCACCTCAGTCAACAATCTATCGCATCATCAAGAACTTCAAGGAGAGAGGTTCCATTGTTGCCAAAAAGGCTCCAGGGCGCCCAAGAAAGACCAGCAAGCGCCAGGACCGTCTCTTAAAAGTGTTTCAGCTGCGGGATCGGGCTACCAGCAGTGCAGAGCTTGCTCAGGAATGGCAGTAGGCAGGTGTGAGTGCATCTGCACGCACTGTGAGGCGGAGACTCTTGGAGCAAGGCCTGGTCTCAAGGAGGGCAGCAAAGAAGCCACTTCTCTCCAGAAAAAACATCAGGGACAGACTGATATTCTGCAAAAGGTACAGGGAGTGGACTGCTGAGGACTTGGGTAAAGTCATTTTCTCTGATGAATCCCCTTTTCGATTGTTTGGGACATCTGGAAAACAGCTTATTCGGAGAAGACGAAGTGAGCGCTACCACCAGTCTTGTCTCATGCCAACTGTAAAGCATCCTGAAACCATTCATGTGTGGGGTTGCTTCTCAGCCAAGGGAATCGGCTCTCTCACAGTCTTGCCTAAAAACACAGCCATGAATAAAGAATGGTACCAGAATGTCCTCCGAGAGCAACTTCTCCCAACCGTCCAAGAGCAGTTTGGCGATCAACAATGCCTTTTCCAGCATGATGGAGCACTTTGCCATAAAGCAAAGGTGATAACTAAATGGCTCAGGGAACAAAACATAGAGATTTTGGGTCCATGGCCTGGAAACTCCCCAGATCTTAATCCCATTGAGAACTTGTGGTCAATCATCAAGAGATGGGTGGACAAACAAAAACCTACAAATTCTGACAAAATGCAAGCATTGATTGTGCAAGAATGGACTGCTATCAGTCAGGATTTGGTCCAGAAGTTGATTGAGAGCATGCCAGGGAGAATTGCAGAGGTCCTGAAGAAGAAGGGTCAACACTGCAAATATTGACTTGCTGCATTAACTCATTCTAACTGTCAATATAAGCTTTTGTTACTCATAATATGATTGCAATTATATTTCTGTATGTGATAAAAACATCTGACAAACACACATAAAAACCAGAGGGCAGCAGATCATGTGAAAATATAATATTTGTGTCATTCTCAAAACTTTTGGCCATGACTGTATGTTCATAATTTGTGCAGGAATTTTCGCAAGACAATGATTATTTTTTACCGCAACTTCAACTGAATAAATTTGTATTAAGAATGAATCTTGTTATAAATTCGTCGATTGTTCGTAGAGGTGAATTTTTGAAGATTCGATCATCTCTAGTTGACAGTAAAGCATAGAAGAGTAACACTAGTGTAAACAGAAAACTAACTCATTCAGAAATCAGAAAACTAACTCATTCAGAAAATATTCACTTTGCCCTATAGTTCTCTCCCCTGACATCTGAGTTGGAAGCTCCCCACAAACATTAGACGGCATTCCTTTACCTTCAATTACTTAATATTTAATTTCTTAATGTTTACTGTAGTCTTCAGAATACTAGGGAGATTTTTCTGCCAGGTAATATTAAACATTATGTCAGTAATTCAGTTAGGAAACCTGTAATCCCTGAAACATTTTCATGACCTTGTCTTCTTTTGAAACAAGCTCCAACTGAAGTGCAGTGTTCATAAACTCATAGGATCTGTCACATCAGAATGCATATCTCTAATGAAATGCTTCTGTTGACAGATGTATCTACTGTAGATACATCTGAATGTTCTTTTTCTAATGTGCTGGTTTGTATCACTATGATGTCCCAAAGTAAAAGGGATACCTGTATATTTAAGATTTGCTTCTCTGCTTGAACTTAATAATGCTAACTATTCACAAAAAGCAACATATCACTACAAATAGTCTCCAAGTACTAAGGTGCAAAAATAACCTTTCAGGTCTTCAGTCACTGATGTTGACACCTTTGTGGCTGATATCTTTGATGCTTCAATACTAGAAACTATATTGCTTATAAGATGAAAGCTTTGTTCTTTGATACAATAAAGGTAAAAAATACAATAGAAGATAGCTAATAGCATCGCTTTTGTGTAGATGAATTCTATTAACATATTATATTTTATATTTTTATATCTGAAGTTATATTTTATAGTAACTCCTATACAGACTTATAGATTTACATGGTAATAGATTATAAATCAACCATGTATCGTCTGACCATGCAGTTAAGGATGACTGAACCGAGTTCCGTCCGACCTTTTATATTTTTTGGATGGCAGGTGAAATTGAATCTTCCCAAGTTTTTTTCGGACGAATCCACCAAAATGGAAGACCCATCACATGACCCTGAGAGGAAGTGGGGAAGGGGGGGTAGCTTGACCTGACAGCCTGGATGAGCCAATCAGTGCTGCAGCAGGCAGGGAGGTGCTATAAAAGAGGGATGTTGTGTGTGACAGTGTCTGCTAGGAAAACTAGGGAGTCAGGGACAGTCAGAAATCAATCAATCAAGCTCATTGCCAGGGAAAGTGAAGGGAAAGTCTAGGATTCCAAAGATGAATTGTGTGTGTTATGTACAATAGAGAGAGGCACGGCAGCTGGCAGACAGGGAAAGAGGTGGCAGGGCCTGTGGCTATGCCTGCTATCAGAAGTGCAGGTGTACTTTTTGGGACTTGTTTAATTTAATTAAACCAGCATATAGGTAATCAAAACCAATACACGGGCTAGCACACAAATGTATATGTGAGGGATAATGAATTTATGCCTAAATCAGTTTCCCTTTATTTCTGTGTTCACAAACATGTTTCCAATCTTATTTTTTGGGGACTGATTATATTCAAGCTAACAGCATATATACATGATTACTACATCAATAGACATGGTAGCACACAAAAGTAATTGGGAGTGATAATGAATTAAGGCCCAAATCCGTTTCCCTATTTCACACATTTTTTATCAATTTTGTTTACTACAACAATACACAGGGTAGTGCATAACATTATCTGAGAAGCTCAAAAATTTCAGTGCTACTGAAGGGTTCCAAACAAAAGACCCAGAGCCAGAATGTTTCTAGTAGCAGCTCTATCTATCCGGCCAGAAGCAGTGGTAGTAGTAGGTCACTTTGGAAAGATGGAACATTATAGTTGAGAAGAAAGAGGATGACATAGTGGATTGGATGGCTCATTCCTCCTCTTAGTTGCAGCAGGATAACGTGGAGGTGACTTCACATGGAGGTGACCTGCCGTGGAGCCAGGGGTCACAGTGTTCCTCCTGCTACTTCTCCTTGCACCCCCAAAGGATTTCAGTGGAGTCTTCCCAGTCCTCACTACCCCTTCCTAGAGGGGCACCTTCCTTTTTTTCTAAGAAGTGGCAGGAAAACTCCACTATGCATGTCTATGAGTAAGACAGTTGTTACGGTTGAAACATGTCTGACCAGACAATGATGTGCGTCTTTTAATGTAAACAGCTGTCAATAAAAAAGATATGATTTTACTCACTGGATCACTGGGGGGGGGGGGGGCGCTAAATTTCATGAGGCGGCATATGTCATTGCTGCCAATGCCCCATCTTGCCACTTTTGCTGTCTGCCTACCTACCATCATGTTCTGTACAGCTGCTGCATGCCTGCATCATGCCATTTATGCCACTTTACAACCATCATGTTCTGTACGGCAGCTGCTGTGGCCTGTATCATGCCACTAATGCCATTTGCCAAGCATCATGTTCCCCAAAGACACTTTTTTAAAATATCATAACAATGTGTGTGTTTAAAATCATCTGCCCCCTTTAAGGGACAATTTTTGAAAGTTTTGGAATATGAAAAAGCATGTATCTTTTTAAACACGCTTTATGATAACACAGTCAAATGTGCGTTTACACATAGCTATGTATTTCAGTGTCACTCAGATATCATTTACTATTGCTGTCATTGCGTTCCAGAGATTGGGGAGGGAGGATGTTGGAGGGAAAAACTTTCTTACCCACTCGGCGGCACCATATACTTTCCATACTCCCACCATAGCACTGTTCAACTTGCAGCAGGAGGTGTCAGCAGCTTCTAACTACACTCTCACAGCTCCTGTGCTTTACAACCAGAGAAACTAAATTTGTCTCCTCTTACATATTACAAAACACAGGAGCCAGGAGATCTGTGGGTAAAAGCTGCTGACAGCTACTGCTTGAAGTCCAGTGTGAGCTTAGAGAGGAAAAGTTGCCGACCTGTGGGTAAGACAGCTGCTTTCTTTGGAATTTATATGGAGGTGCTACCTTCTAGTGGAAGCAATGGCACCTCCTGTACTGGGGTAGAATGATGGACTGCACTATGTTCAGAAGCACAGTTCTCTAAGGCTAGCCCTTAAATCACTTAATGTGATCATTAGAGATAAAAACGGCTACTTCCTGGCTGCAGAGAGCCTGTCTAGTGGTGTAAAACACTGTGCCTTGCAGTAACACGCATAGGGAGTTTACTGTGGTAGTGAAACAATACTGTGAGCCAGTATGACACGCAGATAACAGGCGTCGCTCTTAAAATCACTGCACACTTTACGTATATGGGCAGTTATGGGGCCAAAACTGACCAAATAACTCAAGTGTGAACTCAGCCTTACAGGTCAATGTTAGCGCCAGCTATAAAGAACCGTGCAGAGGCCCAAGATCCTACTATAGCGCAAAAGAGCGCACTCCTTTTACACCAATTCACTGATTCCACATAGATTTCTACAGAACATGTTCTATTACACGCTTATACAAGCAGAGCCCCAAAGCCGACAGTGTGGAGATGGCAGTGGCAGCAGCATCAGGAGATCACAGAGTGGCACGACGACAGTGTGGAGGCAGCAGTAGCATCAGGAGACCACAGAGTGGTACGACGACAGTGTAGATGAGGCAGTGGCAGCAGCTATAGCATCAGGAGACCACAGAATGGTACGATGACAGTGTATAGGAGGCAGTGGCAGCAGCTGTAGCATCAGGAGACCACAGAGTGGTACGACAACAGTGTAGAGGTGGCAGTAGCAGCAGCTGTAGCATCAGGAGACCACAGAGTGGTACGACGACAGTGTATAGGAGGCAGTGGCAGCAGCTGTAGCAGCATCAGGAGGCCACAGAGTGGCACAATGACAGAGTGTGGAAGTGGCAGCAGCAGTAGTAGCAGAGTTATGGCACAATGACAGAGTGTGCAAGTGGCAGTAGTAGCAGAATTATGAATTCACATAGTGGCACAACGACAGAGTGTGGAAGTGGCAGCAGCAGTAGTAGAATTATGAGGCCAGAGTGGCACGAGGACAGAGATGGGAAGGGAAAAGTTCTCATCACCACTAATGTATGTGCACGAGGAATTGATGTAGAACAAGCGTCAACTGTTGTCAAGTTCACCTGCCTGTGACTGTAGAAGGTCTGACAGAGTGGCACGACGACAATGTAGAGGAGGCAGTGGCAGTAGCTGTAGCATCAGGAGGCCATAGAGTGGCACAACAACAGAGTTTGAAAGTGGCAGCAGCAGTAGTAGTAGAATTTAGAGGTCACAGAGTGGCACAATGACAGAGTGTGCAAGTGGCAGCAGCAGTAGCATCATCATTAGGAGGCGATAGAGTGGCACAACAACAGAGTGTGCAGGTGG
Source organism: Rhinella marina (assembly GCA_900303285.1). NCBI lineage: Eukaryota > Metazoa > Chordata > Amphibia > Anura > Bufonidae > Rhinella > Rhinella marina. The sequence continues at coordinate 189,791 of ONZH01017269.1, read as the reverse complement.
CAGCAGTAGTAGTCGAATTATGAGGTCACAGAGTGGCACGACAGAGATTGAAATTGGCAGAATTAGTAGAATTTCGAGGTCACAGAGTGGCACAACGACAGAGTGTGCAGGTGGCAGCAGTAGTAGTTGAATTCTGAGGTCACAGAGTGGCACAACGACAAAGATTGAAATTGGCAGAGTTAGTAGAATTTCGAGGTCACAGAGTGGCACAACGACAGAGTGTGCAAGTGGCAGCAGCAGTACCAGCATCATCAGGAGGCAGTGGCGTAACTAGAGGTCTATAGGCCCCAGGGCAAACTTTTAATTTGGGCCCCCCTTTATAATCGATTGCCTGCCTTTTACAGGCAGCACAGGTGTTCCCAGATTTTTTTTTTATTCTTTTATAGTACAGGTGCCCCCAGATTTTTTTAAAATTCTTTTATAGCCCAGGTGGGTGACCCCAGATGTTAAAATGGACAGACACACACAAAATATACTTACCAGGTGCGCCGCCGCCTTCTCCTCAGTCCCCATTTAGCGCCCGTACATCCGGTCAGGAAGATCCCGCGAGACATGTGACCCAGCAGCAGGTCTCGTGGGATCACAGAGCCACTCGCAGTGCCGGAGCCGGGACTTGGGAGGCTGACCAGCTTGGTGGTAATGGGGTGGGCGTGCCGCGTGGGAACCTGCTGGCTGGGTTGGTATGGGGCGGGCCTCTGCCCCTGACTCTGCACCTGTCTAAAACAGAGAGGGGCCCGGGGCCAACTGAAAATTACATGCACTTGCGGGCCCCCTTCCCCCGCCGGGCCCGGTCTGGCGCACACCGCGATCGTTACGCCCCTGTCAGGAGGCCATAGAGTGGCACAACAACAGAGTGTACAGGTGGCAGCAGTAGTAGTCGAATTATGAGATAACAGAGTGGCACGACGACAGAGATTGAAATTGGCAGAATTAGTAGAATTTCTAGGTCACAGAGTGGCAAAACGACAGAGTGTGCAGGTGGCAGCAGTAGTAGTTGAATTATGAGGTCACAGACTGGCACATAGACAGAGATTGAAATTGGCAGAATTAGTAGAATTTCGAGGTCACAGAGTGGCACAACGACAGAGTGCAGGTGGCAGCAGTAGTAGTCGAATTATGAGGTCACAGAGTGGCACAAAGACAGATTGAAATTGGCAGACTTAGTAGAATTTCGAGGTCACAGAGTGGCACAACGACAGAGTGGGCAGGTGGCAGCAGTAGTAGTCGAATTATGAGGTCACAGAGTGGCACAAGGACAGAAATTGAAATTGGAAGAATTAGTAGAATTTCGAGATCACAGAGTGGCACAACGACAAAGTGTGCAAGTGGCAGCAGTAGTAGTCGAATTATGAGGTCACAGAGTGACACAATGACAAAGTGTGCAAGTGGCAGCAGCAACAGCATCATGAGGCCACAGAGTGGAATGACGACATTATGGAGGCAGTAGCAGCAGCAGCAGCATCAGACTACGGAATGGTACGACAACATTATGGAGGCAGTAGCAGCAGCAGCATCAGACTACAGAATGGTATGACGACATTATGAAGGCAGTAGCAGCTGCAGCAGCAGGAGCATAAGACTACAGAATGGTACGCCGACATTATGGAGGCAGTAGCAGCAGCAGCATCAGCAGACTACAGAGTGGCATGATGACAGTGTGGGTAGGTGGGTGCCAATAACACTACCCGCTGATGATGGTGGGTGTAAGAAGGAGCACTTGGCATCAGATGTGTGGCATCAGGCGGGTGACAGCATCAGAATATTTGTTGAGGCAGGTAGCCTAAAGAAACAGGTCTCTAGTCAAAACAACATCTAATCTGGTGCTTCAGGCGTTGGTGGTTGGAAATCCTGGCTGATCCACGCCTGTTCATCTTGACAAAGGTCAGTCTCTCCACATTTTGGGTGGACAGGCGAGTTCTCCTTGGGGTAACTATGGCCCCCGCCACACTAAACACCTGCTCTGATGCCACACTACTGGCCAGGCAGGACAGCTTTTCCAGAGGAAACTCGGCCAGTTGCGGCCACAAATCTAGTTTGGCTGCCCAGTAGTCCAGAAGATCTTCTATGACAGGTGGCGGGGTGCTGTCCAAGTATGCCACCACCTGCTGGTTCAGGTCCTCCTCCAGGTCTAGCTGATGCTGCTGGTGAGTAGTTTCTTCACTATGCGGGTGAAGAAAGCTGCTCATCAGCGACTCTAGACTCAGGCTGCTGCTGATGGAGCTGGTACTGCTACTGCCACCCCTACCCCCCAGCAGCCATGGCAGTGGAACGTGAGCGCAGTAGGTGAGCGCAGTAGGTCAGACTTGTGAGAGGATGGACGATAGTGCAGATAGGCAGCGGCCAACTGACTACATAGGATGTCTCAATAGTACAGATGTAGCATTGGTTAACATGACTTAAGGGGAGATAACACTTTTAGTTATCCCACCAAAAAGGGGGTTCCCTGTATTGATTAACACTTTAGACTTAGTTATCACGTCTGGTTAACCGGTTTAGCAAGTCATTATTAACAGTGCTATATCTGTAGTTCAGTTTTTCCTTCCTCTCGGCGGGTGTAAAAAAGGCCCCCATTTTGGACCGGTAGCGAGGGTCTAATAGGGTGGAGAGCCAGTAGTCATCCCTCTGCCGAATGGTGACACTACAGCTGTCACTACGCAAACAAGTGAGCATGCATTGGGCCATTTGCTCAAGTGACTCGGAGGGACTCCCTGCCTCCATCTCCACTGCATACTGCCACGGTGTGTCTGGGTCCTCTGCCTCCTCTTCCTTATCGCTCTGTTGCTCCTCTGGATGCTCCTGCTCCTCCTCTCCTGTCACCTGGGTAGAGAAACTACCCATTTCTCTAGGCATTCTTTGTGCTCCAATGTCCTCCTCCTCCTCCAGTTCAGCCCCCACAGGGCTCATGTGGCCGTGAGATGTAGTCGCCACATCTCCTGTCCCCTGACCATCCAGATTTAACAGCATCTTTTCCATGATATGAATGAGTGGAATGACGTTGTTCATCCTGTAGTCCTGGCGACTGACAAATAAAGTGGCCTCCTCAAAGGGCACGAGCAAACGGCAGGTGTCACTCATGAGCTGCCACTGGCTGACATTGAAGTTACACAGGGGAGTACCTCTGTCCGCTTGGATCATCAAGAAATCGTTTATGGCCTTTCTCTGTTCGTACAGTCGGTCCAACATATGGAGGGTGGAATTCCAACGGTTGAGAACGTCACATAGCAGCCTATGTTGGGGGACGCCATTCCGCTGCTGTAGCTCAAGGAGGGTGTATTTGGCGGTGTGCGAGTGGCTGAAGTGCATGCAAAGTTTCCTGGCCATTTTTAGGATGTCTTGCAGATGGGTAAAAGACTTTAGGAACCGCTTGACAACCAGATTGAACACGTCTGCCTTGCAGGGCGCATGGCACAGCCCTCCTTGACGCAGCACCGACACTATGTTCTTCCCGTTCTCGTTCACCTTTGTTCCGATTTTGAGTTGTCGCTGGGAAAGCCAGGATTGGATTTCTTGATGAATGATGTGGAGCAGTTCCTCCCCTGTGTGACTCCATTTGCCCAGACAAATGAGGTGTAGAACCGCGTGACACCGCCTTGCCCTGCACATGTGGTATACTGGTGGGGCACTGTGAATTGTCCATGCAGTGGAGGCTGGGGACATGGTGGAGGGTGAGGAGGCAGATATTGTCGCAGGAGTGATGGCATGAGAACGTGGAGGCGGAAGCGGCATAACCTGGCCAAGATGCTGGTTTGGCTGTGCAGGAATCACATTTACCCCGTGGGCCATAAAGGACATATACTGTCCCTGACCATAATTAGAGCTCCACACATCGGCGCTGCTTGGAACTTTGGCAGACACCGACAGGCTCAGGGACTGGCCCACCTTCTGTTGTACATATTTGTGCAGGGCTGGTACTGCCTGTTTTGGAAAGAAATGACAGCTTGGAACTCTCCACCTCGGTTCGGCATAAGCCATCAGTTCTCTGAAAGGTTCAGAGTCCACCACTTGGAAAGGGAGGGACTGCAACACCAGCAACTTGGCCAAGAGCACGTTCAGCTTCTGCGCCGTTGGATGTGTACATGCATACTGCTGTCTCTTGGCAATCGCTTCGCAGATCGATTGCTGACAGAATGACTGACAAGGAGGAGGAGCAGGAGCATCAGATGATGGGAAGGACAGACCTTAAATGGGGTGCACGCCACTGGGTGATGCCGCGGCTGCGGCAGGCTGGACCACCACATTGGAGCCACGGTTCTGCCAGGCCACTTTATGGTGACGCTGCATATGTTGACACAGGGCCGTGGTGCCAACATTGGCACCCTGGCCACGCTTTACCTTCTGCCCACAGATTCTACAAATAGCTAGGTTCACCTCACCCGGCGGCTTAACGAAAAACTGCCATAACGCCAAGTACTTGAATTTATCCCCAACACTCCTCACTGACTGGCTGTTACCGCCACTGCCTCCTTGAACCCCTGCACCACTACTTTCTGGACCGGTAGGCTCCTGCGAAGCGGGTGGTCTACCTTGGGCACATTTGGCTCGCGACCTCCCACTGCTGCCACCCTGCTGACTCCCGGTCACGGTAGCGACTTATTGGCTCCATCGCTGCCTTACAGGAAAGCTGCCACCCTCTTCTCCTGATGATGATGAAGCCCCTAATTCACCCGGCTCCCAAGTGCGATCGGCTACATCATCATCATTGAGTACTGTCTGCACGTCACTGATGTCCTCCTCAACGGTCTGTGGGTCAGGAGCCTGACCGCGTGCAACCCTAGCTCCCACGCCACTCTCCTCATCACTACTTGTCTGACTAACTGAGGAAGCTGCGGATGTCTCCTCCACATCTTGGCTGGCCAGGAGCTGCTGACTGTCCTCTAGTAGCTTGTCCTCGCTGTAAAGTGGAGCTGAGCCCACAGCATACATTACTTCTCTGGCTGAGGGAACAGAAAAGGACAGAGGCAGGTTCAGTACTGCATAGGGCCTGCTCCCGGGCCATGCCAACTAAGGGTTGTGTCTGACGAACCCACCAATTCTTGGCTGGGGGTGTCTGATGTCATTTGGGAAGAAGTCGAAGACCGAGTCAACGATTCAAGAACTGCTGGGTTGCTGGTCAAGACCCGACCGCTAGATGACAATGGGAGCTAAGGCCTCTCAAAGTGACCCCTGCTGCCACACCCCCTTACTCTGCTACGACCTGTGCCTGCGCCAGAAACATTTAGGCTTCTGCCACTCCCCCGTGCAGGGTCTGTCACTTCTCTGTTTGACATGCTGTTAGATCAAATAAATAAATAAATAAAAAGGAAATTAAACACTACAAAGGGCTGTAATTTTCCCACTTCACAACAGCTAATAAGTCTTTTGCCACCAGTAATAACTGACAGAAGGTTTCACAAAATGTAACTTTGGCGCTGTAGCTCAAATAAAACTCTTTTTTTTTTGCCACTACTAAAAACTACTTCAGCACAGAGCGAATAATACTTTTTTTTGCAACACTAATAAATGAGAGAAAGCTTTACAATAAATAACTTTGGCGCTGTAGGCCAAATACAACTTTTTTTTTACACTACTACACGCTACAAAGTGCTGTCACTTTCCCACTTCAGCACAGAGCGAATAATAGTTTTTTTTGCAACACTAATAACTGAGAGAAGGCTTTACCATAAATAACTTTGGCGCTGTAGGCCAAATAAAACTTTTTTTTGCCACTACTACACGCTACAAAGGGCTGTCACTTTCCCACTTCAGCGCAGAGCGAATAATACATTTTTATGCAACACTAATAAACGCCAGTAGGTTTGACAATATATAACTTTGGCGCTGTAGGCCAAATAAAACATTTTTTTTGCCACTAATACACGCTATAATGGGCTGTCACTTTCCCACTTTAGCACAGAGCGAATAATAGTTTTTTTTGCAACACTAATAACTGAGAAAAGGCTTTACAATAAATAACTTTGGCGCTGTAGGCCAAATAAAACTTTTTTTTGCCACTATTGCACGCTACAAAGGGCTGTCACTTTCCCACTTCAGCACAGAGCGAATGATACGTGTTTTTGCAACACTAATAAATGCCAGTAGGTTTGACAATATATAACTTTGGCGCTGTAGGCCAAATAAAACTTTTTTTGCCACTAATACACGCTACAATGGGCTGTCATTTTCCCACTTCAGCACAGAGCGAATAATAGTTTTTTTTGCAACACTAATAACTGAGAGAAGGCTTTACAATAAATAACTTTGGCGCTGTAGGCCAAATAAAATTTTTTTTTTGCCACTACTGCACGCTACAAAAGGGCTGTCACTTTCCCACTTCAGCATAGAGCGAATGATACGTTTTTTTGCAACACTAATAAATACCAGTAGGTTTGACAATATATAACTTTGGCGCTGTAGGCCAAATAAAACTGTTTTTTTGCCACTACTACACGCTACAAAGGGCTGTCACTTTCCCACTTCAGCACAGAGCAAATGATATGTTTTTTTGCAACACTAATAAATGGCAGTAGGTTTGACAATATATAACTTTGGCGCTGTAGGCCAAATAAAACTGTTTTTTTGCCACTACTACACGCTACAATGGGCTGTCACTTTCCCACTTCAGCACAGAGCGAATAATAGTTTTTTTTGCAACACTAATAACTGAGAGAAGGCTTTACAATAAATAACTTTGGCGCTGTAGGCCAAATAAAACTTTTTTTGCCACTAATACACGCTACAAAGGGCTGTCACTTTACCACTTCAGAACAGTGTGAATAATACATTTTTTTGCAACACTAATAAACGCCAGCAGGTTTGACAATATATAACTTTGGCGCTGTAGGCCAAATAAAACTTTTTTTTGCCACTAATACACACTACAAAGGGCTGTCACTTTGCCAATTCAGCACAGAGCGAATAATAATTTTTTTTGCAACACTAATAAACGCCAGAAGGTTTGACAATATATAACTTTGGCGCTGTAGGACAAATAAAACTTTTTTTTGCCACTAATACACGCTAAACGCTATCTGTCACTTTCCCACTTCAGCACAGAGCGAATAATAGGTTTTTTGCAACACTAATAACTAAGAGAAGGCTTTACGATAAATAATTTTGGCGCTGTAGGCCAAATAAAACTTTTTTTTTGCCATTACTGCACGCTACAAAGGGCTGTCACTTTCCCACTTCAGCACAGAGCCAATAATATTTTTTTTGCAACACTAATAAACACCAGTAGGTTTGACAATATATAACTTTGGCGCTGTAGGCCAAATAAAACTTTTTTTTGCCACTAATACACGCTACAGAAGGGCTGTCACTTTCCCACTTCAGCACAGAGTGAATAATAGGTTTTTTCGCACCACTAATTAACGCAAGTAGGTTTGCCAGTAAATAACTATGGTGCTGTACTCCAAATAAAACTTTTTTTTGCCACTAATACACGCTACAATGGGCTGCCATTTTCCCACTTCACCACACACCAGCTAATAAGCCCTTTCTGTTTTCCAACACTAAAACAGCAAAAAAGGTCTGTACTAAATCTAACTACAGTGCACAAGGGTGAACAACAGCCCAATAATCAGAATTACAGAGGCAAACCTGACATGAGCAGCTGTAGCATGGCAATTTTGAATCCCAGTCACTGAAACCAAGGTGTAATACGATTTTTCCTATTACCCTGTTGTTGCACTTCTTTCCATATCTCACACTGTCTCTAAACAACCCTATTGAACCCTGTTCTGCTTCAATACTTTCCTCCCTACCCTTTCCCTACACTTCTATTCAGCAATATGTACGTTTGATGAGGTTTTCTAACACTTTCCCTAGCGCCTGCAAACGTCTCTTCCTGCACTAAGTTCACTGGAGAATGAGAGAATCCAAAATGGCTGAGGTTATTTATAGGGCTGTGACATCACAGGGCTGGCTGGCTGCTGATTTGCTGCATGCTTGGCATTGTGGGTGATCCCGCCTTCCCTTAGGTTTCTTGCTCCATGTCCAAACACGTGCAGTCGCCATTTTAGTGAAAAAATACGATTAATTACCACAAATCGTCAGGAAATTCAGAATCAGTGCGAATCAAATAATTCCTGAAATTCGGATAGAATTGCACTTCGTCAGCTTCGATTCACTCATCTCTAGTGATCAAGAAAGAAGCCTTTTCTAATGAACATTTTATTGGGCTATTAATGAAATTGAAGAATACACATTCACTCTTCTTTCAATGACCGAGTGAATTCATACAAAGGACAACATCAGATCAAAGTGAACTACTTGTGTTAGAAGTCAGTGTATTTAATTTTCATTTGTCGTAAACAATGAGGAAATGTTAGCAGAAGGTAATGATAGTTACAATGTGAAATGTCATTCATTTGCATTGTTAGCCAGTAACTTCATTTTGGAAATGAGGACATGATTCTCAGCACCCCCACCAATCAGCTGTTTTCACAAGTTTTAGCCCTGGAACCAGGCATCGGAACTACACAGCTTCAACCACTAAGAAGTACATGTGCCTGGTTAAGGCTGGTTGTGGCTGTACTGCTCTTGAGCTGCCCACTACACAGAGCTTTGTAGCTTTGGTGACTAGTTATTGTGAAGGAGCTTATGAAAACACTGCCCCCCCCCCAAACAGCTGATCTTCACAAGGTTTGGAAACCCCTTTAAGCAACTAATACTAAATCTCACCCTATGATTTTCTAACTTTGTAGTTGAAAGCAGACTCTATGAGTTTGTTCTGAAAGACAAATGGGGTGTCACCTTGGTCATTACCCTTGCTGATGCCTTTGAACATGCAGGATTCCTCTTAGGCCCCAGGAACACGACTGTATGAAAAAAAACTGATCAGCAAAAAATATGGATGAAGTCCGTGTGCATTCCGTATTTTGCGGAACGGAAAAGCTGGCCCCTAATAGAACAGTCGTATGCTTGTTCGTAATGCGGACAATAATAGGACATGTTCTATTTTTTTGCAGAACGGAAATACGGACGTACGGAAACGGAATGCACACAGAGTACCTTCCGCTTTTTTTGCGGACCCATTGAAATGAGTGGTTCCACATACGGTCCGCAAAAAAAAACGGAACGGACACGGAAAGAAAATACGTTCGTGTGCATGAGCCCTTAGGTAACAATAATGACCTAAAGTCACCAACACCTTCCCTGATCCAATTATCATGTTCCTTACATGGTTTCTGGAGACAGTTGCTAAGACTGAATTACAATGTCTTTATTTGCAGCTAGTGAGTGAGAATTCTGATTAAGCAACTCAGCAGCTGGTTGATTTTTCTATGCGATCGAATTAAGAACTCTAAATTTGTAATTGTTGAAAGTTTATAAATGACAATGTTGCCTCAAACTGACTTGAATGAATTTTGTCATTATTTCTCTAAACATTCATTGTCTGTTTCAAACAAACACAGTGGCCTACATTTACTGTAAGTGCACCATTTTAGTGGCGTTGCTTACCTTAAAAGTTTGGTACATCTCATTTTAGACACATTTATAATTCAGATATGCCAAAAAGAAAGACTTTTTCCGATATTCTCGACATTTCCTCATTTTAAAGCAGAATGTGGATGTGCCAGCTTTTGTCTATCTTTAAGATACATTTATGAAGCAGAAATACATGATTCTAGTTAAAAAATAGCACTGATTAAACCAACATAGTGGGAGACTTATCATCTCCTTTGCACCTAAAAAGTGGTGTTAAATGTCGCATTGTATGTTTTTGAGACAAATTTCACGTTGACGTTGACACTTTCCCTAAAGGGGACGTGGACAGCCGACACGACAAATTTATCTTCATTTACACCAGTTTTCTGGCACAAATGAAACCAGAAATATACAGCAGTTCCGAACTGCTGTAGATTTCTGTTTAGGCGTACAGACTGCAGGAGGATGTGAGTAATTTATGACGAGGTGTGTGCCTTGTCATAAATTAGGAGCATCCTCTGGAGGTGCAGGGGATATCAAGATCTGCTCAGAAAGTGCCTGTCTTTGTAAATCTCCACCTTAGAGTCTTGTTGGGACAGATTTGTTTTTTGGCTCATTGGAGCAGAATTGTGGCAAAATTGTTTCCTCAATTGGTCTTTATTTAAAAAAAAAAATTAAACAGTTTTTCCTCTATGGCCTTAGGGTTGATTTGATGGCTTAGGCTACTTTCACACGAATGTTGTGTTTTGCGGTCCGCAAATTGCGGATCCGCAAAAAAACCGGATGGCATCCGTATTTTTTGCAGATCCATTGTAACAATGCCTATCCTCATCCGCAAAACGGACAAGAATAGGACATGTTCTATTTTTTTTTGTGGGGCTACGGAACGGGCAAACGGATGCGTACAGCACACAGTATGTTCTCAGTATTCTTTGCGGACCCATAGAAATGAATGGGTCCGCATTTTTCATGTGAAAAATGCGGATCGGAGCCCGCAAAAAATACTGTCGTGTGAAAGAGGCCTAAAACAGGACCTTTTACCACTTCTGACATGCCTGTTTTAATAGCTTCATGCATTCCCCATCTAATAATAATTCTGGAACATGTATTCTTATGACTCTATGTTGTGCCATTCCTTTATTATTTCGACTAGAAGTTATGACTGAATTGCTAGCTAGGTAAATATAGAAAATATGAGCGGAAATCCATGGATAGAAAGCATACTCCTGTCACTGCTTGACTTCTTGGGTATGATAAATGACTGTATCTACATTTATACTTGTCTGGAAGGTGCTACCTGGTTCATTTGCCTTGGGTGATCTGTTAACAATTTGGAATTAATTGGTAGAATGAATATTGATCCAAGAAGGGTTGTCATATGAGATGTTCCTCTTTGCTTTGCTTTATGGAAACCCACCTAGTTAAGAGTACTTACTTATCAAAGCTTTGATGAGAAACCAAGGCAAAAGATGCCTTTTGAGGCTTCAGAAAATGGAAGTTAATATTGCTCTCAGACTCTTGATATGCTTTCTGACTTGCAGGTTTAAAAATGTATCTTTTTCGTTTTGGAGATGGCTTGTGTAGTGTTTTGTGTGCACTATACAGCCCCATCAGCATGTGCTCCCAGGTTTTTTGGCAGGTGACATGGTCACATCTAACCACAGCATCTGAGGGGTTGAATGTCTGTGATCGGCGTTATAGTTGATTGCACACATTAGTAGCTGAAAGCAGACTCTATGAGTTTGTTCTGAAAGACAAATGGGGCGTCACCTTGTTTACAATATTTACTATGAACTCAGAAACATTGGTTGTTACCTGGTTGTTGCTGATGCCTTTGAACATGCACCATTCCTATTAGCAACAATAATGACCTAAAGTCATTGTGAATCTGTTGATTAAAACAGACGGCTATTAGATTCACTCTTTAAAGACCTGACCAGCACTGTACATTCACGGCGCTGGCGAGGATGGGTTTACAAACATACTGCACTATTGGATTTTTTAAATTAAATTATAAAACAGTCCAAAAATGATCTCTTTTTGATGGAAGATGTCTTCTTCTCTGTCTTATGGCCACCATTTTGTGTGATTTGCACGGGATGAATTGCACAAACAAGTTTTTGGAAAACTCATAAAATATTCAATTAATTTTGAATCGAATTGCTATATCTCTAGTGTGCACTTTTTCCCACTTTTTTATGTTTGCTGTTTGTTAATAATTGTTTACTCCATTTTTTTTTATCCAGTCCAAAAAGAATGCATTTGCCATACACTGCACTACAACTGCTTCTTTACTTGTTAAACAATCATGTACATGTATTACAGTCTGGACTGGTCACAGAGGCTTTGATATATGGCCCTATTATTTGCATATCACATTTTATTTTATAATAAATACATCTTTCAAATCTATAATATCTAAGCTTCTCAATGTATTCCAGTTAATCAAAAATTAGGCAAATTAGGGAGCCCTGTTTGAAGTATATACGGCGACTTGATAATTGTTGCTATTATTAGAAATAAGAGCTGCAGATTCCATTTATTGTTATAGTGCATTGTCTCACATTAAAGCTGATGACGTTTATAAGGATTTGTTCATTGTTTGAATGTCACATGTTCATATTTCATATGAAAGAAATAATCAAGTTATGACAGAGAACAGCAGACTAAAATCAATGGAAAGCAACCCTGCGCTATCATCTCAGTCAGTAGAAATCCATCATTGTCTCAAGGGAGATACTCTTCCTCTGAGAAAGCATAAATACATCTTAGAAACCAACCCGTGAACAATGTCAACAATGATTGATTGCAATTATGGCACAAAATGAGCTAGAAATCAAAAGTTACAAACGGAACAATCCTCGGGTGAAAAAACCATAAACCTTCCTGCAGTAGTTATAATGCTTGAATAAGGAAAGTAATTTTTCATATCTTTAAGAAATCTTAAATGACAGTGTTTAATTAGCAAATTTGAGACCAATGTGTCTAACACATTGGAGCCAGGCAAAAATAGCAGCATCCATTTCCAGAGCTTATACAGCAACGCATAAGACCTAAGATCCCTTGAAAAAGGTCATTGCTGACTGAAACGTTGGGAATAATATGGGTCTATAAGAAATAGTGTGCCTCACTCTCTGGAATATTTGGAAATGAGAAAAATCCCACTGTAATCAAGGCCTGTACTTTTATGCAAGTTTCTTACTTGCAGGGCACTCTCTGTAACTCGTCTTGTTCATGCTTAGTACTGTATTATAGCATGTATTAGTCTGTATTATGTATGTATACCCCTTTTCATATGTACAGCGCCATGGAATGAATGGCGCTTTAATAAATATTAATAATAATAATAATAATAACACGCATTGACAATAAGCCTAATTTCAAGATGCAAAGAAAAAGTATAATGTTAATTGTTTTAGCTTATCAGGTTCTTTTTTTAAACAGTTTTAATAGTACAAACCCTCAGCAATTTCCTTTCCATTTTGTGATAAACACTAAAATAAAATAATAAAAATAATATCCTGCTCTATAAATTAATTTTTGTCATGAAAATCGTTATATATCAAACATATTTGGCAAATAAGCAAAAATATTACATTTTGTTACCGCCTATAGGCAATTAATTGGCTAAATGTAACCTTATTATATAAGTAAAATAACATAGAGAAAATATAGAATTTGATGAAGCCTTTCCTTTGTGACTATGATTTGAGTGCTCATAAATATCTTCAGACATTTGGAATATATTCTACAGATTGCTGTCACTGTATGAAATAGATATCTAAGCATTAGTTTTAATTTGGTTGGTAGACATATTTATACTATTATATAGAACATACACTGATATGAAAGTGTCATTTCATGCAAAAAATCACAAAATGCTGTTCTTGTATCTCAAATGAATCTGTTCTGTTAATGGCTCTACATGAGTATAAAAGCTAAGCTTGAATAAAATAGTTTCTCATTAAAGCAGTCACATAAAATTGTCCATTGTGAAAGATGGCCTATTTACCGTGAACGTAAATGTAAATCTATAAAAATGGGGAGTTAATAACGCTAAAATGTAATGTGAGAAATTTAGAGAGAAGGGTGCTGAATTGATGCCTATGTAGATTTAATGCAATAGAGCGACTTCCATTCCTGATAAAATGAATGAAACACAATTTAATTAAACATTGGAAAAGTAACCAAATGCCCTTTAAATTCTTCATCTTGTGTACATACAGTCACTTGTGTCACATGTTAATTGTTAGTACTTATGAACTGCGACTTGTTCATGGAGTGACATTTAAGAATTATCGGAAATCTCAGACACAGATCATTAGCACATCAATGTCTATTTCTTCCTGAAATCCATAGAGGCAAATGTCTAAAATACAAAAATAAACATATTATGACAGAAAATGGTTTGGCCACTTTTAAATGCTTATTTTCGTCACTATTTTACTTGGCCAGATCCAGAAGTGGATCCAAAACCTGGAAGAAGTAAAGATCTTACCATAATACTTTTCCTTGGTGTATTCTGATGCTAAATACTGCTATGTGAAAATGGCCTAATCATATAAACCTAAGGTTCAGTAGGTGAATGTTCAGTGTGCGGTGCAGTTAACATGGCTATTCATGGCGCTCTATGCTATTGATGAACTGCAGTCATAATACGAAGCACATGAATGGTGCACAAAGTTAAGGGGGTTCAGCTCTGAACCCGGACATACCTTTCAATTCACCCAGGCAGCCCGCCTGAACAGGGCATCTGAGCATCCTATTCTCCGATGCCCTCCTTTGCCCAATGATGTCGCCCAGCAGTGAGCCCGGTGACATCATCGGCGCTGATGGGTGGGCTTTCGCGCTGCCCTAGCCATTCAAACGGCTAGGGCAGTGCTAAAGCCGGCCCATTTTGGCTGGTGACGTCACCGAACTCACTGAAGCCTCCGCCCGGCAGTGAATGTTTACAAACAAAAGAGCCCTTGCCCTGAGCGATCCAGCGCAGGGCAAGGGAGGGCATTGGAGCATGAGATGCTCCGATGCCTTGTTCAGGCGGGCTGCCTGGGTGAATTGAAAGGTATGTCCGGGTTCAGCTCTGAACCCAGACAACCCCTTTAACTTTGTGCACCATTCATGTGCTTCGTATTATGACTGCAGTTCAGGAGGGCTGCCGGATGCCCTGTTCAGGAGGGCTGCCAGAGTGAGAACCTGGGTATGTCCGGGTTCAGAGCTGAACCCCTTTAAGTTTTGTGTTCTCTAATACAGAAATGTGCTATTTATTTGTAATCCATTCCAGACCTCAGCTGTCCATGTACGGTGGAAGTCCGTTTTTTAAATACTGCGCCTGCTTGCGAGTCAAATAGGCTCCATAATCGCTGGGTTTCTGCATAGACCAGGAGCCAAAATCTGCAATATGATGAGAGACATTTAACCCCTCAGATGTATAGGAGATTGCTTAAACCGTAAGCTATGTGCTTCCTGGACCGAGACGCCTTCCCCTGGCTGAGATTGGGAAAGGCATTCCATAGTAGTAATAGGTCTGAGTCTGTACAAGGCTTCCAGACCGATTACTAGTATATTCAAATGCTAGTCTACAGGTGGCACCACTGTATTGGAACAGTGGCGTAACTAGAGGTCTATGGGCCCCAGGGCAAACTTTGAATTTGGGCCCCCCCTCCCCATCTGCCAAATATAGGTTCAAATGCGTTGTATTTTTTCCCCCCTCTGTATATATTCTATTTTTGCCCCTGTATATATATATCCATTTTTGCCCCCTCATTATATTTTAGCCTTCAATGAATATATATTGATTTTGTCCCCGCTCTGTATATATTTCATTTTTTTAAATCTTACCCCTATATAATTTCATGATTTGTGTGGCCCCCATATGGCCAGCGGGTGCCCCCCCTTTAATAATCCATTGCCAGGTGCCCCCAGATGTGCACACAGTCTCAGACAGACACACACACAAAAATACTTACCTAGGACGCCTTCTTCTCCTCACCTAACCCCGTCGTCCCGCGTACTCAGCGAACATCCGGTCAGCCAGTGTGATCCCGCGAGACATGTGACCCAGCGCCAGGTCTTGCGGGATCACACAGTGGCCGCTCACAGAGACGGGATGGGGAAGGGGCGGGCCTGCTGTGTAGTGCAGTGTGTAGCGCTGTGCACTGGCGTTGCGCCGCTGCCTAAAACAGAGAGGGCCCGGGGCCGACTGTCAATTAGAAGCACTTGCGGGCCCCGGGCCCCCTTCCCCAGCTGGGCCCGGTCGCGGTCGCACCCTCTGCGACCGCGATCGTTACGCCCATGTATTGGAATATACTGAATTCTGTAGTGGATAGAAATCCATTACAGAAAACAAGTAGCAATCTAATTACTGTATGTTATAGTCAACAAGGATGACTTTAAAAAAGTGCTTAAAAATATAAAAAATAGATAAAAATTCAAAGCTCCCCCCTTTCCTTAGAATAAAATAATAAAGAATAAACATAATGTGCATCGCCACATCCACAAATGGCTGTACTATTAAAATATAACAATACTTATCCCATGAGGTGAATAGCGTAATAGAAAAAAATCTAAGCGACCGATTCACCAATTTTTTGTCACTTCACCACCCCCAAAAATATAATAAAAAGTGATCAAAGCCTCATACACACTCCAAATACAATCAATCAAAATAAACCTTCACACAGCTCCAAATTACTTACTAAATGTAACAAAGCGCATTTCTTTGTAAGTAGCGGGCTTAATGATGGGGAACAGTGATTGCGCAGCCCCCCGTCATTGAACCCCTCAGATGCTGCATTCATCACTGATCGCAGCATCTGATGTAAAAATAGAGACCTTTCAGGGATTAAAAAAAAATACTCACCTTTGAACATTTGAACGCAAAGAGGCTGTCACAACCATCTTGTTTGAAGATCCTGCCTGAAATCTTGTGCGGTGCATGATGACGGCATCGCGCTGGCTGATATAGTGATGTCACCGTGCACGAGATTTCACACAGGATATTGAATCAAGATGGCTGTGGGGGCCTCTTTGCGCTCAAATGGATGAGATGAGTATGTTTTATTTTTTAGGCCATTTCAGGGAAAATTGATTCGTTACCATGAAGCACAAGTAAATTCGGCTTCGGGGTGAATAGAATTTTCCCTGAAATTTGGATCGAAGTACACTTCGGATGCTTTGATTCCCTCAACTCTAATGATAATCGTAAAACTTAAATTTATCAACAACAGGTTTAGCTACAAAAATGCAAAGATTACTTTCAATGTATACAGTATCTGTGACTAAATGTTACAGATCTGCTAATACATGATTTTCACCCTTTGTATGAAATATGAGAATAGCAGATATTAAAAAAAGGTTGTCAAGGTTCACCAAATTAACAAGTAAGAAAAGTTATCACAGTCATTCCTTCAGAATAAGATTTTAAAGAGCAACATTCAGAGGCTGCTACAAGGTAAAAATCTGCAATACCCCTTGCTGTTAAGGTACATCTCTGGCTGACACTCTGATGGATTTTATCCTCACTTTGTTAGGTACTTGAGCTTCCTCACAGAGGAAAAGCCAGTGGCGCCTCAAATAAAATTATTCAGAAGCTACAGTCATTAGAGATGTATCATGAAAGCCTTACAGTGCTGTTCTGGGAGACATATCTTAAACATCTTCCAGTTCAGAATTGAAATTAAAAGGAAACATTTTTTATACTTCAATAACATACCATGTGGCCAGAGCACACACACAGTGGGCATAATACATATATTGTCATGAAATCTCTGTATTCCAGTCTCTAAGTGCCCCTGATAATGTTGACAGGATGTGCTATGAAGGTTGAAATGACAGCTGGGAAACAACAGGTATCTTGACAGAACCTGATTGTGCTATTTTAGGGATATGTTGCATGGGCACTATTGTTCCAGCTGATAGGAGCTTGATAGAAAGAAGAATAGATGATAGATTGTGCAGCTAGCACATTGGTATACTTTTACATTTTATGATTGATAAATATTTGCTCCAATATGTTTTACAACGATTTTTGACAATACAGGAAAATACAGTGTTCTGCCTGTTTATTTAATAGATGAGGCTATGACTAAATTGTAACAGCAGCTTTTCATTTTCAAGTCTAAATTCTTGGGCTGCTTAATTTAATGATATATATCTATAGGGGTTGAAGTTCCATATCCTCTATTTTGTAATAAACTTTATTTACCAATCACTACACAATGCTAACTGCATACAGATTTATACAGCACATATGTTGTAAGCTCCCCCTAGTGGCAGGTGCACATTGCTAGAATTTTATTATGTAACTAAAAGAAGGGGATTTGGAGCTCTGTGTTATGACCAGCGGGTGGTAACCCCCTGCCCCACATGACCAATTCCTTCTGACGGCAATGTCTGAGCACACCCCTCATTCTTCACACAATACCTCTGATGGTGAGGATAGACTTTCCTGAGGGGAGTACCAGGAGCTATCTCAGAGATGAATTGGAACACAAGGGAATCAGGATCAGAGAATTAACCTACTGGACTGACCTCCAGGTGACCTAGCATACACCCAGTGGATGCTAGGAGGCCAGCGGCTGATCAGACAGAGGCATAGTCAGGGTACGAAGGCAGAAATCAGGGCAGGCGGGAGTCAGGCAAAGTCCATAAAAGTAGATCAAAGTTCGTAATACGTAATCCAAAGTCTGGTACACAGAATGACAAGAACCAACAGAACACCTTCGCTCAAACAGGAAACTAGACTAGCTAGGAACCTAAGTTGCTCTGACGCCTTCCTGTAGAAGGAGGCACCTTTAAATACCTCCTGCAGGCCAGCCATAGGCTGAGCAAGATAGGAGGTACGCGCATGCTACCTCACATGAGGAGGAAAGACATGCCCGCACACACCTTAAATACACACAAGAAACTCTGAACCAGAGTATATGTATATATATGTTAATAATCACAGAATTGTGGATCTAATAATAAAGTTTAACAGTTAAACCACACCTTGACAGATCATTAATCTTAACTAAACTTTGGATAATTTATTAGTACAGTGAATATCAGTTACTTTGCAATATATTTTATTAGAAAATGCCTTTTTCTTCTAATAAGGCTCATTTGCTGCTCCTCCTCTGTTCTAAATTAGAATTCATTCCAAATTCTCTGCTAAAATCGAACTTAAGAGACCAAGATGGACTGTTAGCTCATTGAAGGATCAGATTACAGCTGGCAATAGAAATCTATAGAGGGGGAGAAGGAGGAGGAGTCGGTGGCAGTAAGACACACAGACACAAAGTCTATAGCAGCTAATAGTAACTTTTCTATCTCACCTCAAATGCTATTCACATCTATGTTACTAAGTACATCTCTATAATATCTTATATTATGGATTAGCAACTTCTGGCACTACAGGTATGGTGGGACTTGATTGTCCTTGGAGCTCCCATAAAAGTGAATAGAGCATTTTAGGGGTTTCACAGCAGTTGTAGTGCCAGATTTTGCTGACACCTGTCCTATATAGTGTTTCTGGATGATTCTGAGTGAGGAAAAGGGAGCAGAATCTCCTGTTTTCTCTCTGTATACTGTATGGGAGACATCATAACAGCTATCCTCTACCCACTATGTCAGGGAAAATTGAAAATAAGAAATAGAACATGCAAAACTGCAAAAAAAAATCTACAGATACAATTCATGTAATTGTCTTGAAAAAAGCAAGGTTAAGCCAAAACATTTCACATCCAGAATATATTTTATTTTTGTACCACAACATTGGAATGCTGCTTCTATCTTGAGTAATATGGATTTCCTGAGATGGGTGACATAGACCAAACCCATCAGGAGGTGTGCACCTGAATGTTCCTTATGTATCCGGGAGTGCTGTTCATTTTATTTTGACACTTGACAGCTTATTCGGAAAAGTCACTTGAAAGTGTAGACGTTATTTCAGCTCATATAACCACTGGGGCCCACTTACACTAGAATATCTATGGGGCCTCCAAAGATTGGATTTGTAAATGTCAGATCCTTGTCTGCCACTTATTTCTCCATCACTAAACTGTTGTTCCAGAACAAAACAATGCATGTAAAAATGGGGTATGAAAGAATGGCTGTACAAATGCTTTGTAATAATATGTTATTCTTCACTAAAATAGGCTATCATAATGTGAAAGCTTAGACCTCTCCTCTGCTTCTTTCTTTTGGTTACCTACTGCAAAGATTGAGTAACATAAATATAAAACTCACACTTCATACTTTCTTTGTGTATTGAATGACCACATTTCTATAATGGATAAAAAGCTCATGTAGTAGCAATGAAACATATTAATCAACATGCAGCAAAGATAATTGTAAAGGTGTGGGGTGACTCCATTTATGTGCAGGGTATTGTTGCAGAGTGCGCTGCTGGGTTATTTTAGAACACTTATGCTAGAATAATGACCATGACATTTAAATTGAGCCACTAAAACCTGATCTCCGCTTTCTATGACAATAACGCTTTAGTAATGAATGTGATCTAGTTATGTTGCTCTGGATACAAGTTATATCACTATTATAGAAACCAATGAGAACTCTTAAAGTGGCAAGGTTGATGCTTAGTCTTGTGAAAAAATCTATCATGGAACAAATCATTAAATATGACAGAAAATTCACCAGCTATTTTCTAGATCTTATATGCAGGCAGATTAATATTATATAATATTAATATTATCTATTGAGATATTTAAAGGAACTGGTTAATTTAGAGAAACCATTTTCTCATAACCTATTAAGGGATTCTGAGTCCTGAGGAATCTCTAATTTGGGTCCATCATCATCAAAGTGAAGCTACAAAAGTCTCCCACTCTGGAAGATCTGGAATGTTTTTATACAGACAATACATTGACTTAAAGGACTTAAATTAAAACAGCGTAATACTTATAAGCTGTGGACACATTTGAATGATTTTTTTTAATTATCTTTTTTTTACTAATTTTATGCTATAAACATGCATTCCATAGGTCTTTATTAACATTTTTAAACAGTTTTTCCTCTGTAACCAGCATTTCACATACTATGCTGGCTGCTCTTTCTCCTTCACGGTGAAATCCAACAGAGGAGCTTCCTGTCAGCTCATCTGCGACCCTTATCTTTGTATTCCTGAGCGCTTAGAAGCAGAATTTTTATCAAATTGAGGAGGAGAGCAGAGGTAAGGACTAGTGATTGTGCAATCAGACAGCTCCTCTGATGTATTTTACTGTGAAGAAGAAAGAACAGCCAGCATTGTATATGAAAAGATTCAGGGTGCAAAGGACAAACAGTTGGATATTTTTAACAAAGACCTTGCGGCAAAATGTTTTTGGCCAAAATAAGCACATAGCCATGAATTTTCCCTGTGGTGGCACTGCTGGAAAACTGAAGGCTCACTTCCAACTTCACCACTGTCTTGTCATCAGGAAAGTCTTCTACCCCCCAAAAAAAATGGCCAACTCCTTTCATAATATTAAAAGTTTTGCTTTCCTAAAGTTTATTTGGATATTTTTCCTGTATACAGATTGCTAGATAGCTGCTAAGATTAGCTTCTGCTGTGGTCATGGCAATCAGTTGTCCACTTGTCTCTGATTTCAGCTATGTCATATCTCCATCAGAAAAGTTCACAATCAAAAAGCCAATACCTTAGAAACTTTCCATCACACAGAGCTTTTAAACACATTCTTCAGATAATGGGCTTGTTGCATTTACTATGTGAACCTGTTTGCCTTATCATACAAAGTCATTTTCTAATGCTAGAAGGAATTCTGAAATGTTGTCTGTCTGCTAGAAACATATTGTGGCCTTACAGTATTCCGTTACAAGCTCAGCCCAATCATTTGTTATAAAATATTTAATAACCCATCAGTGCGTTTCCAAGGCATTGCATTTTTGGCTTGATTTTCAGCAGTGACCTGCAGGATACATAACATTTAGCTATCACAAAGGAACAGAAAGGTCTTTCCTTTTCTTTTGAAAACTTTACTTTCCTACATTTTATTAAATGAACTTTACCCGACTGGCTGTTATATTGTTCACAGATGAGAGTGAATAATTTAAGATGTTACTCTGTACATACAATAGTAATTTTAACATTGCAATTAGGGGTGTCTGCTACATATGGAGAATGGTTTGGTGAGTTGAGCTAAACATAAAGGCTATACTAATTCTATACATGGTGTGAAGACTGTCTAGACCTGAAACAGGTTTATCACAGTGACTTAGGCTGGATGGTAAATCTGATGAATAGCTTAACTTAAGACAGAATTTTACACCAGAATTGTAGTGCATATATATCTTAGGCTAGTCCCATTTACTGTGAAACCTTAAGCTATGTAGCTTCCTTTTAAGCTACATACCTTGATGAGTTAGACACAGAGGGTTTCTCTAAAAGTAAATGCAGCAGATTGCACCAAATTTTGACATAATCTATGACAACATCTAAGTGCACTCAACTATTGGTAAATATGGGTGATAGACTTTTTTTAATGATTAAAGGGTCTGTCTGTGTTTTTGTAAAAAAAAACAGAAACAGAAAAACATTACTCGTCTTCTACATGTTTTGCCACTTCAACACCACCTCTCAGCATAACGCTGCTCTGGTCTCTACAGGTCCTACAGCAATCGTGTGCTGTATATTGTTCACTGCAGATGAGCGGCCTCAGCAGTCATGTGGACATGTGTGTCTCATTCTCATGCCTACTGCAAGGTGAAGAATTCTTGATTAGAGACTAATCGATTTGTTAGAATTGATTTGCTCATTCCTAATCAGCAGGGATCAAAGCTGAGGCAATAGAGTGACAAAACATTTAAAGTAGCACTTTTTACACAGCTTATTGCTCTAGGTCAATTTTTAAAAACATTTTGGGCAACTGTTTTAAGTATTGATCATGTTAAGATCTGACCTAACAAAGGTTTTGTTCCCTGAAGAGGGCAATACTGAGGTACAACGCATTTAGAAAGTCTTCAGACACTCTTACTTTTTTCATAAAATTTATAAAAAGAAAAAAAACTAAAATTTCTCATGGACATAAGTATTCAGACCCTTGGTTCTGATATTTGCTATTTAGCTGTTGGCAAAAACCAAGCCATGAGAAGGAAAGAACTGCCTGTAGAGCTCAGAGAAAGGATTATGTGGAAGCACAGATCTGGAGAAAAGGTTATGAAGTTATGAAAAAGTTATAGCTTTTGAAATGGAAAGATGAAGAAAGTAACAAAATCACTCATCCTTAAGGGGTTAACCTGAAGATCATGGGCTCCAAATGCAAAATTTATAACAGGGTATTCATGTGCTATTTATAATATAGGCATCTTCTTATGTGACAGATTGTTCTTTCTGGCACTTCAGGCGCCAAGTCTAGGTGTGACTGCTACCTTTCTAACTTCTATAGCTAAGCCCCTGATCTTAAGATAAAAACTTTTTTTTATAGAAACTTTCCAGCAGGTTCAATACATTTTTACTAGAGATGAGCGAGCATACTTGTCCGAGCTTGGTGCTCGTTCGAGTATTAGGGTACTTGTAAGTGCTCGCTGCTCGGACGAGTATCTCTCCATGCTCGAGGATCGTGCTTTTTTGGTGCCTATAAACACAGCAATCACAAGCCAGGAGACTCTACGGTACACCCAGCATCACGTGGGGCCCTTACATGTCGATAGCAGGGGTTGGCTGGCCTGATCAGGTGACCCTGGAATATACTAGTGACTGGCCACGGTGCTCGGCTCAGATGCCATCTGGATGTCGTTAGGGATAGAGCTGCTGCCTTTCAGGGAGAGTGTTAGGGCCTGCATTTAGTTCTCTGGCAGGAATCACCCACAAAGAACCCAACAGCCCTTCTAAGGGCTAGAAGACATTTTTTTTGTCTCCTGGCTTGGCTGGCTGGCACTAGTAGTGCAGCTATCGCCATATATAACCCCCTTTTTTTATGTTATATCTCAGTGATACAAATCCATTGCACACAGCAGTGTGGAACCATTCTGTGTGTCACAGTTCAGTACACTCACTATTTTCTGTCCAGGTGACACTTTCTGTACGTCACAGAATACAACCAAGTCATTTGCTACCTGTCACGTATACAGCTTGATCCTAAAAATCTCTGTGCGACATTTGTCTAGGTCGCAGTCTAAATAGCCACCGTCAGTAGGGTGTCAGTCAGCTCTACCATAGTTTCTGCACGTCACGTTCCAAAAAAAACAAAAATCCAAAACAAAATATACAAAAAAAAATATTTTTTTTGTTGTTTTAGCTCAGTGATACAAATCCATTTCACACAGCTGAGTGTAACCTTTCTGTGTGTCACAGTTCAGCACACTCGCTCCAATCCGTATATTCTGTCCAGGTGACACTTTCTGTACGTCACAGAATACAACCAAGTCATTTGCTACCTGTCACGTACATAGATTGATCCTAAAAATCTCTGTGCGACATTTGTCTGGGTCGCAGTCTAAATAGCCACTGTCAGTAGGGTGTCAGTCAGTTCTACGATAGTTTCTGCACGTCACGTTCCCAAAAAAACAAAACTACAAAAAAATATACAAAAAAAATTAGTTTATTTGTTGTTTTAGCTCAGTGATACAAATTCATTTGACACAGCTGAGTGCAACCTTTCTGTGTGTCACAGTTCAGCACACTCGCTCCAATCCGTATATTCTGTCCAGGTGACACTTTCTGTAAGTCACAGAATACAACCAAGTCATTTGCTACCTGTCACGTATATAGATTGATCCTAAAAATCTCTGTGCGACATTTGTCTGGGTCGCAGTCTAAATAGCCACCGTCAGTAGTTTGTCAGTCAGCTCTACGATAGTTTCTGCACGTCACTTTCCCAAAAAAACAAAACTACAAAAAAAATATAAAAAAAAAATATTAAAAAAAAATTAGTTTTTTTGTTGTTTTAGCTCAGTGATACAAATCCATTTCGCACAGTTGCGTGTAACCTTTCTGTGTGTCACAGTTCAGCACACTCGCTCCAATCCGTATATTCTGTCCAGGTGACACTTTCTGTACGTCACAGAATACAACCAAGTCATTTGCTACCTGTCACGTATATAGATTGATCCTAAAAATCTCTGTGCGACATTTGTCTGGGTCGCAGTCTAAATAGCCACCGTCAGTAGGGTGTCAGTCAGTTCTACGATAGTTTCTGCACATCACGTTCCAAAAAAAACTAAACTAAAAAAAAAATATAAATAAAAAATTAGTTTTTTTGTTGTTTTAGCTCAGTGATACAAATCCATTTCACACAGCTGAGTGTAACCTTTCTGTGTGTCACAGTTCAGCACACTCGCTCCAATCCGTATATTCTGTCCAGGTGACACTTTCTGTACGTCACAGAATATAACCAAGTCATTTGCTACCTGTCACGTATATAGATTGATCCTAAAAATCACTGTGCGACATTTGTCTGGGTCGCAGTCTAAATAGCCACCGTCAGTAGGTTGTCAGTCAGCTCTACGATAGTTTCTGCACGTCACGTTCCCAAAAAAACAAAACTACAAAAAAAAAATTAAAAAAAAATATAAAAGAAAAATTAGTTTTTTTGTTGTTTTAGCTCAGTGATACAAATCCATTTCACACAGTTGCATGTAACCTTTCTGTGTGTCACAGTTCAGCACACTCACTCCAATCCGTATATTCTGTCCAGGTGACACTTTCTGTACGTCACTTAATTAAACCAGACTGAACAAGTTTGTGGGTTTCAGTACACCAGGCCCGTTTATTATTACTTTTTTATCATACACTTATATACAGAAAATGTTGAACCCCAAGGGTAAGGGTCGAGGACGAGGGCGTGGGCATTCAATTACTGCAGGGGGCAGAGGCCGTGGTCCTGGGCAGGGTGAGACAGTACCTGCTGATGAGGGAGCTGTGGAACGCCGCAGAGCTACACTCCCTAGCTTCATGTCTCAACTTACAGGGACACGTGGTAGAGGACTGTTGAAACCACAACAGTGCGAACAGCTGATGTCGTGGATTGCGGACAATGCTTCAAGTAATTTGTCCACCAGTCAGTCTTCCACGCAGTCCACCCACGTTACCCAAGGGAGCACTCCTCTAGCTCCTCCACCTCAACCTCCTATCCCCCAGTCTGCCCCCTCCCAGGAAAATTTGGAATGCGATCCGGCATACTCTCAGGAACTGTTTTCTGGACCCTTCCCAGAGTCACAAACCACTTCTCAGGTTGCTGCTGACCTCGTTCCCGATGCCCAAGTTTTCCAACTGTCGCAGTCTGTGGGTAATGATGATGATGATCATGATGACAATGTTGAGTTAGTGGAAGAAGTTTGTAAAGAGGTGTCAGACGATGAGGAGACACGGTTGTCAGACAGTGGTGAAGTTGTTGTTAGGGGAGGAATTCCGAGGGGGGAGCAGACTGAGGAATCGGAGGATGACGAGGTGACTGACCCAAGCTGGGTTGATATGCCGAGTGAAGACAGTGCTTCTGAGGCGGAGGCGAGTGCTGCACCAGAACAGGTTGTAAGAGGCAGTGGTGTGGCCAGAGGGAGAAGCAGGGCCAGAGCTGGTGCATCATCAGCAACTGTTTCACATAGTGAAGCTCCTGAGGCGAGGCCTAGATGTTCGCAAGTCTGGAGGTTCTTTAAAGAAAGTGAGGATGACCGATGGACTGTGGTGTGCAACCTGTGCCACACCAGGATCAGCAGGGGTGCCACCACTACTAGCCTAACCACCACCAGCATGCGCAGGCATATGAGTGCTAAACACCCCACTCAATGGAACCAAGGCCGTTCACCACCTCCTGCGGGTCACACCACTGCTCCTTCCTCTGTGTCACTCGCTGCCTCTGCTAGTCAAACCCCTGCGTCACTCGCTGCCTCTGCTAGTCAACCCCCTGCCCAGGACCCCGGCACGAGCGCCTCCCGCCGGAAAACCACACCTTCGCCTCCACGATCCTCCACAGTGTCCACCAACGTGTCCCAGCGCAGTGTTCAGCTGTCTTTACAGCAAACGCTGGAGCGCAAGAGGAAATACAGTTCCACCCACCCACATGCCCAAGCCCTCAACGTCCACATCTCCAAATTGCTTAGCCTGGAGATGCTGCCCTATAGGCTGGTAGAGACCGAGGCCTTTCGCAATCTCATGGCGGTGGCTGCCCCTCGGTATTCGGTCCCCAGCCGCCACTATTTTTCCCGCTGTGCCGTCCCAGCCCTACACCAGCACGTGTCACAGAACATCATCTGTGCCCTGACCAATGCTGTTTCTGACAAGGTCCACCTAACCACGGACACGTGGACAAGTGCTGCCGGGCAGGGATACTATATCTCACTGACGGCACATTGGGTTAACTTGGTGGAGGCTGGGACCGAGAATGACCCTGGGGCCGCTCATGTACTGCCCACACCGAGGATTGCGGGGCCTACCTCGGTCACGGTCTCTAAGACGTACTATGCCTCCTCCTCCTCTGACCCCTCCTCCTCCTCCACCGAATTACCATCCGTGGGCACGGCGCCTTCAGTCGGTAGCTCTAGGCGCAGCAGCAGTGCCGTGGGTAAGCGCCAGCAGGCGGTGCTCAAACTGCTGAGCTTAGGTGACAAAAGGCACACTGCCCAAGAGCTGTTACAGGGCATCACGGCGCAGACCGATGTGTGGCTTTCACCGCTGAACCTCAAGCCAGGCATGGTTGTGTATGACAACGGGCGTAACCTGGTGGCAGCTCTGCAACTCGGCAGACTGACACATGTGCCATGCCTGGCCCACGTGTTCAATTTCATAGTTCAGCGGTTCCTCAAGACATACCCCAATCTGTCTGATTTGCTCACCAAGGTGCGCTGCATCTGTGCGCATTTCCGCAAGTCAAGCACAGATGCTGACACTCTTAAGGCAGCACAGCGCCGCCTACAACTGCCCGCTCATTGACTGTTGTGCAACGTGCCCACGAGATGGAATTTCACATTAAACATGTTATCCAGAGTTTACCAGCAGCGCAGAGCGATTGTAGACTGCCAGATGTCAACTTCCACCAGAACTGGTAGTCAGGTCAGTCAGATTCCTCAAGTCTACAAAGAGGAGTGGACGTGGATGTCTGATATCTGCCAGGTGTTGAGCAACTTTGAGGAGTCAACACAGATGGTCAGCGGCGATGCCGCCATTATCAGCCTCACCATCCCGCTGCTTTGCCTGTTGAAAAACTCACTGCTCAGCATCAAGTCGGATGCTTTGCGCTTGTCACAAGAGACGGTGGAGGAAGATACGTCGCTTGATAGCCAGAGCACCCTCCAGTCTGTTTCTCAGCGCGTATCGGAGGAGGGGGATGAGGATGAGGAGGAAGAGGAGGAGAATGTCGGCGAGACAGTAGAGGGTACCAGTGCTCAGTCAGTAACTCTTGAGCGTGTATGGGCCGAAGAGGAGGACATGGAGGAGGAGGAGGAGGAAGAAATGGAGAGTCAGGCCAGTGAGGAGAGGGAATTCTTGCGTGTTGGGACTCTGGTGCACATGGCAGACTTCATGTTAGGCTGCCTATCCCGTGACCCTCGCGTTAGAAGAATTTTTTCAAACACCGATTACTGGGTGTTCACTCTCCTGGACCCACGGTACAAGCAGAACTTTTCCACTCTCATCCCTGCAGAGGAAAGGAGTATGAGAGTGAATAGATATCAACAGGCCCTGGTGCAGAAGCTGAAACAATTCTTCCCATCTGATGCCGCTAGCTGCAGAGGGCATGGTTCTGTGGGCCAAGTAGCGAGGGAGAGGAGGCGAGCAGGCAGCTTGTCGAGCACTGGCAGGGGAACGCTCTCCAAGGCCTTTGCTACTTTTATGTCACCCCAGCAAGACACTGTCACCTGTCCCCAGTCTAGGCAGAGTAAGGGGGAGCTGTACAGAAAGATGGTGAGGGAGTACCTAGCTGACCATACCAACGTCCGTAGCGATCACTCTGCTCCATACAACTACTGGGTTTCAAAGCTGGACACGTGGCCTGAACTGGCGCTGTACGCCTTGGAGGTGCTGGCCTGCCCTGCCGCTAGCGTGCTGTCAGAGCGGGTATTCAGTGCAGCTGGTGGCGTCATCACCGATAAGCGTACACGCCTGTCAACTGACAGCGCTGACAGGCTGATGCTTATTAAAATGAGCAAAGCATGGATTTCACCGGAATTCAAATCTCCTCCGGGGGAAAGCAACTAAAGATTTAAATAACTTATGTATCCGATTCCTCTTTTCTAATCCTCCTACTCCTCCTCCATATCGTCTTTGCCTAACGCTGACCAAAAAAACGCCATTTTCAGAGGTCCAACTGGCACTCTTTTACCACAATTTTTCAGGAGGGCCACCTACAGGCCCTCTGTCCAAACAATTTTTCCGGAGGTCCACCTACAGGCCCTCTGTCCAAACAAATTTTCTGGAGGTCCACCTACAGGCCCTCTGTCCAAACAATTTTTCCTGAGGTCCACCTACAGGCCCTCTGTCCAAACAATTTTTCTGGAGGTCCACCTACAGGCCCTCTGTCCAAACAATTTTTCTGGAGGTCCACCTACAGGCCCTCTCTCCAAACAATTTTTCCGGAGGTCCACCTACAGGCCCTCTGTCCAAACAATTTTTCCGGAGGTCCACCTACAGGCCCTCTATCCAATTCCAGTTTCCAGTTTTATTTGCGCAAACTGCGTAAATTTTTATTTTTGGGATAGGTTTGAAAAATAATATTACCTGCGTATGTATATTGCCCAACATTGGATACGGTAGCAAGTAGAAGACCAAACACATGCTGCCCACAGGGTTCTGCAAATTCCTGGTCCACAATGTCAAGGAGCTCGAGGTTCAGTTGATGAGCAACAAGTCCTTCTGTGCTGAAATCGCCCACAACGTCTCCATCTAAGGACCTAAAGACCATTGTGGAGAGAGCGGCACAGCTCGCCATCAAAGTGACGAACCCCAACGCCATACTGCGCAGAGAAGATAACGAATAAATATCTCTGTGGTTATTTGTGCTAAATAAAAGTTAAATAAACACAAAAAAAAAAATTGATCTGTTCCTGTGCCTGATCCACCCAAGTTGAATCTGTCCCATCATGAGAAAGTCCCCCCAAGGAGTCCCCACTGTAACTTGCTTCCCATACAACTACCTCACCCTCCGACACCTGTGTCTCGCCATTGTCCACCACCTCCTCAGACAACACTGGTAAATCCACACTGTCAGCACACGGAAACAGAAAAAGGTCTTGCGAATTGGGGCAGAGAATGTTGTGGGCTAGCACATCAGAGAAGGGGTGACTATGGGGTTCCAGGGAGTACATGACCACAAGCAATCTCCATCTAAAAAGTCATGCCACACTTGATCAATCTCATAATTTACGACTGTACCGGTTGATGCTAAATTTTTAAGTTGGGGTCCTGTGTCGTCATTCTAACTCCATCCGGCTGTTGTCACCACCACACATGCTAGCCCAGGGGGCACTCCTCTGGCTCTTCCAGCTCAACCTCCTTCCCCCAGCCTGCCCCCCCACCTATAGGCCCTCTCTCCAAACAATTTACGTCTTTGTCCTATCTTTCTCTCCAAACCATTTTTCCGGATAGCCGCCATATACGGTTTTAAACTGAGTAGTATACATAGGAGACATACCACACTATATCAATCTCATAATTTACTACTGTACCGGTTGATGCTAAATTTTTAAGTTGGGGTCCTGCGTCGTCATTCTAAATACATCCAGCTGTTATCACCACCACACACGCTGGCCCAGGGGGCGCTCCTCTGGCTCTTCCAGCGAAACCTCCTTCCCCCCTCTACAAAACAATTTACTCGGATAGGGGACGTATTAGATATTGTACTGATGTTTTTTGTTTTTCTTCTTTTAATTGCCTCCTGACCTGTGATAGGCAGAGCAATTGCCTCCTGCGATAGACAGGAATCGAACCCGGGTCAACTGCTTGGGAAGCAGCTATGCTCACCACTTTACCACCAACAGCCACAGCAACTGATAAGAACAGATACTAAACTTGATGTCAGCTGCAGTGCCAGCATGAGCAGTGGTGTCACCTGCAGGCGGTGATGGACCTTCGTTGCACCTATTTGGGTGCTTCCCTAACATGTGATGGGTATTTGCCTGGCCTTTCTTGGTCTGGGTGAGCACAATTGCCATGAGGGTAACCACCAGGCTGTTGCCTGAGAATTTGGGGTAATGGTGGGATTAGGCAGCCTCAGAGGCATCCATGCATGCTGCCCCTGCTGTTTCCTGTCCATTTCTGTGGTGTTTCCATCATTTTCTGAGGTTTCCAGGTTTTCACACAGCCTTCCCTAGGCAGAGCCTTGGTCCCCTGCAAAAATGCTCGAGTCTCCCATTGACTTCAATGGGGTTCGTTATTCGAAACGAGCACCCGAGCATCGAGAAAAGTTCGACTCGAATAACGAGCACCCGAGCATTTTAGTGCTCGCTCATCTCTAATTTTTACACCAAAGTAGATGCAGTTTATGGCCATGAAAGAAGATTTTGTGTTTAGCAAATATTATGTAAATTATAAGTAAAAAAAAATGATGGAAGGATAAGATTAGTTGTCGAATAAAAGTGTATAGGAGAAAAAGTTGAGAATGGAAAATGAACAGGGAACTCTGCAGTACAGTATCTATGGTAATATTAATTTTAAGTTATTTTTATTACTACAGTGAATATCACAAAGGAGTTTTATCATATTTCAATAAGAAATGTTATTAAACACAGATCATTGAGCTGGACTGCCAGCACTCTAGAGACCAGGCTGTCAAGAATCCAAACAATTTTATAATCTAGAATATTTCATAATCCAGTTGAAGTAAAGACTCATTATTCCTCCTTGGCATAGTACAGTGATCCCTACCCTTTTAGCACTGGGGAATACCTAGAAAGTAATTCTTGGGAAATCACTAGCGATTTAGGCTGGGTCTCAAATTTCCCATTTTGGGTTTGGCACAAATATGTAGCAATTCTATGACTAATGAGCAGCAAATTCATTAGCTTTGAATTTTGTTGCAGATCTTGCCTTGCCAAATATGCAACAAAATGGGCATACTGCAAATTTGAAAATATGTCCGTAAAGAAATTTTTGAATCAGGATGTTGTATGATGTACTACTGCATGCAATGTCCTGATGGCACCAGTTTCGGGAAGTGAAACTCATGCAGAATGGCCCCTTAAATCAATTCCTTCATTCCAAAATTTCACAGCACCTCTGGTTGGTTATGTTGGCAGCCCTGCTTGTAAATCACTGACATAATAAAATATATTGATCAATATACACCCACATAAATATGAGAACAAGGCAGGGGACTGTGAGCAGAAATCCCATAACACAAGACTGCTTTAGCAGCCAGAAGACTGAGGTCAAAATATCAGCCGCAAAAGGCAAGTAAAACCTCATATACAATGCCTTGCAAAAGTATTCGGCCCCCTGGAACTTTTCAACCTTTTGACACATTTCAGACTTCAAACAAAACATTTTCAATTTTTGGTGAAGAATCAACAACAAGTGGGTCACAATTGTGAAGTGGAACGAAATTTATTGGATCATTTAACCTTTTTTTGTAATAATAAAACTGAAAAGTGGGGCATGCAAAATTATTCGGCCCCCTTGCATTAATACTTTGTTGCGCCACCTTTTGCTGCGATTACAGCTGCAAGTCACTTGGGGTATGTCTCTATCAGTTTTGCAAATCTAGAGACTGAAATTCTTGCCCATTCTACCTTGCAAAACAGCTCAAGCTCTTTGAGGTTGGATGGAGAGCGTTTGTGAACAGCAGTTTTCAGCTCTTTCCACATATTCTCAATTGGATTCAGTTCTGGACTTTGACTTGGCCATTATAAGACCTGGATACGTTTAATTTTGAACCATTCCATTGTAGATTTTGCTATATGTTTGGGATCATTGTCTTGTTGGAAGATAAATCTCTGTCCTAGTCTCAGGTCTTTTGCAGACTCCAACAGGTTTTGGTCCTGTATTTGGCTCCATCCATCTTCCCTGCTGATGAAAAGCAGGCCCAAACCATCATGCTGCCACCAACATGTTTGACAGTGGGGATGGTGTGTTCAGGGTGACGAGCTGTTTTATGCCAAACATATAGTTTTGCATTGTTTCCAAAAAGTTTGATTTTGGTTTCATCTGACCAGAGCACCTTCTTCCACATGTTTGGTGTGTCTCCCAGGTGGCTTGTGGCAAACTGTAAACGAGACTTTTTATGGATATCTTTGAGAAATGGCTTTCTTCTTGCCACTCTTCCATAAAGGCCATATTTGTGAAGTGTTCGACTGATTGTTGTCTTATGGACAGACTCTCCCACCTCAGCTGTAGATCTCTGCAGTTCATCCAGAGTGATCATGGGCCTCTTGACTGCATCTCTGATCAGTCTTCTCCTTGTTTGAGATGAAAGTTTAGAGGGACGGCTGGGTCTTTGTAGATTTGCAGTGGTCTGATACTCCTTCCATTTCAATATGATCACTTGCACAGTGCTCCTTGGGATGTTTAAAGCTTGGGAAATCTTTTGGTATCCAAATCCAGCTTTAAACTTCTCCACAACAGTATCACGGATCTGCCTGGTGTGTTCCTTGGTCTTCATGATGCTCTCTGTGCTTTAAACAGAACCCTGAGACTATCACAGAGCAGGTGCATTTATACGGAGACTTGATTACACACCGATGGATTCTATTTATCTTCATCAGTCTTTTAGGACAACATTGGATCATTCAGAGATCCTCAATGAACTTCTGGAGTGAGTTTTCTGAACTGAAAGTAAATGGGCCAAATAATTTTGCACGCCAAACTTTTCAGTTTTATGATTACAAAAAAAGTTTAAATGATCCAATAAATTTTGTTCCACTTCACAATTGTGACTTCACCAAAAATTTAAAATGTTATATCTTTTTGTTTGAAGCCTGAAAAGTGGCAAAAGGTTGAAAAGTTCTAGGGGGCCGAATACTTTCGCAAGGCACTGTATGTAACTGTATGAAGATCCCAGTACGCATTTTATACAGAAGTCTGAAACCCATGAATTATATAATTTTTTTTATAGAAGTAATATGTACATGCTAAAGTTCTGTTGCATGCCTAATAATACTGTTTTTAAGAAAATGACCCAATGTTAAGATAGTAATTCCTGGACATTAGGTTTCATATGTCCTTATGAAATCCTGTTGGTTTACAAAAGCAAATAATCTTTAATATATTTAAAATGCTAATCTTTTATATAAAATTTTAAAATAACCAGTATGCAGCATTGAAATACTGTGTATTTATTTCAAGCTTTCCATAAGGAACGTATTGATCGACCAAAATAGGTGTACAGAAACAGACATCTGAAAGTCTGATCCCAGATGCTGTATAAATTTTTAACAATCTGGCACTTTTTATCCACTTTAGGTCAGTAGCTGTCATTTAAAAAGTAAATACAGAGAGAATTGGACGTGATTACAAGAAATTTGGTACTTAGACTGAATCCAAGTCCATTCCATCAGTACCCAACTGAGAAAAAATGTATTCAATGCGATATACTGCAGACACAAAAAGGATGGTACATTTGATTTTAGGCATTAAAAATAAAAATGTTGTATGTAAAATAAATAAATGATCTGCTTTATTTAATATTTTAGCGATTTTAGCACTTATCAGTGAAACCAAATAACAAATACAAAATGGACAAGGCTGCAAAAAGTCAACAAAACTGTTATATAAACCATTAGTCAAGTGATGCGAAAGTGAATAGGTTTTTAACAAATATCTCTGTGGATTTTACAGATACTGAAAATTGAACTATTACATGTAACTCCAGATCTCAACAACCACTTCATACTGTGCAATGCCATTTGCTATTTTAAGGCAGATAGCCTACTGAAAAGCATTGTAGTCATCAAGCACTCTCATGCTGATCTGTGCTAAGATTTCATAGGCTAATGAACTTGGGTAACTTGTTCAGAACTATGGCATCAAGATGAGAAATGGCACACAGTGAGGTGCCTTGTATTGAGACTCATTGCAACTTTATTATTATATTGCAAGGCTGTTAGGACTTGTGGTTTTTCAGCTTAATTAAAAAATGTTATGTAGGGGACAGGGACACTGGTATTGGAGAATAATACCCTGTAAAATAGCTGGACAGCTTGGAAGGGCCAGCAATGTTGTAAATTGACTTTACAGTGAATGTTAGCTGTCTAGCACAGTGGCTTTATGTCCAAAATTCTGTGCTGAATTTCTTAATATATCTTTATAGAAGTCAAAGTTATGTTTTGTTCTGTATATAGCTCCAAATCCCCTGCATAGACATAGACTTAAAAGACAACTGCTTACAGCCACCAGAGCGAGCTTAGGAGCTTGTTGCATAGTGCATTATTATTGAGTTAAATTTATGACAGTATTATGTAAGTTTATAAGCTCCCTGTAGTGGCATTTGCAGGTAGCCAATATATTATCTATTACATATATGTCTGTGCAGAGGATATTGATCTCCATTCTCAGAATAACGGACCTCTACAAAGATATCTTAATAAATTAACACAGAATTGTGAATATATTATTTAGATTAAAAAAACATAAAATATGATCCAAGATGGAAATTCACTTTAAGGTCTGAAATCCGCTTGATTTCCAGAGGGTTATGTACACCTGTTATTGAGTAGACAAACTGTAGCGGGATGATGTACAAAGAAGTATACTTACTATAACAAGATTACCAACAGCACAGTAGATACAGGTCAACCAAATGGGCCATCTCTAATATGTAGTTTTCTGTTTGTTGAACCATATTCATTGGTGCTTACTTAGTCTGTCTTTACCTGAGATGTCCCTAGGTGGTGTGTTGTCAACAGAACACTTATAAGAAGATTTAGAAATTTAGCTTTTCAGGACTGTTTTAATCCATTATATTTCTTTTTGATATAACAGTTGATTTTTGTCACCTCTTGTTTAAGGTACATTTTAAGGCTATGTACCAAAATACCTGATTTAGGAATAGAGGATGAAACTTTATTTCAAATTCTTTAAATGCCTGAACAGAGAAATTTTGTCTTTTAAGCTTTTCTGAATGTAATCCGCTAAATGTGGAAGAGATTCACGCAAATATCCAGACAGGTGAAAATTAATCTGATCTCCCAGGAGGTCTACAAAGATAAAATATTAAAGCCTACAGAAATGTAATGTGCATTACTAGCAGTATAAAAATATCGTTATCTGAAAAACAAAATTTCATTTAAGGAGAACTTAACCAGAATATCTACACTAAATCTCTGTTATAGTTTTTTGTAAAATGTGAAAAAGAAATTTATCATAGGACTTTTTTGTCTATGAGAAGATCCTCTGCACTTGTATACCCAACATTCCTTCTCTGAGCAGGTCAGTGTTAACCTTTTCATGACATAGCCATTTTTCACCTTAAGGACTAGGCCAAATTTTGTAAATCTGTCATGTGTCACTTTATGTGGCAATAGCTTTGGAACACTTTTACTTATCCAAGCCATTCTGAAACTGTTTTCTCGTGACACATTGTACTTCATGACAGTGGTAAATTTGAGTCAATATAAATCACCTTTATTTATAAAAAAATCCTAAATTTACAGAAAATTTGGAAAAATTTGTAATTTTCAAAATTCGAATTTCTCTGCTTTTAAGGCACATAGTAATTCCTCACAAAATAGTTATTACTTTATATTTCCCATATGTATACTTTATGTTGCCATCATTTTCCAAAACCATTTTTTAAGGACCAGTTCAGTTCTGAAGTCACTTTGTGGGGCTTACATAATAGAAACCACCATAATTGACCCCATTTTAGAAACTACACCCCTCAAGGTTTTCTAAACTGATTTTACAAACTTTGTTAACCCTTTATGTATTCCACAAGATTTAAAGGAAAATAGAGATGATGTTTCAAAATTTCACTTTTTTGGCAGATTTTCCATTTTAATCCATTTTTTCCTGTAACACATCGATGGTTAACAGCCAAACAAAACTCAAAAACTATTACCCTGGTTCTGCGATTTACAGAAACACCCCACATGTGATCGTAAACTACTGTATGGGCACACGGCAGGGCGCAGAAGAAAAGGTGCGCCAGATGGTTTTTGGAGGGCAAATTTTGCTGGACTGGTTTTTAGACACCATGTCCCATTTGAAGCCCCCCTGATGCACCCCTACAGTAGAAACAACCAAAAAGTGCCCATATTTTGGAAACTAAGGGACAAGGTGGCAGTGCTATTGATACTATTTTGGGGTACATATGATTTTTGATCGGTTTATATAATGCTTTTTGTTAGGCAAGGTAATTAAAAACGGCTGTTCAGGCACAGTTTTTATTTTATTTTTTTGTACAGTGTTCATCTGACAGGTAAGATCATGTGCTATTTTTATAGAGCAGATTGTTACGGACGCAATGATATCAAATATGTCTACTTTCTTTGTTTCGGTTTTACAAAATAAAGCATTTTTGAAAAAAAATTATGTTTTTGTGTCTCCAATTTCTGAATGCCTTATCTTTTTTATTTTTCTGCCGATCGTCGTGTGTAGGGGCTCATTTTTTGCAGGAAGAGTTGACATTATCATTGGTACCATTTTTGGGTACATATGATTTTTTGATCATTCATTATTATACTTTTTGGGGCAAACTGACCAAAAATTGGTAATTTTGCCTTTTTGATAACTTGGTATTACTCTTTTTGTGATGTAAAGTGACAAAAAAATGGCTTTTTTGACACTGTTTTTTTTTGTTTTTTTTTTACTGTGGTTACCCGAGGGGATAGCTCATGTAATATTTTTGTAGAGCAAGTTGTTACGGACGTGGCGATACCTGTATACTTTTAACATGTATACTTAAAGGGGTTATCCCACGAATAATGTAAAAAATGAAAATCAGATATGATATAGTACATAACAACCTCTTTTTAACAAAGCTAGAACCAGCCCTGTACCTCACTCTGTACCAGAGATCTCCCCATTCATTGCTCTGCTAGATTCATATCAAGCTGACAGCTCGGGGAGTGTCTTTTCTGCTGCAGCTCAGGAGGCGTGTCCATGCTCTCCCTATCACAGCTCAGGAGACAGTTAAAAGTTGAAACTGAGCATGTGCGGCCTGCTCAGTGAATAGGTCAAAGAAATAAGAAATTAAGTGGTCCTATACAGATACATTTTATTGAATAACTCAGTAGCTGTACAAAATTTTTAATGACATTACAAAAGTATTCAGATCCAGGTGCTGGTTTGAAAACTGTAGAATATTTTTCGTGGGACAACCCCTTTAACATGTATACTTTTTTAATTTATTTAAGTTTTAAACAATAATATTTTTGAAAAAAAAAATCATGTTTTAGTGTCTCAATAGTCTGAGAGCTGTAGTTTTTTTTATTTTTTTTTTGCGATTGTCTCAGGTAGAGGATCATTTTTTGCGGAATGAGGTGACGGTTAGATTGGTACTATTTTGGGGGGCATACGCCCTTTTGATGGCTTGGTGTTGTACTTTTTGTGATGGTAGGTGACAAAAAATTTTTTTGGCACTTTTTTATGTTTAAAATAAAAGTCATGTGATATTTTCATAGAGCTGGTTGTCACGGACGCGGCGATACCTAATATGTTTAGGGTATTTTCTTTTCTTCATTTTTAACCAATTAGAAATGTGTGTATATGGGAAAAAATGGGATTTTTTTTCCCTTTTCTTTTACACTTTTTTGACTCAGACCCACTTGGTTCTTGAAGATCCAGTGGGTCTTATGGCTCTATAATACACTGCAGTACACTGTATAGTGTACTGCAGTGTAGTTTCATTCATAGTAAGCCTGATCAGGCTCCTGCCGTTAGCAGGAGCTTGATCAGGCTTAGCTATACTATGGCAAGCCAGACATCTGTGAAAGCGTCCGGTTGCCATGGTAACCATCAGGACACTGCCACAGCAGAGCAGCTTTCCGGTGGAGGAGGGAGCTCCCTCCCTCTGTGATCCAGTCAAGCATCGGGTCGTTGCCACAACACAGCAGCGACCCGATGGGAGAGGGTGGGAGAGGGTGGGAGAGGGTGGGAGAGGGTGGGAGCTCCCTCCCTGTTAACCCCTTCCATACAGCGGTCCCTATGGACTGTGGCATGGAAGGGGTTAAACGGGTGACATCAGTACCAGCACCGATGTCGGCTGTTTGAAGCAGAGTGTCAGCTGTATGCTGAAACTCTGCTTCAGCCGCTCAGTCATCCTGATTGCGGGAGAGGAGGGAGGGGGGACCGCCGGCCATCCTGAAATGGGAAGGAGGGGGGGTTTGAAATAAATAACGCGGGGAAGGAAGGGGGGGGTCGGGGTCTCTGGCAGCATGTTTTAAAAACTTTTAGCAGGATCTGATCCGAGACTGCGGGGATCAGATCCTTTCAGCCGGCATTAGGACAGACTAGCCAATCAGAGCGATCGCTGGCCCGGGACCCATGTCAGCAGAAATGGTGACAGTTTAATGCCATGATGTGTATACTCGTCAAATAACGTGAAGGGGTTAAAGGGCTGTCCAGGTGATACAAATTATTTTAAAGAGACTCAGAATCCACTAGTAGTCTCTCCTTCCTGTTGTCCCTCTCCGTGAAGGAAATACCCACTCAGTCAATCAGTTTTTGAGGCAGGACACTGTGTTAACCAGTGATTGGCTGGGCAGGCATTTCCTACGTGTCAAACAGCACCAGGAACTAGAGACCAGTAGAGAAATGGAGATGCGTCTCAACAGTATAGACAGGGGGATCATTGAGGTATATTTTTTATTTTCATACACCATTCTGAGGCTTTTGAAAATGATTTATATCACCCAGACAAACCCTTTAACATAGATAGGCCTCTTAAAGACTTCCGTTTTGCATTCCGACCTATAATCCAGTTATATTGCGTTATAACTCTGTTGACATAAAAAAGTGGCAATATGGACAATCTCAATACATTAGTAAGTGCCTTGTATTAACTTTCTCCACATGATACATGCCATTTGCTGAAGTGAGACAACCCCTTAAAAAGGAAACAACTGTAGACTCTTTTCCTCCTGCATTAGCCACCCTATATTATGAAGGTATGTTGTTTCCCACTTCTTATTTTTTGTCAAAAAGATTCTAGATCTTTAAATAAGAAAAAATAAATATTTTATTCTTAGTCTATTCTAAAAGTATTTCCCATATTTTGAACACTGTAAATGTATCAATTAGTGTAGAGAAGTGGACACCTAGAAGACTCACAAGACCTTACATTTATTCCTATGTTGCTTTGTGCTAATGCACAGTAAATGAAACTTCCAATCATACTGATAAAGCTCAAGACATCCAAAGTTAGATTTTCATCTCTCTAGCCTACATCTGACATCGGAAATATATAGATTTCTAAGTAGAGAAGTGATGAAAGTGTCAATAAAACTAAGGAAGATAATAAGTAATGAGATACACCAATCCTCTTAGGTAAAGAAATCTTACATGTCAAATCTTTATTCTTCACTATATCATTGCCTCCTGTGGTTTGTGTACATTTAGTACTTTCTATAAATTCCAAAAAGAAATCCCAGTTTACCGAAAGCTGAAAATTTCTGATTCTTTCCCTGTAGGATGTCTGTACCATTAGTTTTCCTGCAGATTGTCGTTTTTCCCTCATCTGTGGACAAGTTTATTTCTATGCTTCCCGATGGTGTTTCAATATTAGATGCTTTCAGCTACTAGCTTCAGTGTATCCAATTTATTAGACCATTTGAAAAAAATAATTTTACTACATTTTATTAAGAATTTCTTTATTTGGATTTTTTTAGGTATATAGACTTATAATACTTATTTAAATGGTCTCACATCTTGCACAAGTGAATACGAGAAGCGTTGTAATAAATCTTTTCAGAGGAATTGGCTACTTTTCCACTTATCAGGTTTTTTACTCCCCCCTTTTCTAAACTAACATTCTCTGAGATGGAGAGACAGACTGCTAGCTCACTTCTCCTCCCCCCCAGAGGGGGGAGGTAACAAGTTGGGGGTGTGTACCTGCACAGTCTGAACATGGCAGCACTGATTGGCTAGAGTCAGACTGTGCAGGGATACACCCCCAACTGGTTACCTCCCCTCTGTTCCTTTACTAAAGGCAAATAGCAATTCATTCATAACTTCTAGTGCAAATAATAAAGGAATGGCACAACATAGAGACATAAGAATAGATGTTCCAGAATTGTTAGTACATGGGGAATGCATGAATCTATTAAAACAGGCATGTCAGGAATGGTGAAAGGTCCTCTTTAAGGTATCTACAAGCAAGCAGTTTAAAGGGTTTGGTTTAAAAAAAAGACAATTCCCAATTGACTATCTATCTATCCATCTATCTATCTATCCATCCATCCATCCATACACACACACATACTGTATAAAACATGGCCAAAGTGGCAACAAAATGTTGTACAATGCTGGCCTTATTTTGGATGGTGCCCTGTGTGAGATCAAATGTTGGTGCCTCATAATCCCTAATATTGTTTATTGTTATATCATACCATTGTACCACAATGTCTAAGTATCAGTTACAGCATAATGCAATCTGTTGGCCAAAAATCCAGTCAGTGCCACCATTACCATACTTTGCAAAAGTAATATTCTGTAGAAATAGTGCTGTACAATGTCACACAAAGTATATACCACTATACACTGTTGAAATAATACCAACATACTGTGACTGATTCTCAGCTTCATATATGAGGTAATCTAATAACTGTGCTATATGATTTGTTAATAAAAAAAATCTGCTAATATTACGCCCTAGGCCTGCCATGATACTGCTTCTATTACATCCTGCTTCTACCAAAATGTAGTAGACTGCTAGTACAAATCCCTATACATTATAATGCAAGTGATTAAATGATCACAGGTTCAAGTCCCCTAAAGGGGACTAAAAAAAAGAGTATATATATATATATATACTAGCTGAAGGTCCCGGCTTCGCCCAGGTATATTTAATCTATGTCATTTAATGTTTGTGTGCGTGTGTCGTTAAAAGATATCGAGAGTGAGCTCTACAGTGCCCGTCCCTTTAACAGTGACCTCCACAGCAGCCTTCCTCTTAACAGAAACATCCACAGCACCCTCCACTTTAACTGTGACCTCCACAGCAGCTCTACTGTCTTCACCCCAGAAAGCCAGACCTAACCGGTCATTCCCCCAAACGTGAAGCCGCGCCCCCAGTCCCCATGAAGCTACACCACCCTGCAGCTGACAGAAGTAGATTTTTACCTTAATTTTTTCAATCCCCGTCGGCTGCAGAGTGGAAGGGGGCATGACCTAACTGAGTCGGGGGCGTGGCTTAACGGGACCTGGAGGGGGGCTTTTAAGTCCTTCTTTTTAGGGTGGCCTGAATTACAGGTCGATGCCATGGTAATTTATGAGGAAACACAGTGGGTAGCAGTGGAAGAAAACATGTTTTATTGCTTCTGAACGGTAAATATGTGAAATTTACGTTATATTAGTTAATGATTGATGATGAATTAGTCTAAAACATAAGTTATATTTATGGTAACCGGAAAACCCCTTTAACAGTGTCATCCACAGCCCTCTGCCCCTTTAAAGCTCATCTACAGCAGTGAACTGGCTGGGTTGTTATGGAAACCTGTTGTTTGTGGAGACTAACTGCCTGTGAGCTACTAGTGGCTGATCAGGGTCATGTGACCAGGCTTCTATTGGCTAATGCATTTTTTGGGACTATCTCAGGAACGGTACGTCCTGGAGAGCTGAGACCCGTTCTAAAACCTTCCCGGACACCTGATGTACCTGTGTGCCAAATTTCGTGATTGTAGCTGCGACAGTGTGGATTCCTTTAGCGGACATACACACACATACAAATGGCTGCTGCACATGTTACAAAGTGAAAGTAAGAAGCCTGAGAACATGATATAACCCATAAAATTACTGTGCCTCAGTATGTTCTTCTTCTGTCAGTCTTCTTTTAACAGCTTGTTGGATCCAACTATAGATGACCTGCTGCACCACGAGGTACTCTTCATATTTAGTTTCAGGATGCAAGGGTTAAAGTTAAGTATAACTTTAATTATTAGGTTGACATGTATATAACAGTCAACTATTGGTCCCATGTGGTCCCTTAATGTAACTCATACAAATGGGCATTTTCAGGAGATTGCAGGCCACAACAGCAATAATTGGCATATTGTGCCACTTACCTAACCAGCCAAACCCCATAACAACAACAGACCCTGTTGGACCAACATATTACAGTGGTCGCTCAAGTTACAATATTAATTGGTTCCAGGACGACCATTGTATGTTGAAACCATTGTAAGTTGAGTAATCAGTTCCAAAGCCCCAAAATGTCATCCAAGATAAGATAAAATGAAGATTCAAGAACAATAAGCAGATAACTAAGACAGATAAAACAATCCATTAAATATAACAGTCAGGAATAGCTGATAACTAGCTACTATTACAGCTATTTTACCAGTGAAGTGGCCTTGATTGGTTGGATCTGAGTCTGAGGCATTATATGTTGAGTATGGTTTCAACTTACGATGGGTCAAAAAAGACCATTGTATGTTGAAACCATTGTATCCTGAGGCCATTGTATCTTGAGGGATCACTGTATATGGCAGTTACTACTTTTTAGGCTCCAGTGGCCATGTTTGATCCATCCACCATGTTTGGACAATCTTGTATTAACCCCTTAAAGACCCTGCCATTTTTTACCTTAAGGACCAGGCCATTTTTAGCAAATCTGACAATTATCACATTATGTGGTGATAACTATAAAATGCTTTTACTTATCCAGGCCATTCTGAGATTGTTTTCTCATGACATATTGTACTTCATGACAGTGGTAAATTTGAGTCAAAATATTTCATTTTTATTTATAAAAAAAATACAAAATTTACCAAACAATTTAGAAAAATTTGCAAATTTCAAAATTTCAATTTCTCTACTTTTAAAATACATAAAAAATAGTTCAAAAATAGTTATTACTTTAATCCCCATATGTCCACTACAAGTTTGGATCATTTTGAAAATGACATTTTATTTTTTTGGGACGTTTTGAGGCTTAGAAGTTTAGAACCAAATCTTTAAATTTTTCACAAAATTTCCAAAACCCACTTTTTAAGGACCAGTTCATGTCTGAAGTCACTTTGTGAGGCTTACATAATAGAAACCACCCAAAAATGACCCCATTTTAGAAACTAGACCCCTGAAGGTATTCAAAACTGATTTTACAAACTTTGTTAACCCTTTAGGTGTTCCACAAGAATTAAAGGAAAATGTAGACAACATTTTTGAATTTCACTTTTTTGGCAGATTTTCCATAGAAATCAATTTTTTTCCGGTAATAAAGCAAGGGTTAACTGCCAAACAGAACTCAATATTTATTACCCTGATTCTGTAGTTTACAGAAATGCCCCATTTGTGATCGTACACAGCAGGGCGCAGAAGGAAAGGAATGCCATATGGTTTTTGGAGGGCAGATTTCACTGGAAAAATTTTAAGTTGTCATGTCACATTTGATGCACCCCTAGAGTAGAAACCCCAAAAAAG
This sequence comes from Rhinella marina, assembly GCA_900303285.1. Classification (NCBI taxonomy): domain Eukaryota; kingdom Metazoa; phylum Chordata; class Amphibia; order Anura; family Bufonidae; genus Rhinella; species Rhinella marina. The sequence continues at coordinate 145,945 of ONZH01017269.1, read as the reverse complement.
TGACCCCATTTTGGAAACTACGGGATAAGGTGGCAGTTTTGTTAGTACTATTTTAGGGTGCATACGATTTTTGGTAGCTCTATATTACACTTTTTGTGAGGCAAGGTAACAAAAAAATACCTGTTTTGGCTTTGTTTTTATTTTTTATTTACAACGTTCATTTGACATGTTAGATCATGTGATATTTTTATAGAGCAGGTCGTTATGGACGCAGCAATATCTAATATGTATACTTTTTTATTATTTTTGAAGCACAAAAAACATGTTTTAGTGTCTCTATAGTCAGAGAGCTGACTAGGGGCTCATTTTTTGCGGGATGAGATGACGATTAGATTGGTACTATTTTGGGGGGCATACGCCTTTTTGATCGCTTGGTGTTGCACTTTTAGTGATATAATGTGACAAAAAATGGCTTTTCTTACAGTTTTTATTTTTTATTTTACGGTGTTCACCTGAGGAGTTAGATCATGTGATATTTTTGTAGAGCAGGTTGTTACGGACGTGGCGATACCTAACATGTATACTTATTTTTATTTAAGTTTTACACAATAATATCATTTTTGAAACAAATAAAATCCTGTTTTAGTGTCTCCATTGTCAGAGAGCTGTAGTTTTTTAATTTTTTTGGGCAATTGTCTTAGGTAGGGGCTCATTTTTTGTGGGATGAGATGACGGTTAGATTGGTACTATTTTTGGGGGCATACGCCTTTTTGATCGCTTGGTGTTGCACTTTTATTGATGTAATGTGACAAAAAATGGCTTTTCTTACACCGTTTTTTTTTTTACGGTGTTCACCTGAGGAGTTAGATCATGTGATATTTTTGTAGAGCTGGTTGTTACGGACGTGGCGATACCTAACATTATTTATTTAAGTTTTACAAAAAAATCCTGTTTTAGTGTCCCCATAGTCAGAGAGCTGTAGTTTTTTTTTATTTTTTGGGCGAATGTCTCAAGTAGGGGCTCATTTTTAACAGGATGAGATGATGGTTGGATTGGTACTATTTTGGGGGGCATAGGACTTGATTTGACTTTAATCGCTTGGTATTACTTTTTTGTGATGAAAGGTGACAAAAAATGGCTTTTTTTAGCACAGTTTTTTTTTTTTTTTACAATGTTGACCGGGAGGGGTGGATCATGTAATATTTTTATAGAGCAGGTTGTTACGAACGCGGCGATACCTAATATGTATATTCTTTATTTTTTTTCTATTTTTTACAATTTTATATGTGACTTTTTATGGGAAAAGTGCTTTTTTTATTGAAACTTTATTTTTTTTATTGTTAAAAACACTTTTATTTTACTTTTTTTTACTTTTTACTTATGTCCCACTATGGGACTTCAACATTACAGGGTCTGATCTCTGTTTAATGCAGCACAATACATCTGTATTGTACTGCATTGACTATCAGTGTATTACACACTGTAATACACTGATAGTTTGCCTATGAGACCCCGCCTGTGGGCTGAGCCTCATAGGCCTCCGTAGCTGCCGGGCTCCCAAGCCTCTGAGAGGCTTGAGGTTGCCATGGCAACAATCGGCTCCCCGCGATTACAGTGCGGGGAGCCGATGTAACAGGTGAGGGAGCGCAAACCTTCCATATGCCGTGGTCAGCGATGACCTGGGCATATGAGGGGTTAATCCACTGGAATCGGCGTCATTACCGATGCTGGTGGATACAGCAGGGATCCGGCTGTCATTAACAGCCGGATCTCTGCTTCATATGGGGGCACCCGGCATGGGGGACAAGGAAGGACTCCAGGACGAGAATGCTCGTCCTGGGGCACAAAGTACCCGCAATTTAGGACGAGCATTCTCGTCCTGGGTCCTTAAGGTGTTAAACGTAATACATGTTTAAACCCAAATTCCATCTGCTTCATAGTATATTTTTATATATATATATATATATAGTATATATTTGTATAGTTTTCGATTTTTACACTTGAAATATGGAAATTATTCTTTTTTTTTAAAGGGATTCATGTCTACAGTGTTAAAAAATAATTTCTGTTCTTTCAGTAGTTTTCCATTTGACAAAAGAGAGCCATTTAGAATTTTAATTTGTACATTTTTTTGTATTTATTCTCAGTCCATTCTTCATTGTTTGTATTGCATTTGTTTTTTTCATATTCATTTTTTCCTCCCAATGTTCCAATAGCCATAGACATGAATGAAATGGCTGTTCACACCATGTGGATAGAGGATAACTTCACTCAATCGGCATACTGAGAGTCCATGCATATTTTTTCCAAAAGAGATTCAAACAAAAGTTACAAGGAAATTGTCAGCAATCCATTTTATTTCAAAATGGCTATTTACAATTGTTGGTCAGATGGACACCAATTCACCACTGTTTGTTCAATTGATCTAGTATATAGGATTTCTGAAAAAGTGGGCTATGGATGTAACATTTTACAATCACCTTAATGAAAATTTTGATGGATTTTAATATTCCCCTGTGAAAAGGATGGGAATTATACTCAAAAGGTTGGTCCACCTTTTTTAAGTGGTGGCCTATCCTAAGGATAGGTCATCACTAGCTGGTTGCTGGTTGTCTGACAGCCCACACCCCCACCAATCAGCTGTTGAGCTATAGCTCTAGTGCTAGAAGCAGACAACTCTTTCTACTTTGTAGGCAGGGGTGTGGGGTGTTGGACCCCTATCAAACAGCTAGTGATGACCTATCCTTAATAAAAGGTGGACAATCCCTTTAACAATCTATGGTTTTCTGAACAATGTATTTTTTCAGTATTGTCACACTTGTATTGAAGCACTCGTGTCCCAAACAAACTGGTAGTCACTGCTGATTATGCACAAAGGTGTTTATAGAGGTTCACCCCTCGGTCACCACACCAGCCTGATGGCCTTATATATTGCTTGTTACTACTGTTAATTCAGGTATTTTAATAAAAATATTTCACTTAGTATACCCTGTGTCTGGAGTACTCTTTTACTTTCCATGATATGAAATACCTGGAATAGATGTTAGCTAATCTAAGAACATGCACCCAGCAACCATATTCTATTAAATGGAAGTGCACTGCCTGCCAATTTACTTAATGATAACAATTTGTGCTGTTCACACTGCAATACTGTAGTCAGGGTAATACACATATTAGTATCAGTTGGTCAACCTCTGCATGTTATTAACACGCAATAGACAAGATGCAGGAAATAATGTTGATGTACAACTGATCTTTCAACCTGACCTTATTAGTAGTGTCTATGCCATTTATTCAGACATTCTTCCTATCTCCATTTCAGCTAATTGGTATAAAGTAAAGTTACCTGTCTGGTTCATAAGAATGAGTCTATATTTACATTAATCACTAGCAAACCTAGACCTTTTTACTAGCATTTCACATAACTTATTCATTCATATTTACAACCACATCAGCAATTAAATCACGGAAGCATAAACATAAACCTGAACATATTCATATAGCTCAAGAATATAAATGTGACTGCAGTAGTTCCTAAAATATACAGTGCCTCGAAAAAGAATTCATACCCCATGAACTTTTTGAAATTTTTTCATGTAACAAGCACAAACTTTAATATAAAATATTGGGATATTACGTAATAGACCAACACAAAGTAGCTAGTAGGTGTGAAGTGAAAGGAAAATAATACATAATATTGAAAAAATTTAATGAATAAAAATATGGAAAGTGTGGCATTCATTTGTATTTAGCCCACTTAGTCAATATTTGGTAGGACCACCTTTCGCTGCAATTACAGCTTCAAGTCTTTTAGGGTATGTCTGTCCCAGCTTTGATAGTCTAGAGAATGAAATTTTCTTCTTTGCAAAATAGCTCAAGCTCAGTCAGGTTAGATGGAGAGCACCTGTGAACAGAAATTTTCAAATCGCCCCAGATTCTCACTGGGATTTAGGTCTGGCATTTGACTGGGACATTCTAACACATGAATATGCTTTGATCTAAACCATTTCATTGTAGCTCTGGCTGTATGATTAGGGTCGTTGTTCTGCTGGAAGGTGAACCTCCGCCCCAGTCTCAAATCTTTTGCAGCCTCTACCGGGTTTTCCTCCAGCATTGCCTTGTATTTAGTTCCATCCATCTTTCCATCAACTCTGACCAGCTTCCCTGTCCCTGCTGAAGAAAAGCATCCCCACAGCATGATGCTGCCACCACCATGTTTCACGATGGGGATGGTGTGTTCAGGGTGATGTGCAATGTTAGTGTTCGGCTACACATTGGGGCACATTTATTAAGACCAACATTTTAGACACCAGTCTTAATAAACCCCTAAGCTGGAGGTGGTTCCTCCGAAGTTATGAAGAGATGCCGGCCTCTTCATAACTTCGGTGGATCCTCCGCCAGTTCTAAATGTAAGACAGCTTCCTATCTGTCTTACACTTAGACCTTTTTCCATGCCTCAAACAGGCATAGAAAATGGTAAATGAGACCGGCTTGCCAGCCTATATCCTTCCCCTGCCACTCCAGACCCACTTTTTTCGACCTGGTGTGAATGGGGAGATGTTGCAGATTGCGGCGCAACTAACCATTGTGCCTCAATCTGCGCCTGAAATACACCTAATATAGGTGTATTTCGGCATCATAAATGTATCCCATAGTTTTTTGCATTTAGGCCAAAAAGTTCAACTTTGGTCTCATCTGTCCAGAGCACCTTCTTCCATATGTTTGCTGTGTCCCCTACATGGCTTGTGGCAAACTGCAAATGGGATTTCTTATGGCTTGCTTTCTTCTTGCCACTCTTCCATAAAGGGCAGATTAGTTGAGTGCATGACTAACAGTTGCCCTGTGGACAGATTCTTACACCTCAGCTGTGGATCTCTGCAGCTCCTCCAGAGTGACCATCGGCCTCTTGGCTGTTTCTCTAATTAGTGCTCTCCTTGCCTAGTCAGTTTAGGTGGATGGCCATGTCTTGGTAGGTTTGCAGTTGTGACATACTCCTTCCATTTTCTGACAATAGATTGAACAGTGTTCTGTGAGATTTTCAGAGCTTGGGATATTTTTTATACCCTAGCCTTGCTTTACACTTCTCCGCAACTTTATACCTGACCTATTTGATGTGTTTCTTGGTTTTGATGATGCTGTTTGATCACTAATGTTCTCTAACAAACCTTTGATGCCTTTACAGAACAGCTGTAGTTATACTGAGGATAAATTACACAGTGGTCGACTCTATTTACTAATTAGGTGACTTCTGAAAGCAATTGGTTACATTGGATTTTATTTTGGGGTATCACAGCACGGGGGGTAAATACAAATGCATACCACACTTTTAAGATTTTTATTTATTAAAAATATTGAAAACAATGTATCATTTTCTTTTCACATAACACATATTTGCTACTTTGTGCTGGTCTATCATATAAAATCCCAATAATAGGTTAAGCAGCAAAAAGGCCCTATCACTCAAAGGAGCGCCAAGATCTTCTCAAACAGCTGGCAAGGGTCTCAGGTGTTGGATACCCGACAGATGCTAATGACCTATCCAGGAGATAGGTCATCAGTTAAAAGGTGTCAGATAACCACTTTGAAGGGAGTTTGTCACCTCCCACAAGCTGTTTTATGTGCAGTAGTACATATATTTCTTTTGTCCCTTACTCTGGATTACTAAATTATATACTGATAGTCCCTCCTTTCCCCCAATGTTCCACTGCAAAGTGCTGCTGGAGTACATTACTTGAATTCAAACTGAGCTGCAGTACGCTGACATAGCTTCTACACAGTGGACGGAGCCTTCTACTTCTGGCTCTGTCCACTGTTATGTTTCTGGCACTGGTGGTTGCCACAAACAGCTGATCTGTTGAGGTGCCGGGTGTTGGACCCCAACTGATCTGTATCTTAAAAGTGAAAAACGTCTTGCACTAGGCACACATTGTATTAGTTTTTCCCATAGTTTATCTGTAAAATATAAGGGAAAAGAAGTACATTTCAGATAAATAAGTAAAGTAGAAAGTGATATATAAGAAAAAGATAGAGGTGCAACAATTTATGCTTGGAGCAGGTGAAAATGAACTAAATAAATGGCCTCTCGGGGGGAATTTGAAATGCTTTGTTTCTTTATCTCTACTAAACTTCTGGATGATGCATTAATATTTACCATGAATTACAAAGCAGCAAAACCTCATACGACGCTGCCTTGTTGATCAACGTCGAGTAGGACAAATAGACATTTACGTAGCACATCAATATATAATGAACTTTTCTTATGGTTTGCAAATTACTGACTAGACAAGGATTGTGGTGTGAGACAGTTTGCATCTTCTATTGATATATCTTTAAAATGTACTATACTGTCACAATGGCAAATGAAATGACAAGGTCAGGCTTTATTCTGCCAGTAGCGGGAAACCCCTAAATCAGCAAGTAAGACAGGTTTTCCAAATTACTAACTGGCATTTCGCTAAACATACTGGCTTCATTTCAATCCATCATGAACGTGGCAGCCAGGTTGACATTTTTGACTAATGACTACACTAACACCTCTACTCTGAATTGCTCATTTTACAGGCTACTTGTTTCTTAGAATTAACTTCAACGCTCTTCTACTACTCTAAGAGCTCTCCATAGTGCTACACCATTATATAACTCTCTTCTCCATCTACGAACCCAGTCCCACTCATGCTCTTTGCTTAGCAAATGACCCACAGATTTTATCCTCATTAATATACCTGTCATTCACATTTGCAGAACTTCTCCCGTGCTTCACCAGTTCTTTGAAACTCATTAATCATGCCCCTAACATTCCCAGTAGTAAACTTGCCTTGAAAGCCCATGTCAAAGCTATAACCCCAGGCAAGATGGCCCAAACACAACTTGACCTGGTCACAGATATCTCTACATTCAGATGTGTCCTCATCTGCCATCTTTGTCACATGAGTCTACACTTTATATCTCTCTTTGGCTAGGATACTGGCTCGGTAACTTGTTCTTGTATCTTTCTTTATATTCCACATTGACAATACAAGGGGCTGATAGGGTCAAAATGTATACCTATAATATTAAAAGTGTATGCTTCTATGGATGGACAGGGTCCTGTCTTATATTGTCTTATAGTCCGTTTAATTCTTATTCATTATTTGTTCCATATTTGTGGAATATATTGGTGCTATATGACAGATCATTATTAGCATAGTTCTCATTCTTCCTAATAGTACTCATGTGTATGAGCTTTATTGTGGGTCATTTCAAATCTTTTATAATTAGATTGAATTGCACCACATACTTTTTGTGATTTCTGTAGAATTAAATAAATGTCACTTCTTCTAGTTTCAGTGTAAAATAATCAAGATAGAAAAATATTATGTTGTATTTATGTTTTTCCATTATAATGTATGCCTAAGGAATAAAGATGTTAAATGAGATGATAGTTAAAACCGTCTGAATCAGGAAGCAGTAACTTTTTTCCTTCATAACGTATTTTTATCTGTAATATCATATCACAAACCATTCTCACACAGTTACATCAAAGATTTGGCGTCAGCCCTGCGGCGCTCTTCCATGGCGTGGGGAGTGGAGAGTGATATTAGACTTCTGAATTTTGCTAGAAGGCAAGGACTGTAGATTGTCTTATTTTCAAGATATAGTGCCATCATAAAAAACTGTAAAGTAAGACTTCATTTTCTGGAGGTCAAAATATATTTAAAAAATGAAAGAGTAAACATTTGGTTTATTTAATTAAAAAATATACATATATATGCTAGATTGTTAGGCTGGCTTTATTTTAGCCCCTTTTTAAGAATGGTTTCTAAATCAATTACTCTTACTTTTTTAATTGCAGTTTACATTAAAACTTTATTTAGACAACTGCTTAGTAAGATAAGATGTGACATTTTCTGTCATGTTAAAGGAAAGGTGGACTCTAGTGACCCATCAAACCTGCTGTCAGTGCTATATAGGTGGAAGCATACCTGAGGTGATGGCAATGCAGCTTACATGACCAAGAAATCCAATGTTTATTCACCCCAACGTCACAACTGCAAGTGCCATGGTGGCAGTCCCCTAGTACCAACTCCTCCTTTATGCTCTGAGTGATGGCTGTAGTGCCCAACCAAGAGACTGATAGAGACCTCACTTAGAGCAGAGGGGAGTGGATGTGGAAGTTTGTAGAGAGCCAAGCACACACCGCCTCCATAGCACTGGGAGGATTATATGTTGGATTTCTTGGTCATACAACCTAAATGACTATCACATCAGGTATGCACTGTTCGCCCAGTCACCAATTTAGTGCTGTCAGCAGTTCTGAGGGGACCACTTATGCATCTAAGGAGTTATGCTTTATGTAATACAGTAATGAGGAATGAATGATATGGCTTTTATAGTTTTTTAAAATTGTTAGTGATACCATTAATCATTCAATCAATACATAAGCCATTCAAGCCAGGGGTGGACATTCCAAATGTGCAGCCTGTGTAGCTACACATAGACCCTGTATACATGGGGGCTCTCTGCTACCTTACAAATTTCATAGTGGTTCCTACCATCTATTAGATGGCATATAAAGGGATATATACATTGAAATCAATGTCCCACAATTATTGACTAATTTTTATAATGTGAGGCATTTTATGGAGAGCCATGGATGATGTCGTCAGTGGCTAGCAACCTGTCAACTTCTGTGACATCACAAATTAGTTATAGTGAAATAAACAGGTTTGGTATTTAAGCTTCTGTGACATCACAACTAGTAAAGGATTACACTTATTTCCGTCCATGCTTCACAAGTAATGGTGGATTGGTATTCAGGTGATGGATTATATGGACAGCCATGAATAAGGTGCTCTATGGGTAGCATCTTGCTGTCAAGTTAGCATTTAAAGGTCAAGAAGGTCCAATATTAAACCCTCTGTTGTTGGTTTGTGCCACCAATTCAGGTTTATGTGCCAACAGTTGATGTTGGTAAGGAAGGGGTAAAGTTTGCCAAGCAGCACAAACAAGATGTAGTAATGGTGACTGCGGACTGCAAAGCTAAGATAGGAAATGAAAAGGTAAGAAATATAATCATGTAACAATGTTTTATGCTGGCCATGAAAATGCTGTCAGCCATCTCCTCTAACACCACGATAAATGTGCACTCTTGAAGTGTATAAGCGCAATTATGTTTATTTCATTACAGTGAGGGGAATAAGCTGCTGCTAGACAACTCTGGTGCTGCAAAGGATTGGGTATGTTGGAATCTATTTGACTTCACCAAATTAGGACTAAATTATCTTTGCTAGGCAGTGGAAGAGTTCAATTTTAATAGCAAACTTATGGCCTAAAGCAGAATGTGGAAGAGATCAAAGCACCAAATGAATTTGAAAACCAAACTACGAGGTTTCCAAGATACAGCAAAGGGAACACTCTCACTGTTCTCTACAAGCTAGACCCAATAAGTAGAGAACTAGGCAAAGTGTGAATGGCGTTGTAAGACATTGTTAAAGAGGAAAGAAAAAAAAATTAAAATAATTTTTTTAAAAAGGTAATCAAATGCATACCAGAAGATACAATACAAATTGCTGAAGAAAAGAAATCATTAAGAACCATGAATTTTTAGGTAAAAAATATGTACTACAAGAGCATTTTTATAGATAATAATCTTTAATTATATTATGCCAACATATTCCACAGCGCAAACAAAATCATACATTATATGCAACAAACAAGTCAACAATTAAAAAACGAATGATGGCCCCGCTCACAAGAGCTTACTATCTATGAGGAGATGAGGGTGACACAAAAAGTTAAAAACTGCTCGTTTGTACAATGGTCCAGGCAGCTTAACAAAATAGGGAAGTAGAGATAATGTTGCATGATCCAGTCCACAGCTGATATCTGTAGTGCTTCTGAGTGAATGGGGTGTGGGATAAATTTGAATGATGGATCAGGCTCTGACGGATGAGGTTGAGGGAGGTGAATGGAGAAGATTAGGGGATTTGACAGGGTACCCACAAAAGATGTGTTTTTAGGGAGCACCTAAAACTCTGTATGTTGGAAATTAACCTTATAGCTTGGGGTAGGATATTCCAGAGAACTGGTGCAGCCCGAGAGAAGTCTTGGAGACGGAATGAGGGGTTTGGATTATGGTGTACAGTACAGACCAAACGTTTTGAAAACACCTTCTCATTCAAAGAGTTTTCTGTAGTTTCATGACTATCAAAATTGTACATTTACACTGAAGGCATCAAAACTGAATTAACACATGTGGAATTATATACTTAACAAAAAATTTTGAAACAACTGTAAATATGTCTTATATTCTAGGTTCTTCAAAGTAGCCACCTTTTGCTTTGATTACTGCTTTGCACACTCTTGGCATTCTCTTGATGAGCTTCAAGAGGTAGTCACCTGAAATGGTTTTCACTTCACAGGTGTGCCCTGTCAGGTTTAATAAGTGGGATTTCTTGCCTTATAAATGGGGTTGGGACCATGAGTTGTGTTTGGCAGAAGTCAGGTGGATACACAGCTGATGGTCCTACTGAATAGACTAGACTAGGTAGAATTTGTATTATGGCAAGAAAAAAGCAGCTAAGTAAAGAAAAACGAGTGGCCATCATTACTTTAAGAAATGAAGGTCAGTCAGTCCGAAAAATTGGGATAACTTTCAAAGTGTCCCCAAGTGCAGTCGCAAAAAACATCAAGCGCTACAAAGAAACTGGCTTACATGAGGACCGTCCCAGGAAAGGAAGACCAAGAGTCACTGCTGCTGCGGAGGATAAGTTCATCCGAGTCACCAGCCTCAGAAATCGCAGGTTAACAGCAGCTCAGATTAGAGACCAGGTCAATGCCACACAGAGTTCTAGCAGCGGACACATCTCTACAACAACTGTTAAGAGGAGACTGTGTGCAGCAGGCCTTCATGGTAAAATAGCTGCTAGGAAACCACTGCTAAGGACAGGTAACAAGCAGAAGAGACTTGTTTGGGCTAAAGAACACAAGGAATGGACATTAGACCAGTGGAAATCTGTGCTTTGGTCTAATGAGTCCAAATTTGAGATCTTTGGTTCCAACCACTGTGTCTTTGTGCGATGCAGAAAGGTGAATGGATGGACTTTACATACCTGGTTCCCACTGTGAAGCATGGAGGAGGAGGTGTGATGGTGTGGGGGTGCTTTGCTGGTGACACTGTTGGGCATTTATTCAAAATTGAAGGCATACTGAACCAGCATGGCTACCACAGCAGCACTGAAGCAGCATGCTATTCCATCCGGTTTATTTATCAACAGGACAATGACCCAAACACACCTCCAGGCTGTGTAAGGGCTATTTGACCAAGAAGGAGAGTGATGGAGTGCTACGCTAGATGACCTGGCCTCCACAGTCACCAGACCTGAACCCAATCGAGATGGTTTGGGGTGAGCTGGACCGCAGAGTGAAGGCAAAAGGGCTGACAAGTGCTAAGCATCTCTGGGAACTCCTTCAAGACTGTTGGAATACCATTCCAGGTGACTACCTCTTGAAGCTCATCAAGAGAATGCCAAGAGTGTGCAAAGCAGTAATCAAAGCAAAAGGTGACTACTTTGAAGAACCTAGAATATAAGACATATTTTCAGTTGTTTCACACTTTTTTGTTAAGTATATAATTCCACATGTGTTAATTCATAGTTTTGATGCCTTCAGTGTGAATCTACAATTTTCATAGTCATGAAAATACAGAAAACTCTTTGAATGAGAAGGTGTGTCCAAACTTTTGGTCTGTACTCTATGTTATTTTTTTTAAATTTGCAGAATGTAGAGCAGGGGTAGGTTGGTATACAGAAATGAGGAAGGAGATATGTGTGTGTGTGTGTGGGGGGGAAAGGGGGTGTGTGCAGCATTGTCGATAGCTTTGTGGGTGATAGTGAGAAGTTTAAATTGAATCCGCTACTGTATGGACAAGTGCAATGACTAGAACAGGGTGGAAGCATTTCAGTAGCGGTTAGACAGATAGATTTCCCTGGCTGCTGCATTAAAGATAGAATAGAGAGGAGAGAGTTTAGTGAGGGAGAGACCAATAAATAATGAGTTACAGAAATGAAGACGAGAGAGGATCAGGGCAACAATGACAGTTGTTTCCTCAGTAAGAATAGGGTCAAATCTGGAGATGTTTTTGAGGTGTAGATGGCATGAGTGGTAAGAGATTGAATATAGGGGTGAAGGAAAGATCAGTGTTAAACATGACACAGAGACAGCAGGCATTCTGCCTAGGTGTTATGGTAGTGCCACACACTTAGATGGAGATATCAGGTTTAGGTAGGTTAGGCAATGGAGAAAACAAAAGTAGTTTGGTTTTTGAAAGATTGAGTTTCAGATAGAGAGAGGACATGAAGTTAGAAATAGCAGCCAGGCAGTCAGTGGTGTTTTGCAGTACAGAAGGGGTGATGTTACAGAATGAAGTATATAGTTAGGCATTGTCAGCATAGAAATGGTACTTAAAACCAATCCTACTGACAGTCTGTAAAATACGGGCTGTCTAAAGGTATCAAAGTGTATACAAATATATGGTTTGCTTAAAACATTGTCTGCATGTTTTCAACTTGAGTGGAATTTGCATTCCTAGCTCTACAGGTGCATATGGAGTGATATGTGGGTATTCTTACTACAGTTTAGTACTACCTAAACTTTACCATGCTCAGACACCATTGGAACATGGAAGGAAGAGGAAGAACATCATAGATAGGTTACCTGTCATATCTTCATATCCAAAGAGAACATACTATTGATAAATCATTTTGTTTGTCACTTTGGACATCCCTTTTTGTCAGGAGGTCACCTAACTATAAGCTAACTTTAAGGTGTCCAAATGCTGGAACATTCATAATCTACTGGGGGGACCTGGGAGCAACGATGGATCCTCAGGGGTGGTAGCAACTATCTGCTCTGACTCATGGATAGTATCCTGAACCCCCTCTATAAATCTACTGATAGGGCTTTTTAACCCTTTCTACCCCAGAGGTTTTTTCGGTTTTGCATTTTCGTTTTGCGCTCCCTGCCTTGATACAGCCATAACTGTTTTATTTTTCTGTTCACATAGCTGTATTAGGGCTTGTTTCTTGCGGGACAAGTTGTACTTTCCAATTTAATATTGCATATGGTGTAGTGGGAAGCGGGAAAAAAATTCCGAATCAGGTGAAATTGCAAAAAAAAATGCAATTTCGCCACAATTTTACAGGTTTTTTATTTACGGCGTTCGATGTTCATTAAAACTGACCAGTTACTTTAATTCTACTAGTCAGTACGAATCTGGCGATACCTAATATGTATAGTTTTTCTTGCGTTTTGATAGTGATAAAAAAATTATAAAGTTGGACATTTTTTTTTTGGTCATTTCTTCCGCATCGTGCTTTTTTGGCGCCTATAAACACAGCCAATCACAAGCCAGGAGACTCTACGGTACACCCAGCATCACGTGGGGCCCTTACATGTCGATAGCAGGGGTTGGCTGGCCTGATCAGGTGACCCTGGAATATACTAGTGAGTGCTCGGCTCAGATGCCGTCTGGATGTCGTTAGGGATAGAGCTGCTGCGTTTCAGGGAGAGTGTTAGGGCCTGCATTTAGTTCTCTGTTAGGCAGGAATCACCCACAAAGAACCCAACAGCCCTTCTAAGGGCTAGAAGACATTTTTTTTGTCTCCTGGCTTGGCTGGCTGGCTGGCACTAGTAGTGCAGCTATCGCCATATATAACCCCCTTTTTTTTATGTTATATCTCAGTGATACAAATCCATTGCACACAGCAGTGTGGAACCATTCTGTGTGTCACAGTTCAGTACACTCACTATTTTCTGTCCAGGTGACACTTTCTGTACGTCACTGAATACAACCAATTCTTTTGCTGCCTGTCATGTGTATAGCTTGATCCAAAAAATCTCTGACACATTTGACTGGGTCGCAGTCTAAATAGCTACCGTCACTAGGGTGTCAGTTAGCTCTACGATAGTTTCTGCATGTCACGTTCCAAAAAAAAAACAAAAATCCAAAACAAAATATACAAAAAAAATTAGTTTTTTTGTTGTTTTAGCTCAGTGATACAAATCCATTTCACACAGCTGCGTGTAACCTTTCTGTGTGTCACAGTTCAGCACACTCACTCCAATCCGTATATTCTGTCCAGGTGACACTTTCTGTACATCACCGAATACAACCAAGTCATTTGCTGCCTGTCACGTATATAGCTTGATCCTAAAAATCTCTGTGCAACATTTGTCTGGGTCGCAGTCTAAATAGCCACCGCCAGTAGGGTGTCAGTCAGCTCTACGATAGTTTCTGCACGTCATGTTCCAAAAAAAACAAAACTACAAAAAAAATATAGAAAACAAAATATATAAAAAAAATTAGTTGTATTTGTTGTTTTAGCTCAGTGATACAAATCCATTTCACACAGCTGCTTGTAACCTTTCTGTGTGTCACAGTTCAGCACACTCACTCCAATCCATATATTCTGTCCAGGTGACACTTTCTGTACGTCACCGAATACAACCAAGTCATTTGCTACCTGTCACGTATATAGCTTGATCCTAAAATTCTCTGTGCGACATTTGTCTGGGTCGCAGTCTAAATAGCCACCGTCAGTAGGGTGTCAGTCAGCTCTACCATAGTTTCTGCACGTCACGTTCCAAAAAAAACAAAACTAAAAAAAAATATATAGAAAACAAAATATATAAAAAAAATTGTTGTATTTGTTGTTTTAGCTCAGTGATACAAATCCATTTCACACAGCTGCGTGTAACCTTTCTGTGTGTCACAGTTCAGCACACTCACTCCAATCCGTATATTCTGTCCAGGTGACACTTTCTGTACGTCACAGAATACAACCAAGTCATTTGCTGCCTGTCACGTATATAGCTTGATCCTAAAATTCTCTGTGCGACATTTGTCTGGGTCGCAGTCTAAATAGCCACCGTCAGTGGGTTGTCAGTCAGCTCTACGATACTTTCTGCACGTCACATTCCAAAAAAAACAAAACTACAAAAAAAATTAAAAAAAAATATAAAAAAAATTAGTTGTATTTGTTGTTTTAGCTCAGTGATAAAAATGCATTTCACACAGCTGCGTGTAACCTTTCTGTGTGTCACAGTTCAGCACACTCACTACAATCCATATATTCTGTCCAGGTGACACTTTCTGTACGTCACTTAATTAAACCAGACTCAACAAGTTTGTGGGTTTCAGTACACTAGGCCCGTTTATTTATTTATTTTATATCATACACTTATATACAGAAAATGTTGAACCCCAGGGCTAAGGGTCGAGGACGAGGGCGTGGGCATGGGCGTGGGCATTCAATTACAGCAGGGGCAGAGGCCGTGGTCCTGGGCAGGGTGAGACTGTACCTGCTGATGAGGGAGCTGTGGAACGCCGCAGAGCTACACTCCCTAGCTTCATGTCTCAACTTACAGTGACACGTGGTAGAGGACTGTTGAAACCACAACAGTGCGAACAGCTGATCTCGTGGATTGCGGACAATGCTTCTAGTAATTTGTCCACCAGTCAGTCTTCCACGCAGTCCACCCACGTTACCCAAGGGAGCACTCCTCTGGCTCCTCCACCTCAACCTCCTATCCACCAGTCTGCCCCCTCCCAGAAAAATTTGGAATGCGATCCGGCATACTCTCAGGAACTGTTTTCTGGACCCTTCCCAGAGTCACAAACCACTTCTTAGGTTGCTGCTGACCTCGTTCCCGATGCCCAAGTTTTCCAACTGTCGGAGTCTATGGGTGATGATGATGATGACAATGTTGAGTTAGTGCAAGAAGTTTGTAAAGAGGTGTCAGACGATGAGGAGACACGGTTGTCAGACAGTGGTGAAGTTGTTGTTAGGGGAGGAATTCCGAGGGGGGAGCAGACTGAGGAATCGGAGGATGATGAGGTGACTGACCCAAGCTGGGTTGATATGCCGAGTGAAGACAGTGCTTCTGAGGCGGAGACGAGTGCTGCACCAGAACAGGTTGTAAGAGGCAGTGGTGTGGCCAGAGGGAGAAGCAGGGCCAGAGCTGGTGCATCAGCAGCAACTGTTTCACGTAGTGAAGCTCCCGTGGCGAGGCCTAGATGTTCGCAAGTCTGGAGGTTCTTTAAAGAAAGTGAGGATGACCGACGGACTGTGGTGTGCAACCTGTGCCACACCAGGATCAGCAGGGGTGCCACCACTACTAGCCTAACCACTACCAGCATGCGCAGGCATATGAGTGCTAAACACCCCACTCAATGGAACCAAGGCCGTTCACCACCTCCTGCGAGTCACACCACTGCTCCTTCCCCTGTGTCACTCGCTGCCTCTGCTAGTCAACCCCCTGCATCACTCGATGCCTCTGCTAGTCAACCCCCTGCCCAGGACCCCGGCACGAGCGCCTCCCGCCGGAAAACCACACCTTCGCCTCCACGATCCTCCACAGTGTCCACCAATGTGTCCCAGCGCAGCGTTCAGCTGTCTTTACAGCAGACGATGGAGCGCAAGAGGAAATACAGTTCCACCCACCCACATGTACAAGCCCTCAACGTCCACATCTCCAAATTGCTTAGCCTGGAGATGCTGTCCTATAGGCTGGTAGAGACCGAGGCCTTTCGCAATCTCATGGCGGTGGCTGCCCCTCGGTATTCGGTCCCCAGCCGCCACTATTTTTCCCGATGTGCCGTCCCAGCCCTACACCAGCACGTGTCACAGAACATCATCCGTGCCCTGACCAACGTTGTTTCTGAGAAGGTCCACCTAACCACAGACACGTGGACAAGTGCTGCCGGGCAGAGACACTTTATCTCACTGACAGCACATTGGGTTAACTTGGTGGAGGCTGGGACCGAGAATGACCCTGGGGCCGCTCATGTACTGCCCACACCGAGGATTGTGGGGCCTACCTCGGTCACGGTCTCTCAGACGTACTATGCCTCCTCCTCCTCTGACCCCTCCTCCTCCTCCACCGAATTACCATCCGTGGGCACGGCGCCTTCAGTCGGTAGCTCTAGGCGCAGCAGCAGTGCTGTGGGTAAGCGCCAGCAGGCGGTGCTCAAACTGCTCAGCTTAGGTGACAAAAGGCACACCACCCAAGAGTTGTTACAGGGCATCACGGCGCAGACCGATGTGTGGCTGGCACCGCTGAACCTCAAGCCAGGCATGGTTGTGTGTGACAACGGGCGTAACCTGGTGGCGGCTCTGCAACTCGGCAGACTGACACATGTGCCATGCCTGGCCCACGTGTTCAATCTCATAGTTCAGCGGTTCCTCAAGACATACCCCAATCTGTCTGATTTGCTCACCAAGGTGCGCCGCATCTGTGCGCATTTCCGCAAGTTGACCACAGATGCTGCCACTCTCAGGGCAGCGCAGCGCCGCCTCCAACTGCCCGCTCACCGACTGTTGTGCGACGTGCCCACGAGATGGAATTCCACATTAAACATGTTATCCAGAGTTTACCAGCAGCGCAGAGCGATTGTAGACTGCCAGATGTCAACTTCCACCAGAACTGGTAGTCAGGTCAGTCAGATTCCTCAAGTCTACAATGAGGAGTGGACGTGGATGTCTGATATCTGCCAGGTGTTGAGCAACTTTGAGGAGTCAACACAGATGGTCAGCGGCTGTTTTGCCTGTTGAAAAACTCACTGTTCAGCATCAAGTCGGATGCTTTGCGCTTGTCACAAGAGACGGTGGAGGAAGATACGTCGCTTGATAGCCAGAGCACCCTCCGGTCTGTTTCTCAGCGCGTATCGGAGGAGGGGGATGAGGATGAGGAGGAAGAGGAGGAGAATGTCGGCGAGACAGTAGAGGGTACCAGTGCTCAGTCAAGAGGAGGACTTGGAGGAGGAGGAGGAGGAAATGGAGAGTCAGGCCAGTGAGGAGAGGGAATTCTTGCGTGTTGGGACTCTGGCGCGCATGGCAGACTTCATCTATCCCGTGACCCTCGCGTTAGAAGAATTTTTTCAAACACCGATTACTGGGTGTTCACTCTCCTGGACCCACGGTACAAGCAGAACCTTTCCACTCTCATCCCTGCAGAGGAAAGGAGTATGAGAGTGAATAGATATCAACAGGCCCTGGTGCACAAGCTGAGACAATTCTTCCCATCTGACGCCGCTAGCGGCAGAGGGCATGGTTCTGTGGGCCAAGTAGCGGGGGAGAGGAGGCGAGCAGGCAGCTTGTCCAGCACTGGCAGGGTAACGCTCTCCAAGGCCTTTGCCAGTTTTATGTCACCCCAGCAAGACACTGTCACCTGTCCCCAGTCTAGGCAGAGTAGGGGGGAGCTGTACAGAAAGATGGTGAGGGAGTACCTAGCTGACCATACCAACGTCCGTAGCGATCACTCTGCTCCATACAACTACTGGGTTTCAAAGCTGGACACGTGGCCTGAACTGGCGCTGTACGCCTTGGAGGTGCTGGCCTGCCCTGCCGCGTGCTGTCAGAGCGGGTATTCAGTGCAGCTGGTGGCGTCATCACCGATAAGCGTACACGCCTGTCAACTGACAGCACTGACATGCTGACGCTTATTAAAATGAACAAAGCCTGGATTTCACCGGAATTCAAATCTCCTCCGGGGGAAAGCAGCTAAAATGTAACATTACTCATGTATCCGATTCCTCTTCTCTACTCCTTCTACTCCTCCTCCTCCTCCATATCGTCTTTGCCTAACGCTGACCAAAAAAACGCCATTTTTCAGAGGTCCAACTGGCACTCTTTTACCACAATTTTTCAGGAGGGCCCCCTACAGGCCCTCTCTCCAAACAATTTTTTCGGAGGTCCACCTACAGGCTCTCTCTCCAAATATTTTTCCGAAGGTCCACCTACAGGCCCTCTCTCCAAACAATTTTTCTGGAGGTCCACCTACAGGCCCTCTCTCCAAATAATTTTTCCGGAGGTCCACCTACAGGCCCTCTCTCCAAACAATTTTTCCGGAGGTCCACCTACAGGCCCTCTCTCCAAACAATTTTTCCGGAGGTCCACCTACAGGCCCTCTCTCCAAACAATTTTTCCGGAGGTCCACCTACAGGCCCTCTCTCCAAACAATTTTTCCAGAGGTCCACCTACAGGCCCTCTCTCCAAACTATTTTTCCGCAGGTCCACCTACAGGCCCTCTCTCCAAACAATTTTTCCGGAGGTCCACCTACAGGCCCTCTCTCCAGTTCCAGTTTCCAGTTTTATTTGTGCAAACTGCGTAAATTTTATTTTTGGGATAGGTGTGAAAAATAATATTACCTGCGTATCTATATTGCCCAACATTGGATACGGTAGCAAGTAGAAGACCAAACACATGCTGCCCACCGGGTTTCGCAAATTCCTGGTCCACAATGTCAAGGAGCTCGAGGTTCTGTTGATTAGCAACAAGTCCTTCTGTTCAGAAATCGCCCACAACGTCTCCATCTACGAACCTAAAGACCATTGTGGAGAGAGCGGCACAGCTCGCCATCAAAGTGATGAACCCCAACACCAGACTGCGCAGTGAAGATAACGAATAAATATCTCTGTGGTTATTTGTGCTAAATAAAAGTTAAATAAACACAAAAAAAAAATAAAAAAATGATCTGTTCCTGTGCCTTATCCACCCAAGTTGAATCTGTCCCATCATGAGAAAGTCCCCCCAAGGAGTCCGCACTGTAACTTGCTTCCCATACAACTACCTCACCCCCCGACTCCTGTGTCTCGCCATTGTCCACCACCTCCTCGGACAACACTGGTAAATCCCCACTGTCAGCACACGGAGACTGCAAAAGGTCTTGCGAACTGGGGCAGAGAATGTTCTGGGCTAGCACATCAGAGAAGGGGTGACTATGGGGTTCCAGGGAGTACATGACCACATGCAATCTCCATCTAAAAAGTCATGCCACACTTGATCGAGCTCATAATTGACAATTGTACCGGTTGATGCTAAATTTTTAAGTTGGGGTCCTGCGTCGTCATTCTAACTACATCCGGCTGTTGTCACCACCACACACGCTAGCCCAGGGGGCACTCCTCTGGCTCTTCCAGCTCAACCTCCTTTCCCCCAGCCTGCCACCCCACCTACAGGCCCTCTCTCCAAACAATTTACGTCTTTGTCCTATCTTTCTCTCTCTCCAAACTATTTTTCCTGATAGGTGCCATATACGGTATTAAACTGAGTAGTATACATAGAAGACATACCACACTGTACCGGTTGATGCTAAATTTTTAAGTTGGGGTCCTGCATTCTAACTACATCCAGCTGTTATCACCACCACACACGCTAGCCCAGGGGGCACTCATCTGGCTCTTGCAGCGAAACCTCCTTCCCCCACCTACAGGCCCTCTCTCCAAACAATTTACCCGGATAGGGTACATATTAGATATTGTACAGATTTTTTTTTGGTTCTTCTTTTAATTGCCTCCTGACCTGTGATAGGCAGAGCATGGACACGTCCCCTTAGCTGCAGTTGGAAAGACACTCCCCTGGCCAGAGCAAGCTCTTTTTCCGTATACGGAAATACGTATACGGTATTAAACTGAGAAGAATCAATACCGTACCGGTTGATGCTACAGTTTTTCCAAATCCATTCCGGCTGTTGTCACCACCACACACGCTAGCCCAGGGGGCACTCCTCTGGCTCTTCCAGCGAAACCTCCTTCCCCCCACCTACAGGCCCTCTCTCCAAACAATTTACCCAGGTAGGGGACGTATTAGATATTGTACTGATTTTTTTTGGTTCTTCTTTTAATTGCCTCCTGCGATAGACGGGAATCGAACCCAGGTCAACTGCTTGGGAAGCAGCTATGCTCACCACTTTACCACCAACAGCCACAGCAACTGATAAGAACAGATACTAAACTTGATGTCAGCTGCAGTGCCAGCATGAACAGTGGTGTCACCTGCAGGCGGTGATGGACCTTCGTTGCACCTAGTTGGGTGCTTCCCTAACATGTGATGGGTATTTGCCTCGCCTTTCTTGGTCTGGGTGAGCACAATTGCCATGAGGGTAACCACCAGGCTGTTGCCTGAGAATTTGGGGTAATGGTGGGATTAGGCAGCCTCAGAGGCATCCATGCATGCTGCCCCTGCTGTTTCCTGTCCATTTCTGTGGTGTTTCCATCATTTTCTGAGGTTTCCAGGTTTTCACCCAGCCTTCCCTAGGCAGAGCCTTGGTCCCCTGCAAAAATGCTTGAGTCTCCCATTGACTTCAATGGGGTTCGTTATTCGAAACGAGCACCCGAGCATCAGGAAAAGTTCAACTCGAATAACGAGCACCCGAGCATTTTAGTGCTCGCTCATCTCTACTAGCAATCATTTGATTGCTTATATCATAGACTCCAATGCACTTGCATTGGAGTCTATGATGATTTTAGTGCTTTCCTATGGAGCCCTATTACAGGCAAGGGCTCCATAGGAAAGCCTATGCAGCAGCTTCCTGTCATTTACTATGACAGGGGCTGCTGTAGACATGCTCCGGCTCCTCCGATCGCCACACGGGGGAGCCAGAGCAACACCGGAAGCGTGCTACTGCCGGTCGCGGACATTAGCCGCGGGTGTCTGCTATTGGGAAAAGCAGGTCACCCGCGGCCATCACGCCCGCTCCGTGTAGGAGGGGGTGCCATCTTTAAAGTCCCGTTAAATTGTCTTTTCTAATAACACCATGTATTTTTATACACATAAAAATATAATTTTTTTATTTTCACACTGGGCATTAAAGGCAATTCTCATACCAGGACTCTGTTGTATGTATAGATTTAATGGCTTTAACTTGTGTTGAGTGAAGCAAAGCATTTGAAGCGGAATTCAGTCTGCAGTTTAGGAAAACTGAAATGGTGGCTGCATGTGTTACATAGCGAAAAGTAAGAAGCCCAGAAACACAAGATCCCCCACATTGCCATGCAGGTAGCCATTCCCTGTGATGTCATGGTCCTGTAAAAGCCTAATCCTGCATGGTCTCTGCCATTGTCCTGTGAGCTCAGCATAGGGAGAGACATGGCAAACGCATATGCGCTAGAGACAGTGTTGCTGCAATAATCCAGTGGCCATGTTTGATCCATTCACCATGTTTAGCATCTGGTTTTAACACTTATTTTTTAAAAAGCAAAATACCATTAAGTTCATAGTAGGGAGGCATCCCGGACCTTATGGAGGGATCCACATGGGATTATGGTCATCCCTGTTGTGGATCCCTCAATTTTGTTGCTTTGAGAAAGATTTTCCCTCCTCAATGCTGTGTACCATCTCTGGTACCATCACACAGGAGGACAGGGTTGCTTCATACATGCTCTGGCATCCCCGATCCCTGCCCAGGGAGCCAGAGCACACCCGGATAACCATGGCATCTGAAGGGTTAAAAATATCTAGGGAAGCTAATCTGTGTTAAACCCCCTCAAAAAACAAGGGGCCACTCCCTACGCCTGGAGAAAAATATATTCAGGTGACAATTTCTGGAATAGCCTGCCACAGGAGCTGATCACAGAAATGCAGTAGATGGCTGCAAAAAAAGGTTTAGATGACTTTTGAATTCAAAATAACATTGGAGACTTATGACAATATATAGAAATCTTGTTCTCACCCTTTCCCTTTGGCCCAACCCCTTTTTAAAAGGAAGATGACATTGATCCAGAGATTTGTTCTGTGGATCAATATGGCAGGATTACAGGTTGGACTTGATGGACTTTTGTCTTTTTCCAACCTTAACACTATGTAACTATGTAAGTCCAGAAATTTTTGAAAATACCTTCCCTCAAATTTACATGGATGTTTTGTATGGCCGTTTCCGATAAAATTAAATGACTAGATTGTTTCGGTTTTTATAGAAAGTGTTTATACATCAATTATTCAATACAATATGAAATGACAGCAGGTTTTCTTGGAAAGTCAGCAATGATTGTGATAATAATGAGAACAGTATACAAAAGAAAGATTGAATCAACAGAACAACGAATTGGATTAATCTTGGTTAAATTGACTGCCACATGCTTTGACCCTTTTGCTTCTTTGGAGGACAGTAATATTGTGTTTTGTGTGACACTGTAATGAGTTACATCTTGCAGAAAGATAACAAAAAAAGAACACCTTGTTATGTGCATAGCAATTGTGCCCCTCCCCCCACTTAGAATTAAGAACGCCATAAAAAATGACAAGATTAATAAAAAGTCCAGGGAACCAGCTCATAAACTATTGACAGTTATTATGGTAAAAAGTAGCTGCATTTTTCATGAGATGTAAAATCCCAGACAGATCACAAAATGAATGTCTGTCTTGAATGTGCAATGTTTGATCTATGCATGCGGTGAGCTTTACTTGGTAAATATTGTTATCTCTAGAGTCTTCTGGATTCATTTACCCTTTAACATTGATATGTCTCTAGCTAGTTCCATTTATATTTAGCATCGGGATGAAAACATAACATTCAAGATGATCAAAACTTGTCACGTTTCTGCAAAAATGCAATTACAGCCTTATCAAGTGTTATGTACAAGTCAAGACAACATGATGGCGGTATGTATTGTTACACCATGTAATCCAGCATCTTCACAACCTCCCCAGGAGTCAATTTATATTCTTCCGATGCTTAGCCCTACACAAGATGCTTCCTGCTTCTCCAGCATTTGCACTTTTACCATAGGTCCCTCACAGTTTTGGACTCGGGTTTCATATAAATTGACCTGCACATGGGTACAAATTCCCGTGCTGTTCTGTTTCCACATCCAAACTTCACCAAAACCTGAACATGTTACTTGCGGTTTTTGGGTTGGATTTGATACGGTTTTCTCGCAGAATCTCATCCTTGTATTGAAAACTGAAAAATCTGCACAAAAATATCGCACAAATAATTGACATTCTGTGGATTTAAAAATCCACACTGCAGGTTTTTTTCACACAGAAAAAAAGCGAAGTGTACATGAGATTTACTTAACCTCATTTACTTTGATGGTACTGTATTACCCTGCATCCACACAATGTGCAGGTAGCCTAAAGGGGCTGTCCAAGCATATGTAAGAAAAGCTTAATCACTGCAGAATTTTGTTATGCATTTTCTAACATACTAGTTTACTTCCGCACCATTTTGAAAGCTGTCAGTGAATGGAAACATTTTTTTTTTAAATAACCAGATTGAATACCCATTCACTTCAGGGGTAGCAGCACAAAGGAAGGAGATATGTATTTCTGGTGCCTACTTCTAGCATCATAAATACTGCAGAACAGCTCAGCAGTTGGCTTGCAGGGTGTCAGACTGCCCCCTGATCCAATATTGATGGCTTATCCTCAGGAAATGTGCTGCTCGGAGCACCAAGGGTTCTCCCCGTTGTCATTCCCCCTTCCAGTGAGATTGATAGGGACAAACATACTCACTGCTCCAATGCCTGGCCCTGAAATCTCTAGAATGTGCTCTCTAGAATGTGCTGGGTGCAGTGAAGGTCTCTTGTAGTCGTCCCTGCTCTGAGATCTTCACTGCAGGTGTGTTGATAGTACTGGAGTTGGTGCATGCACAAGATTTCAGGAGCAGGCATCAGAGCAGGGAAGATTCCTGGCCCTGTCAAGCTCACTGTGACAGGAGTAGCAATGGGGAGAGGCAAAAGTAAAGTGGTGCTTCCAGGGGCTGGGCCATTGCTCTGAGCACCACATTTGCATATAACTAAAAATAAGAGTTACTCTGCAACAGTTATACCAATTACAGAGAGAAAGGATTCATTTTAGTCACCATGATCAACCAACCAAGCAGTTTGCCTGGTTTACTAGGGTTGATCGTGGTGGCAGATGCTATTTATAGAGGTTTTCCAGTACTTAGAGATTGACGTCATCCTATCCTCACAATGTGTCTTCAGTATCAGATCAGTGGGGTTCCAGCACCCCACACCCAGGGGTGGACTGGCCATAGACCCTGCAGGGAAATTTCCAGGTGGGCCGACACCCAGAGGGCTGCCTGAGCCCTCCTCAAGGGCACTAGCCAGGTACATAATAATCTGATCTTCTCAGCATTTTAGAAAAAAATTAGTCTATAGGTCATTATATACCACTACTGTACTATATCATGGGTGCTTCTCCTGCACCATTGGTTTTCTTTCTAGTACATTACACTCCATTAAGAATTTCTAGCCCCACCAGCACCACTTCTGTTCAAACCTTTCTTCTGCGTTCTGCGTTAAACAGCTTACCTGAGAGTTTTACGGATCATATCTTCATCTGTGATCCCATAATAAGTTAATGTCTCATTCCACGTGGGATTCAGCGTATTTCTCAGCGTCTTTGTTCTTAGTTTATTTGCCTAAATACAGACCAGAAAGAGTGGTTATAAAATAAACAGTGATAACAAGCTGCACTGAATATTTGCCGTTGTGTTACTTTCTTTCGCATTACTTGCAGATTTACTTTTAAACATATCACTATTCCAGTCTTTAAGAAAGGGTGCAAATCTAATTTTCTGCCAGATGGGTTTATGCAGTTCTGTGCTTCTATAATGCCATATTGCCTATTTCAAATATAAGTTTTTACATTTCAAACAAATATGTTAAACATGTCATGGAACGATCTTCATCATCTATTTTAATTAACCCCTTCAGGACTGTCCATTTTCCACTTTTTTCGCTTTTTGCTCCCTGCCTTCCCAGAGCCATAACATTTTTATTTTTCCATTCACATAGCCGCATGAGGGCTGCAGCACAAGTTGTGCTTTCTAATGGCACCATTTACTGGTGCATACAATGTAGTGGGAAGCTGGAAAAAAATTTCAAATGTGGTGGAAGTATAAAAAAAACCAACACAATTCTGCCACGGTTTTATGGGTTTTGTTTTTTAAACATTTCCTATGTGGTAAAACTGACGTATTCTTTACATTCTGTGGGTCATGATAATTACAACAATACCACATTTATATAGTTTTTCTTGTGTTTTAATTTAAAAAATGCTGTGATATATATATATATATATATATATATATATATATATTTTTTTTTTTTTACTATATATTGGCGTCTCTGGGGAATGAACTTTTTCTTCTCCAAATTGAGGCACTGCCCCTAAATTAATTAATTAATTAATTAATTAATTAATTAACATTCAAAGTAGCAAATAAATCTCACTTAAGTGACACAAATAGTGAATAGTAAGGACAAAATAAGTGAAGTAAATTTTAGAAATATGTACAGCCTCACATCTTCTTTCACTTAAACAGGCCGAACTGGATGGACAGATGTCTTTTTTTCGGCCTTATAAACTATTTTACTATGTTACGTGAACAAAAACAAAGGACTTATGTTTTACTTTGCTGCCATGGTACATTAGAGATCAGTATCTTTAGAATTGTTAGTAATTAACTGTCCCTATAACGGGCAATAGAAACAACACTATTACAATGCATAGCAGGCCACTGGTTAAATATTGTAGTGCTGGGCTGATCAGCAAGGAAGTAATGATGCTTAAGGCTACTTTCACACTAGCATTTTATAATTCCGGTATTGAGTTCCGTCATAGGGGCTCAATACCGGAATAAAACGCTTCAGTTTTGTTCCCATTCATTGTCAATGGGGACAAAACTGAACTGAAGACAATGGAATGCTCCTGAAAGCATTCCGTTCCGTCTTCAGACTGGAGAACAAACCGCAGCATGTTGTGGTTTGCTCTCCGGTCCAGGCATCCGCACCAAGACGAATCCGTCATGACCCCCAATGAAAGTCAATGGGGACGGATCCGTTTGGTGGGACACAATGGTGAACGGATCCGTCCTCCATTGACTTTCAATTGAGTTCAGGACGGATCCGTCACC
The DNA here is from genome assembly GCA_900303285.1 of Rhinella marina. NCBI lineage: Eukaryota > Metazoa > Chordata > Amphibia > Anura > Bufonidae > Rhinella > Rhinella marina. The sequence continues at coordinate 119,322 of ONZH01017269.1, read as the reverse complement.
ACATACATACAGACAGACATACATACATACACACGCATACACACAAACACATACATACTTACATACTCCAGGCAGGCAGGCCACACATCTTCATGCCCAGGAGGTGCTTCATGCTGGGCGCTGTGGGGAATCGTCATAGCTGCGCGCCTCCTGGGCGTGAAGACGTGCGGCCTGCCTGCCTGCCTGGAGTATGTAAGTATGTATGTGTTTGTGTGTATGTGTGTGTATGTATGTATGTCTGTATATGGTACTGTGTGACATGTGTGGGGCCGGAATGCGATTCCGGCCCCACACATGTCCCTGCGGCAGTCGGGATCCGGCGGCACCCTTCACCTGCCAGATCCGGACTGCCGCTAGTGTGAAAGTAGCCTAAGAATTAACACTGCATTTCCAACATGTTTCCCCTGTAAAAAAAAAAAAAAACTCTAACACTCAACTAAACTAAATTCTAAAACATTAAAGGGGTTCTCCAAGTTATATATATTGATGACCTATCCTCAGGATAGGGTCATCAATATCAGATCGGCGGAGGTCCGACACCTGGCACCCCCGCCGATCAGCTGTTTGAAGAGGAGGCGCGCGCTATATCAGCGCTGCATCCTCTTCACTGTTTATATGTTGGCCGACACGGGGGTAGTGGTGAGTAGGTGTAATTACACCTAACTGCCCCATTCATTTCAATGGGAAGAATTGCTCCCATACAAGTCTATGGAAGTGATTCTTCCCATAGAAATAAATGAGGTGGTTAGGTGTAATTACACCGACTCACCACTACCCCTGTGTCGGCCAGCATGAAACAGCTGATCGGCGGGGGTGCCAGGTGTCGGACCCCTGCCGATCTTATATTGATGACCTATCCTGAGGATAGGTCATCAATATATATAACTCGGAGAACCCCTTTAATGGGGTCATTTATCAAACTGGTATAAAGTAGACCTGGCGTAGTTGCCCATAACAACCAATAAGATTCAATCTTTAATTTTTTACAGATTCTATGGAAAAATAAAGGTGGAATCTGATTGGTTGGTATGGGCAACTAAGCCAGTTCTTGCTTTACACCAGTTTGATAAATGACCCCATAACTCTCCCTACATAGATGTCAGTAGGCAGGTACACACAACAGTTGTTGGTCAGTCCACTTTCCACTCTGGAATGAAAATCACCAGAACATGTATACAGGCACTGAACCAGTAGAAAATACTGTCAGGGTTTAGCTCAGAAGCTTAAAAATTATCAATGCAGCTTTGAAAATGACAAAAAGTAATGCATTCAATGTAATAAATAAAGATGGCAGCTACTTCTTTCGCCAGGCTATGCATGGGCGGCTCACTCCATTTACTTTAGAAAATAGCCAACCATGATTGCCTGGCTATTCTTGGAAGTCCCATAGCAATGAATGGAGATAACTGGTTATGCATGGCCTGCTCTCCATTCCTGGCAGTGCACAATGGGGCCCCCTTTTTAAGATAACAGCAGATCCCAGAGGTGGGACTTACACCTTTTTGACATTTGTGGTATTTGCTATAAATGTTAAGATGGAAATAACCTTTTAAGCATGCCCCCAACACCTGCCATCAAGGGACAGTATGGACACCCTAATACACATTGAATAATAGGCTTTTCTTGCCAAAATAGTGGGGTTTGGACGATATAAATCGCACGGGCATCTTAAGCCTTGTATTATGACAGAATAAAACTATATAACCATCGTTTTAGCACTGTTTAAACACTTGACACCTTCTTTTTTGTTCTATTCACATTGACATTTGAGCTTTCAGGCTCAAGCTTTTGGGTTTCCCCTGACAGTAGATATAGCACATCATGCACCAGATGGACCCTATTATAAGTCAGTGAGGTCCTTTAGGCGACATTGGGATATGTTGTACAATGGACACGGCACGACATTAAGGCACAGATGTGAACATAGCTGAAAATGATTATTTCATCTTCTGAATCATAAAATATTTACGATCTGAGGAAAACAGAATCTATGGAGACAAATACTTTCTTAACCCTGTGTGTGGACTTTCTCATTCACTGGAGCAGAAAGATTGTTGAACCACAGGCAAGTACCAGATGAATTCAGCTAAAGCTTTAATTAAATCGAAGCTGTAGGACTGTGGAGCAATTTCTACTTCAACTGCTTGAAGAGCCAGATAGCTAGCAGCACCAATACGTCTCACTTTAATGAGTTTTGATTAGATCGATAAATAAAAAGTTTTGTGCTGGGACTTGCACAGGATATGAATCAGCACTTCACACTTTTAATACAAAAAGGTGTTTTTTGCTACCCGCTAAATCATAGTCCTTTGATGACTAGCAAGGCACTTTTCCGCAGGGAGCCACTGCAGACTGCGAAGAATGTTTTTCATATGAAAGGCGATTGAAGTTCATAAACAATTGAAATTCTGTACATTATAATTAAGTAATCATACAAGTTTTGATTATAGTCAACTGTGATTCACAAGGAACACAGGCATCATCTATTTCACGATTGCAACCAAATTTCAGTGTATATCTCTAATACCAGGCAGTTTACACGCTCATGTTCCAAGGTCAGAGTGCACAAAACATGCAGGGTATAGGACTGGAAAAATGCTGGGACTATTCTTATTAATAGGCCTCATCTATCCACTGCGTGTCATACGGGTACCTTGATGGCTTAATTCACTAATAACTATATTTTTTCAGGGAACGGTGCAGGTCATTTATTAAGGCTGGTCGCCAGTCTTCTGTAGTACAAAAGTAACAACTATTTGAGCAAACTGTAATTTGACAAATATTTAGCAATTATTTTTACTTTCCCCAGTAATCTTGACATTCTTTTAAAAATGTGATTGGAGCTTAATGAAGGGCGGGGCCACTGTGGGACAACATACACAGTATACTACATTTTTCAACATTTTTCTGTAGGTTTTAGTTCAGTCCTCAGGATAGATCATTAGTATCTGACCATGTGAATGGGTCCGCATCTAATAGATGCGGCCCCATTCACTTCAATGGGCGGCGTGCGATATAGAAAATATAGAACATGTCCTATTCTTGTCCACAGCGGACCGGTGATGTGTGTTCCGCAAATTGCACAACACACACCGTTCTGCATCCGTGGTATCTGTCGACAGAACTTTGTGTTCTGTCCAGCAAAACGGAAACCAGACGGATCCGTTATGCTTGCCTATAGATTTCTATTATGACGGATCAAAACGAAATGCCTCTAAAGGTGTCCGTTTTAATTTCCGTCTCATGGATTCCGATATTTTCCATTATAACGATGTTATAACGGAAAGCCAGAACGGAATCCATGACGGTGATGTGAAAGAGCCCTTAGAAACATTCATAAGCAATTAGCCAAGATAAAGATATAATCACTGTTAAATATATGTTGGGGTTATGCCATAGCCCAATGGAAAAGTCTGGAGAAGTAAAAGATAGTTTAAAATTACTGAATGTGAATAGTTAAATTCATACTGGTTTGGGGTTATTCAAAATGCTATTTTTAAGATAACTTTGAAGTTCTCCAGTTGTGTCTTCTACATGTAAAGCTGGAATATATAACAAGCTGCAGCTTCCACTTGCTTTTTTTTCAGAAAAAAGTTCATCATTTTTAATGAATAGGAGGATGAAAAAGCCTCTATATAGTCTAATAAAAAAACGTTCCAAAACTGACAATAAAGAAACAACTTGTAAGCTAATTGAGCCCCTCCTATTCAGGTTAATTAGTGCACATTTCAAAAAAACATTCTTTGTAACTTCTGAATAATTAGTAGAAAAAACTTGCTAACAGCAGGAATAATGCAATGTATTCATAATGCTTTCATTAGTTACCTGGAAATATTCTATCTATAAAATTCATAATTATATGAGTAATCTCCTTTGTGGCTGCCTTCTATTCCCTGGTCACCAGCACATTCTCTGACCAGAACACCCCACCAATGACCAGTCACAATTCCTTGGCCACAACCAGGGGTGATCTGGCCATAGACCCTACTTCACAGTGGGACAATGCCGAAGGGGCCACTTGAGCCCTCCTCACTGCCACCAGCAATGGTAAGTAATGATCTGACACTCCCCTCCTGACTCCTGAGTTTAACTGTATTGCTATCCTAAGGCAACTGGAGTAGGAGTGCAGAACATGGCAGCTGACGCTGCCCACCCCAAGGGGGTGGTTTTTCTGGTTTGCTGTGCATTTTCTTGTGCTGGATTTTGTGACACACTATGGTATTTGGCTTTCTGGCTTGTTGGGGTAGTATAATGTGCCACAATATGGTATTGCTGGCCCTGCCTGCTTGTGTTGACCCGGTCTTCTGTCATTTTGGGCCCCACTAAAAAAATTTGGTCCCTTTAAGTTTTTTCCAGCACCATTTTTAGTTCCCAATCCATCCCAGGCCACAACACCCTACCATTTATCAGTCACCAGCACAGTCCCTGGCCACATTTAAGGCTGTATTAGACAGCCCGATTTAACAGATGATTGTTATGAAGGAAGCGTTCCTTCTCGGTGGTCGACTGCTCGCTAGCAGAGAGACCACTGCTATTACATGCAGCGATATTCTCCTCAGTATAGAGAGCGATCATTATAGCACTGCTCTTCCCTGTACTGAATCACTGTTTGCCAGCAGCAAATCGTGAATAGACACTACAATCTGCCGCTTGCAAACAATAATTTTTTAATCTGTCAAAAGATTTGGATAGCCTGATGAAGAACTAAAGACTCTGAGGGAGATTTATCAAAACTGGTGTAAAGTAGAACTGGTTTAGGGTACTTTCACACTTGCGTTTGCAGGATCCGTTTGTGAGATCCATCCAGGCTCTCACAAACGGATCCGTCATGATAATACAACCGTCTGCATCCGTTCTGAATGGATCCGTTTGTATTATCTTTTACATAGCCATTGAAAGTCAATGGAGGACGGATCCGTTTTCTGTTGTGTCAGACAAAACGGATCCGTCCCCATTGACTTACATTATGAGTCAAAACGGATCCGTTTAGCTCCGCTCCAGGCAGCGTTTTTCTGTCCACCTCACAAATGGAATGGAGACTGAACGGAGGTGAACCAATGCATTCTGAACGGATCCTTATCCATTCAGAATGCATTAGGACAAAACGGATCCGTTTAGGACAGTTTCTGAGAGCCTGGGGTGGATCTCACAAACGGATCCTGCTAATGCTAGTGTGAAAGTAGCCTTAGTTGCCCATTGCAACCAATCAGATATCACCTTTCATTTTTCAGAGTTTTTTTTCCAGCTGGAATCTGATTGGTTGCTATGGGCAACTAAGCCAGTTTTCCTTTACACCAGTTTTGATAAATCTCCCCTTCAGTGGCACTCTGGTAGCGGGTTGGTGCACAAGTAGGATCCTACATATGATCCTCAAATATGATCAAAATGAAGTTACTTATTGGTACAATGCACTGAAACAATAATGAGTGTAAACATTTTCAGTTCAAAGACCTTCCTCAGACATGGATTGAAGGAGCAAGATATATGTGGAGGACGCAAAGCACAGCTGTGGAACATAGATTATATTTGAATCCCAAGTTATTCTTAATGAAGTACACCAGAAGTTATCAACTTTCCTAAATCTATGTAAACCTGGTACCCCAGGAGCGGAGCTGTAGCGGAAGCATGGGAAGCTGCTGCTTTTGGGCCCGAACTCAGAAGGGGCCCACCCAGGAAGAAGACTAAAAAAATTTATAGTCCAGGCCCCCACTACAGTATTTTAAAATGACGTATACAGACACACACAAAAAATCTACAAATTGACTTCCTACAAAATTAACTCTAGTGTGTGTTGAGGTTGAGTGCCTATATGGCTGCCACTGACTTCCCAGGGAGTCACCCCGGCCACATAACTCTTCCTGCACTTTGAGTCTCTGTAAAAAAAGTGCATTACAAATGGTTGTCCATTAGTAAATCTAGGTCTTTGTGCTTTTATTGTTCCCATGTATAAAAAAATAAGATAAAAACATGGCAACCTATTAAAAAACTAAATGATAGGAAGAGTAAGGAATAGATGGAAGGTATTATTACAGGATAGGATGACTCAAGTTTTGCTTGTAAGCATCGAGACAAATAGGTCTGAAAATGAGTAGACACTAGTGATGAGCGAACATGTTCGGCCGAATACACTATTCGGCCGAACATGGTGGCGCTCGTGACCATGCGGTGTTCAGCCGAACACCGTGCCTGCTCGAGCGCCATACTCGAGTCCCCTCCCCTCACGCTAATTAGCCAATCAGTGTGCGGGAAGGTACTGGCATTCACTTTAATGCCAGTAGCCATGTTAGCTACTGGCATTACAGTGATTGGCTGGCCGGGAACGCGTCATCGGGTGCTATAAAGCACCCAGTGACATGTGAACGGCTCATACCGAGCCAGGGAGAGCTGCTGCAAGCAGGGACAGATAGAGTAGGGACAGAAGAATGCAAGGCAGGGATAGAATTATTTGCTCAGAAAACACAAAAGCCCTTTTAAGGGCAATTATATCTTGCTGGCAAAATTTATTTTTATTTTGGGGGTGTTAAAAATAGCGCTAGGTGGCCTGCCATTAACGCCACCTGTGCAGCTGCTGCATGCTGTATGATACTCTCTGTATAATATATAAGTGGCGTAGTTTGCTATTATTTCTGCTGTTAAGCCCGCAGTACCTCTTTTGCGTCTCGCTGTATAACATTTGCACAAGGAGGGACTTGTGTAGGGATTGAAATTGGCTAGTCAGGGCTAGTATTTCTGTTCAAAAGACACAAAAGTCCATTGTTAAATCTGGCTGCATTTTTTCTTTTGGGGCAAAAAGAACGCAAGTGTGCCTGACACTACCACTACGTGCACAGCGTGTGTATTAGAACCTTTCAAAAGTCTATATACCTGACATCCATTGGTATTTTTTCTACCGGTAATTTAGGCTGCAGGTTCCTCATTTGCGTCTGCTATATAAAATTTGCGCAAGGAGGGACTTATACTGTAGGGATAGGATTTGGCTAGGTAGGGCTAGTAGTTCTGTTCAAAAGACACAAAAGTCCAGTGTTAAATCTGGCTGCATTTTTTTTCTTTTGGGGCAAAAAGAACGCAAGTGTGCCTGACACTACCAGCACGTGCACAGCATGTATATTAGAACCTTTCAAAAGTCTATATACCTGACATCCGTTGGCATTTTTTCAACCGTTAATTTAGGCCGTTGTTCATCATTTGCGGCTGCTCTATAACGTTTGCTCATTCTAAATAGTTGACATTCGGTGAAATTTTTCTGATCTTACACTTAATAAAAATCTGCACTACTGTACTTGCGACAAAGTTGCATACAGTACAGACCAAAAGTTTGGACACACCTTCTCATTCAAAGAGTTTTCTGTAGTTTCATGACTATGCAAATTGTAGATTCACACTGAAAGCATCAAAACTATGAATTAACACATGTGGAATTATATACTTAACAAAAAAGTGTGAAACAACTGAAAATATGTCTTATATTCTAGGTTCTTCAAAGTAGCCACCTTTTGCTTTGATTACTGCTTTGCACACTCTTGGCATTCTCTTGATGAGCTTCAAGAGGTAGTCACCTGAAATAGTATTCCAACAGTCTTGAAGGAGTTCCCAGAGATGCTTAGTACTTGTTGGCCCTTTTGCCTTCACTCTGCAGTCCAGCTCACCCCAAACCATCTCGATTGGGTTCATGTCTAGTGACTGTGGAGGCCAGGTCATCTGGCGTAGCACCCCATCACTCTCCTTCTTGGTCAAATAGCCCTTACACAGCCTGGAGGTGTGTTTGGGGTCATTGTCCTGTTGATAAGTAAATGTTGGTCCAACTAAATGCAAACCAGATGGAATAGCATGCCGCTGCAAGATGCTGTGGTAGCCATGCTGGTTCAGTATGCCTTCAATTTTGAATAAATCCCCAACAGTGTCACCAGCAAAGCACCCCCACACCTCCTCCTCCATGCTTCACGGTGGGAACCAGGCATGTAGAGTCCATCTGTTCACCTTTTCTGCGTCGCACAAAGACACGGTGGTTGGAACCAAAGATCTCAAATTTGGACTCATCAGACCAAAGCACAGATTTCCACTGGTCTAATGTCCATTCCTTGTGTTCTTTAGCCCAAACAAGTCTCTTCTGCTTGTTGCCTGTCCTTAGCAGTGGTTTCCTAGCAGCTATTTTACCATGAAGGCCTGCTACACACAGTCTCCTCTTAACAGTTGTTGTAGAGATGTGTCTGCTGCTAGAACTCTGTGTAGCATTGACCTGGTCTCTAATCTGAGCTGCTGTTAACCTGCGATTTCTGAGGCTGGTGACTCGGATGAACTTATCCTCCGCAGCAGAGGTGACTCTTGGCCTTCCTTTCCTGGGGCAGTCCTCATGTGAGCCAGTTTCTTTGTAGCGCTTGATGGTTTTTGCGACTGCACTTGGGGACACTTTCAAAGTTTTCCCAATTTTTCGGACTGACTGAACTTCATTTCTTAAAGTAATGATGGCCACTCGTTTTTCTTTACTTAGCTGCTTTTTTCTTGCCATAATACAAATTCTAACAGTCTATTCAGTAGGACTATCAGCTGTGTATCCACCTGACTTCTGCCCAACACAACCCCATTTATAAGGCAAGAAATCCCACTTATTAAACCTGACAGGGCACACATGTGAAGTGAAAACCATTTCAGGTGACTACCTCTTGAAGCTCATCAAGAGAATGCCAAGAGTGTGCAAAGCAGTAATCAAACAAAAGGTGGCTACTTTGAAGAACCTAGAATATAAGACATATTTTCAGTTGTTTCACACTTTTTTGTTAAGTATATAATTCCACATGTGTTAATTCATAGTTTTGATGCTTTCAGTGTGAATCTACAATTTGCATAGTCATGAAACTACAGAAAACTCTTTGAATGAGAAGGTGTGTCCAAACTTTTGGTCTGTACTGTATATATTTTATAATATGCGCAAGGCGAGCAGTAAGGGACGGGGAAGTGGGCGTGCTGCTGATGGTGAATGCAGAGGCCATGGCTCTGGGCACGGTGAAATTGTGCCTGCTGGCAGAGCCCAAGATCAAAGTCATACAAAACTCCTAGCTTCATGTCACAGTTTGCAGGGCAGCGCAAGACACAACTCTTTTCGCCACAACTCTTGTCGCCACACCAGTGCGAGCAGGTAGTCGGTTGGATATCAGCTAATAATGCTTCCAGTCGGTTAAGCACCACCCCCTCTTCCACAAAGTCCAGTCTCAGTAGCCAAGAGTCTGGGCAACCGCATCCTCACCCTGATACTCCTTCCTCCCACCATGCAGAGTCTGGGCAAAGAACTAATCCCACATTCGGATATTCTGAGGAGCTTTTTTCATCACCGTTCCTTGGCTCGGGCCTCTCGCCAAGGCCGCTTGAAGTGGGACATGAGGAGATATTGTGCCCTGATTCCCAACCTATTGAGCAAACACAGTCTGAAGAAGATGACGGTGGGGAACGGCAAGTAGCGTCTCACGAGGTGCATGATGATGATGAGACACAGTTGCCAATTAGTCAAGGGCAACTAGTGCCTCAAGAGGTTGTTGATGAGGATGAGACGCAGTTAAGTCAGGTTCTTCTTAGTTCACCATGTCAGGAGGAGGAACAGAGTGAGGAAGTGAAAGAGGAGGGGGTGGACGATGAAATCGCTGACCCAACTTGGGAAGGTGGCAAGCTGAGCCAAGCAGTACAGAGGGGTAGGGATCTGCAGCACTGCAACAGGCTGGAAGAGGCAGTGGATTGGCAAAAGGGAGAAGGCAGGCCACGCCAACCAGGCCCGCAACTGTTCCCCGGAGGAGCCCCTTGCGGCAAGCTCCCTTGCCAAGGGTTAGGTGTTCTGCAGTTTTTTTGAGGAAAGTGCTGGCGATAAACGGATTGTAATTTGCAACCTGTCCCGTACCAAGATGAGCAGGGGCGTAAACACCAGCAACCTGGCCACCACCAGCATGATCCACCACATGGCAGCAAAGCACCCTGATAGGTGGGCCAAACGCCTGGGTCCACGATCTGTGTCTGCAGGTCACACCACTGCCTCCTCTTCCCCTCTGTTACCTGCTGTCCAAGACGCAGGCCCAGATGCCTCCCGCCCTGCACCTGGACCGTCGCAAGAACCATCAGCCAGCACGTCCACTACAGTGTCCCAGCTGGCCCTGGAAATGTTGCCGTTTAGGCTGGTGGACACTGAGGCTTTTCGCAGCCTGATGGTGGCTGCTGTCCCTAGTTACACAGTCCCCAGCCGCCACTATTTTTCCCGGCGTGCTGTCCACGCCTTACACCAGCAAGTGTCCAGAAACATAACCCGTGCCCTGACCAATGCAGTTACTGGCAAGGTCCACTTAACAACACATGGACAAGCGCTTGCGGCCAGGGACGCTACATTTCCCTTATGGCACACTGGGTGAATGTCGTGGAGGCTGGGAGCAAGTCATACCCTGGGATGGTGCAGGTGCTACCCACGCCGAGGATTGCGGGCCCTACTTCGATCCAGATTTCCGCAACCACCTACAGTAGCAGCTGCAACCCCTCCTTCTCTTCCTCAACCTCCTCCTCCAGTTCCCATGCAGAATTGCCATCTTGCAGCACCAGTCAGACTTCTGTCAGTAGCTGGAAGCAGTGTAGCACAGCAGTCGGGAAGTGACAACAGGCCGTGCTGAAGCTTATTTGCCTAGGTGACAAACAGCACACCACCACAGAGCTGGGGGCAGGGCATAAGGGAGCAGGCTGAGCTGTGGCTCTCACCAGTCAACCTACAGCCAGGCATGGTTGTATCTGATAACGGCTGCAACTTGGTGGCGGCTTTGGAGCTGGCCAACCTCACACACATACCATGCCTGGCCCATGTCTTCAACTTAGTCGTTCAGCGGTTTCTAAAAAACCTACCCCAATTTGCCACAGCTACTGGTGAAGGTGCGTCGCCTGTGTGCCCATTTCCGCAAGTCACCTACAGCTTCAGCCGGCCTGGCAACGCTGCAGCAGCGCTTGCGGTTGCCAGCTCACTGACTGCTGTGCGACCTGAGCACGTGCTGGAATTCCAGCTTACACACGTTGGGCAGGCTTTGTGAGCAGCAGAGGGCAGTAGTAGAATACCAGCTGCAACACAGTCGGCGCCTTTCTAGTCAGCTTCTGCTCTTCACAAGCAACGAGTGGGCATTGATGTCTGGCCTCTGTGAGGTTTTGCGCAACTTTGCTGAATCTACACAGATGGTGAGCGCCGATAATGCAATTATCAGCGTAACTATCACACTTCTGTGTCTACTAAAAAGCTCACTGCTCACAATAAAGGCCGACGCTCTGCGTGTGGAAGAGGCGGAAATGGGGGAAGACCCTACACAGGGTGAGAGCCAGACCACCCTCGGTGGAGGAGGAGGACGAGGAGGAGGAGCAGGACACGGTTGCCACCGCTACACAGGGTAGCCATACCACGTTTACACCACCTCTTCGGCGTGGATGGGCCGAAGAGGAGGAAGAGGACGAGGAGGATATTGTGAGTCATCCTCCTGGTGGGAGAGCGAAGCCTTGTCTGTTGGGACTCTGGCACACATGGCTGACTTCATGCTATGCTGCCTTTCCTGTGACCCCCGCGTTATACGCATATTAGCCAACACCGATTACTGGTTGTTCACCCTTCTCGACCCCCGCTACAAAGAGAACTTCTCATCTCTCATTCCTGTGGTGGAAAGGACAAGTAAAATGTTGCAATACCAGAAGGCCCTTGTCAAAAAATTGCTCCAAAAACTTCCATCTGACAACGCTGGCGGCAGAGTACGTAGTTACTTGGCCACCCGAGGAGGGGAGAGGAGGGGAACACACATCAGTTCCAACAAAGGCAGGGCAACACTCTCCAAGGCCTGGGACAGTTTCATGACACCCCGCCAGCACCCTCACCCTGATGAGCGGCCTAGTGTCACAAGGAGGGAAAAGTTTTGGAAGATAGTAAAGGAGTACCTAGCTGACCGTGTCAACGCCCTCAGCGATCCCTCTGTGTCGTATAATTATTGGGTGTCTAAGCTGGACACGTGGCACGAACTGGTGCTCTACGCCTTGGAGGTGCTGCTGGCCTGCCCTGCCGCCAGCGTTTTGTCTGAGTGGGTATTTACTGCCGCTGGGGGCATAATTACTGATAAGTGCATCCGCCTGTCAACTGACAATGCTGACAGGTTGACGCTTATCAAAATGAACAAGGCCTGCATTGCCCCTGACTTCTCTACTCCACCAGAGGAAAGCGGCTTAACATGAAGGAACCTTAAATGTGGCTTTTAGGGTGTATTGAATACACTGTATTCCCATGTACCCCTTCCTCTTCTCGTCCTCTTCCTCCTCATCCTCCTTCATATGAAACTGCTTAGGCTGCCCTCGAAGTTCACCAGCTGGGCCTGCACCACAATTTTTTACACGTTCAGCTCTGCTGAATATCAACCATAATTTTTTACACGGTTAGCTCTGCTGCTTGTCAACCATAATTTTTACACGGTCAGCTCTGCTGCATGTCAACTATAATTTTTTACACACTCAGCTTTGCTGCATGTCAACAATAATTTTTTTACACACTCAGCTCTGCTGCATGTCAACCATAATTTTCAACACGTTCCGCACTACTGCATGTCAACCATAATATTTTACATGGTCAGCTCTGCTGTATGTCAACCATAATTTTTTACACACTCAGCTCTGCTGCTTGTCAACTATAATTTTTTACACACTCAGCTCTGCTGCATGTCAACCAAAATTTTTTACACGGTCAGCTCTGCTGCATGTCACCTATAATTTTTAACATGTTCAGCTCTGCTGCATGTCAACCATAATTTTTAACACATTTAGCTCTGCTGCATGTAAACCATAATTTTTTACACGGTCAGCCCTGCTGCATGTCACCCATAATTTTTTACACGGTCAGCTCAGCAGCAGCACATCACCCCTATTGTTTTTGAGTATCAGCAGCAGGCCATCAATCTGAATTTTTCAATGGTGTGTCTGATGTACTCCTTTATGTGTAATAAAGGGGTATTGGAGTGCCTGTTCCTTGTAATTTTTGGCAGCCCTTTCACTTTGTGCATAGGCTTTATGAGTGTAGGAGTCCCACAATTATACCACAATGTGTATGAGGCCCTCATACACATTGTATACCGGTTGTATCGGAGTGCCTCATCCGTGTAATTTTTGGCAGCCTTTGCGCTTAACGTACAAGTAAATATATGTTTCCTAACAATATTTCCTGTAAAATCGATGTTATCTTGGGTTTTGGGGGGGTATTTTTGTCATTCCGTAAAAGTGGCGTAATACTCGGACATCATCGTTAACAGCAGCAACTTCGGTGTCCAAGAAGCATCCAGATATCCTCCCCATGCTGTTCCCTAACCATTTCAGTGGATTTTCCACCATTTTCTCACGTTTCCCTATCAACCAGACACCCTCCCCTCTGTAGAGCAGGGGGTGCCTGGTCTTCTCCCATTGACTTCCATTATACTCGGGTGCTCAGCAGAGCACTCGAGTACCACCTAGTGTTCGGCCAGAGCACCCGAGCATCGGGATGCTCGATCATAACTAGTAGACACAAAAGGATACTTTGCCAAGTTGTTTTTTTTCTACATTGGTTCAGCCATACTTTGTGATGAGCATGTGTTCCATTTCTTCTATCAGTATAGGGATAGAAAGATGTGGCCGTAAGAGTGCACTATGAAAGATTGACTAGCTGACAGTCTAGAATGAAATGTGAAATCGTCAGGGAATATGCTGGTGCCCAGGAAATCATCACAGAAGCCACATAAAAAATAGTTTGACACATATAAAAAAATAACACTGATACAATAAAAAAGTCACTGATCTAGAGATAATTCTACAAAGAGCACTTTACGGGCATAGCACACGTAAGGCTTCAGTAACAGTGTGAAGTGTTTCTTTACCGGGAATCTGTAATGTATAAAAAGCAATATGACCTGCAGGCAGCATGGTATAGTGCAGGAGGAGCTGCACAGATAGTGTTGTGTGAAAGATTTAGTTTGCCACTGCTTTGCCCTGTCAATCAAAGTAGCGAGGGAGGGGCTGGCCACAGAAATGAGTGGAGTTTGGGTGCAAAAAGACCAATTGTGATGCAGTTGTTGCACCAAAGGTCTAATTTGCATATTAAGAAAAAGTATCATAACTCAGGAGCGGAGCCTCATATCAAAAAATGTTATACAGTGTTTTAACCAGGTGAATAACACCTATATATGCTAACAGTTGGATAGGGAGGTTGCAGGTGACAATTTTTAAATTTCTGATTTTGTTTAATGAGTCCAGTCAATACCTGACTGCTGTCTTTGAATGTATACTTACAGGCTCGGACTGGCCCACAGGGGTACAGATGAATCTCCCTGTGGGCCCCTGAGCAAGGTGGGCCCTTTGTCATCCATCCCCTTCATTAATGGTACTTAACACAGTACACTTTATATATATATAGGCAGTTTACAGCACCTCAGCCAGCCTAAATTAATATAGAAAACTGGGTACAATATTTAAGAAGCTCCCCAGTTTATTATTATAGACACATCTTTGTGGCTGAGATGGCTTATAGGTACTGAGCCAGGCAGCCAGTGTCCTCTCTTCCCAGGTAGCCACCATCTCGAAGTCATTGCAGAGACCCCATAATCAATCATCTTCTGGCATCTTTCTGCTGTCTGCTGCTGGGTGAGTAGGTAATATTAGGATGCATCCGTATGCTGGGCCCCCAAAATAAATTTTACTGGTGGGCCCTAGACATTACAGTCCGACACTGCATGCTTATATGCGGAAGTCTGTAAATTATTGAGTCACTTTGACACTGGGCTCATATATCAATCTTCTCATGATGCAGGTTGATTGGTCACAGGTTCTCTTTAAAGGGGTTCTCCAGGAATTAAGAAAAATACTAATACTAATATTAATGAAAATACATAAAGGGAGTCTGTCACCTCATTTTCACCTATATAACTAACAGCAGTGCCCCACAGAAGATTGCATACACATCCCAGACATACCTGTGTGCACTGTGTGTCTGTATTACATGTCCAGGAAAAGCACTTTTATTCTGCAGGAAAACAGCTCCCAAGTGCCTGGCTCTGCTGCTGCAAGTGCTCAAAGCAAACCAGACTGAAGAGGGGAGGGGTGCTTTAGCTGCTCATATCTTGGGATTGGTTCTGACCTTCTTTGAAAGCTGGCATTCCAAGCTTTAAAATGATACCAAAATCACAGCATTTTAGTCGGGAGAGAAAGCTGTTTTTAGTTTCACTTTCAGCCAGGCACTTGGGAGCTGTTTTCCTGCAGAATAAAAGTGCTTTTTCTGGACATGGAATAAAGACACACAGTGCACATAGGTATGTCTGGGATGTGTCTGCAATCTTCTGTGGGACACTGCTGTTAGTTATATGGGTAAAAATGAGGTGACAGACTCCCTTTAAATATTACTTTCTTATAGATATATTCCCAAATACCTTTCATTACTTATAATGGCTTATTTTGTCTAGGGAGCAATCAATACACACAAAACCTGTCCTAATCACACAGGAGAACAAGTTACTTCACAACACTGAGGTAAAGAGCTGCCTCATCTTCCTCTCTGCTCTGCTTGTCAGGGATTATAATTCTGAATACTGTTTAATATGATCTTCATCTGAATCTCTGTAGGAATGGAGTTCATGAGGAGACATGAAGTGCAGAGATGAGGGTGGGGGTATGGCTATGAGTAGCAGCAATTGTATGCAGTCTCCATTACCACAGTCTGTCCTGTCCATCCTCTCTGCACTTCATCTTCTCAGACTCCATTCCCAAAGAGATTCAGCTGAAGTTCTTCTCAACTGTATTCCTTTTCAGAATCCCTGACAAGTAATATATAAGTACTATCATTTTCTTAATTCTTGGAGAACCCCTTTAAGTCGGAAATACATTTGTATCATATTTGATACAAATTTGATAATAGTTTCAGAGGAATATTTTGAAATTGCCAATTGAAATATTCATGTAATGACGATTTCAGACGGCAATAATAATTTTCAAGAATGGTAAACAAAAGCTAATTGAATGTTACCTTACTAGCTCCTGGAAGTAAATGCAGTTTAACATATGGATCAGAAAGTCCATTGTGGTCCATAGGCTTCAGGCCCTTTAAAAAAAAGAGATTGAGGTTATAAAAGCAATTTACACAGCATGCATTGCCTGCTTTAATTATTCTACAAATGCTTCCATAAATAACATTTTAAATAATAAAGCTGTGCTTTATTCATACAGTAAAACTATGAAACTCCACGACCAACAAATCTTATACAGTACAATAGAGTTTTGACACCAGAAACTATTTTCGGGTATGTATATAGTACAGTTTGATACAGTGAAATCTCTCTAAAAGACGTTTCCTTTCAAAAGACAAGCCCCTTTTCGAGATCGGATTTTGATTTTTTTTCACTGCATTTTTCTTAAGTCAAAACCTGCGACCAGGAGTTGCTTTAAAGGGGTTCTCCGGTATCATGATATTAATGAGCTATCTTTAGGATAGGTCATCAATATCTACAAGCACCACATCCTCTTCAGTGTTTACCTGAACACCATCTAGATCAGTAATTACACTGCACCACCATGACAATCTAGATGGCGTCCAGGTAAACACTGAAGAGGACTTTTCAAACAGCTGATCAGTGGGGGTGTCAGACACCCACTGATCTGATATTGATTACATATACTGAAGATAGATCATCAATATCATTAAACCGCACAACCCCTTTAAGGTCCATAGTGAAAAACTGAAAAGTCTATATACAAAGAGGGAAATTTATCAAAACTGTAGTAAAAAAAACTATTTTAGTTGCCCATAGCAACCAATCTGATTCCACCTTTCAATAATTAAAGATTTGAAAAATGAAAGGTGGAATCTGCTTGGTGGCTATGGGCATCTAAGCCAGTTTTTCTTTACAACAGTTTTGATAAATCTCCCCCAAAGTGTTTTGGTTTGCAGTATTTTTTTATGGTGCATGTGCCACCAACAGCACTTGTAAAATGCGTTGTGAGAAAATGTTTGAAATTTATGGACCATTTACAAGTGTTTGAAAAATTGAAAAATATAGTGTATGAAGGAGCCCTTTCTAGGGTAGATTTTTTTTCTTGTGTTTTTTAACCTCTTTTTTTAGATCACCTTCTAAACTTTTACTATATGATGTTTGTAATGAGAAAAATGGAACAGCAGTTCCACTATTATTTTTATTAAATTTTTTGTTCACACTGTTCCTTAATTAGTTCTATTATTGTATTGTACGTATTGTACATGATGTTGCAACATATGTATACAGTATGTTCTTCACTAATTAGCAACTTTTGTGTAATAAAATAGGATTTTTCCAAATTTCTTTATTGTATTTTGTGTGTATATATATATATATATATATATATATATATATATATATATATATGTTTTTATTGTATTACATATGAAAAATTTTGGTGACAGTCTTAAAGATCACAGTGATGGGCCTGGTAGACAAATGGACCTGGCAGATGAAATTAAAAGGGGTCGTTCTCTCATTGACAGCATCGAGATCAGTTTTTATTTTAGTGCTTTAGTTGTTAATTAAGGACTTTGGGGCTATTCCATGCAATCACAATGACATACATGTATTCTGAGAGGTGCCACTGCCAAGGCATACTTTGACGTGTATACCATATAATAATTTCTGAGAAATTTAAACAGCTTAGTGACTAATGACAAGCATACTTGTGATTTTGATCTTGTGGGCTCATATCTAGTATAGACGGCCAGTCCATGGTCCTATTAGTACACAAGCTTAATATATATACCAGTAGCGATTGCGCTGTCCCTCATCATTCAACCCCTCAATGCTGATCACTGCATCTGAGAGTCACATTCAGCCTATCAGGGGGTTAAAACAAAAAATATATATACTCACCTCATCCATTTGATCGTGGAGAGGCTGTCGCGGCCATCTTGATTGAAGAAAACAAGTCAATTCTCGTGTGATGTCACCACGTCATCACGCTGGGGAGGATTGATGTGTTTTCTTCAATCAAGATGGCCGCGTTGGCCTTTCCATGATCAGATGGATGAGATGAGTATGTTTTTTTTACCGCCATTTCAGGAAAAATTGATTTGTTACAACAGAGCAGCAGGAAATTCGGATTTGTGGCAAATCGATTTTTTTCTGAAATTCGGATCGACTTCCACTTAACTTCGATTCGCTCAACACTAATTATAATAAAAAAAAAAACCCCAGTGGGATTAGAATAAAAAACTAAAATAAATAGAATGTCATGTTAAAATGTATTTGGTATTGTCACAACCATAATAACCTGTACAATATATTTAGATTATCATTATGGTTGGTGGATGAGATTTGTCCGCTGGGCCATCACTCTAGTGAATTATCCTGGGTTATTGGCAGGGGTGTTAAACAGTTATGTTACAGAGACCATTTCTAGTAATTCCAATGCTATTACGTAGTGATATACAGTATAGACCAAAAGTTTGGACACACCTTCTCATTCAAAGAGTTTTCTGTATTTTCATGACTATGAAAATTGTAGATTCACACTGAAGGCATCAAAACTATGAATTAACACATGTGGAATTATATACTTAACCAAAAAGTTTGAAACAACTGAAAATATGTCTTATATTCTAGGTTCCTCAAAGTAGCCACCTTTTGCTTTGATTACTGCTTTGCACACTCTTGGCATTCTCTTGATGAGCTTCAAGAGGTAGTCACCTGAAATGGTATTCCAACAGTCTTGAAGGAGTTCCCAGAGATGCTTAGCACTTGTTGTCCCTTTTGCCTTCACTCTGCAGTCCAGCTCACCCCAAGCCATCTCGATTGGGTTCAGGTCTGGTGACTATGGAGGCCAGGTCATCTGGCGTAGCATCCCATCATCCAACTAAACGCAAACCGGATGGAATAGCATGCCGCTGCAAGATGCTGTGGTAGCCATGCTGGTTCAGTATGCCTTCAATTTTGAATAAATCCCCAACAGTGTCACCAGCAAAGCACCCCCACACCATCACACCTCCTTCTCCATGCTTCACGGTGGGAACCAGGCATGTGGAGTCCATCTGTTCACCTTTTCTGTGTCGCACAAAGACACGGTGGTTGGAACCAAATATCTCAAATTTGGACTCATCAGACCAAAGCACAGATTTCCACTGGTCTAATGTCCATTCCTTGTGTTCTTTAGCCCAAACAAGTCTCTTCTGCTTGTTGCCTGTCCTTAGCAGCGGTTTCCTAGCACCTATTTTACCATGAAGGCCTGCTGCACACAGTCTCCTCTTAACAGTTGTTGTAGAGATGTGTCTGCTGCTAGAACTCTGTGTGGCATTGACCTGGTCTCTAATCTGAGCTGCTGTTAACCTGCGAAGTTTTTCCAATTTTTCGGACTGACTGACCTTCATTTCTTAAAGTAATGATGGCCACTCGTTTTTCTTTACTTAGCTGCTTTTTTCTTGCCATAATACAAATTCTAACAGTCTATTCAGTAGGACTATCAGCTGTGTATCCACCTGACTTCTGCCCAACACAACTCATGGTCCCAACCCCATTTATAAGGCAAGAAATCCCACTTATTAAACCTGACAGGGCACACCTGTGAAGTGAAAACCATTTCAGGTGACTACCTCTTGAAGCTCATCAAGAGAATGCCAAGAGTGTGCAAAGCAGTAATCAAAGCAAAAGGTGGCTACTTAGAATATAAGACATATTTTCAGTTGTTTCACACTTTTTTGTTAAGTATATAATTCCACATGTGTTAATTCATAGTTTTGATGCCTTCAGTGTGAATCTACAATTTTCATTGTCATGAAAATACAGAAAACTCTTTGAATGAGAAGGTGTGTCCAAACTTTTGGTCTGTACTGTATAGTTTTATGAGAAAAAACATTCGGTATTGTAATTTATACATTTATATCTCTGCTCTTTTTATGCACAGGAGCTGTTTGGACAGTGACATTTAATGATTGACAGCTAACTCTACATGACCAAGCATATGGGGAAGGCTATCAATCACTGAATGGCATAAAAAGAGCAGAAGTTTAAATGACTAAATTACAAGTCAAACCAAATCTTTTCCTAGAAAACTATATATCAATCTGCCAAGCTTTCCATGCTCTATAACATGATGCCTGCTGAAAACACAGCGATCAGAATGAATAAAGATAAATCTGAAAGCATGAAATACAATTTCTTCACAATACAATGATTTATGAATAACTGAATCTATCTATCGTGGTGATGTGTATAGTATAGTCCTGCAAGGCATGTGTATCTCGCCCAGATACCTCAGCTGGGTGAGATAACTGAAATTCAGAAAGCTGCAGTGGTTTCAGTAAAGTGCAGTTTGCTGAGACAGTTTTGTCTAGATATTGTTCTGGGCTGGATTTCATTTGGACTAGGGAAAGCTTTGGAAGTGGGATCTGCCAGTCCACACCCTTCCAGGACAGGTATTGCGGTTAGCTGAGGAGATTGCAGGTGAGGCCTGCTAGTGTAATCACGGAGGGATAAAACGACCCTCTGTGTATGAGACTTGGAGAGAGAGAGAGGGCCCCAGGGAACAGACCTGGAGAGGGCCCGTGTGGTCCGAGCCAGGGAGGACTGGGGGGCCACAAGGCTGAGGAAGCCTGAGATGAAAAAGGCTGAGGAAGCCTGAGAGGTTGGAGCCAGCAGAGACTCTGTGTGCTCTCAGCCAGGAGGGCTTAGGGGCCACAAGGCTTTGTAAAGCCTGAAGTTTGGGGGGCCCAGCGACGCCTATGGATAGAGGGTCGCATGGTCAGAGTCAGGAGGACCATCTCCCCCCAAAGGTGCTGGTGAGCTCACAGCCAGGAGGCTGCTGGACTGTACGGCTTAGGAAGCAGGATCGAATACCGTGTGTGAACGGCGCTCTATAGGTGAGATAGAGACATCACGTGTATTAGGTAGAGCCCAGACGGGCAGGTGTTTATTTGAATGTTTTTCATGTGTGTTGGTGCTAAAGTGCGAAAATAAAGCACTATTTGGACGTTAAAACCCCCTGTGTGTCAGAAGATTTGTGATTGCGACCCCCTGGAGAGAATGCGATATCTATCTATGTATCTATCTATCTATCTATCTATCTATCTATCTATCTATCTATCTATCTATCTATCCCTATCTATCAATCAGAATCAGAATTCATCAGGATTTTGTCAGTTGCGGGTTATGGTTATACAAAGGCAGAATGCATACACACATACAAGCATACATTCCATGTACAATTGATAGACTGCATTATAAAGTGAATAACTATTACACTGTAGCTAGATTACTGCTATATTGTAAATATACAGTAACTAGTGCCTCCATGCATAATGCTGTCATATTGTACAGATATAGTATATCATGCTGCTATACAGTACTGAACTAACACTTCCATATAATGACAAAAGCGCGTCCATTGATAGCGCCATCATTCTCCTAGCTGAGTGTCCACATAAACAATACTATAAATCGGGTGTAGCGGTATTAGTGTGGTAGTCTAGGAAAGCAAATAGGTTCCCTGATAATGTAGGACAGTAAAAGGGATAAAGTGTCAGTGTTTTATTTTATTTATTTAGCTTGTTATTTACTGCTGAGTAATTTTATAATAGATATTAGAGATGAGCGAGCATGCTCGTCCGAGCTTGGTGCTCGTTCGAGTATTAGGGTACTCGTAAGTGCTCGCTGCTCGGACGTGTATCTCACCATGCTCGAGGAAATGGCATCTCCCGCATTTTGAATTTTTGGCGCCTATAAACTCAGCCAATCACAAGCCAGGAGACTCTGCGGTACACCCAGCATCACGTGGGGCCCTTACATGTTGATAGCAGGGGTTGGCTGGCCTGATCAGGTGACCCTGGAATATACTAGTGACTGCCCGCGGTGCTCGGCTCAGATGCTGTCTGGATGTTTGTTAGGGACAGAGCTGCTGCGTTTCAGGGAGAGTGTTAGGGCCTGGATTTAGTTCTCTGTTAGGCAGGAGTGATCTAAAAAGAACCCAACAGCCCTTCTAAGGGCTACAAGACATTTTTTTTGTCTCCTGGCTTGGCTGGCTGGCACTAGTAGTGCAGCTATCGCCATATATAACACTTTTTTTTATTGTTTTAACTCAGTGATACAAATCCATTTCATACAGCAGTGTGGAACCATTCTGTGTGTCACAGTTTAGCTGTCCACTCACCACAAACCACAATCCGTATTTTCTGTCCAGGTGACCCATACTGTACGTCACGTAATCAAATACGGTCTTTTGCTTTCACTGATACAGCTACATTACAAAAATCTCTGTGCGACATTTGCAAGTCTGCCTAATCTAATAGTTTCAGTGTAATTGCGCCATACTGCACGGTACGTAATAACATACGTAATTTAGCTCTAACTTATCCACCTATATACAAAGCACAATCCGTATTTTCTGTCCAAGTGACTGTATGTCACTTAATTAAAAAAGGTCTTTTGCTCTTACTGATACAGCTACATTACAAAAATCTCTGTGCGACATTTGTCTGGGTTGCAGTCAAAATAGCCACAGTAAGCAGGGGCTGAGTTTGCTCTCTGATATTTTCTGCACGTCACGTTAAAAAAACAATATATATAAAAAATAAATATAAAAAAAATAAATTAAAAAAAAATAGTTTTTTTGTTGTTTTATCTCAGTGATACAAATCCATTTCA
The DNA here is from genome assembly GCA_900303285.1 of Rhinella marina. NCBI lineage: Eukaryota > Metazoa > Chordata > Amphibia > Anura > Bufonidae > Rhinella > Rhinella marina. Next base: position 96,673 of record ONZH01017269.1, on the reverse strand, counting down.
TACAGCTGTGTGGAACCATTCTGTGTGTCACAGTTCAGCTTTCCAGTCACCACAAACCACAATCCTTATTTTCTGTCCAGGTGACACATTCTGTACGTCACTTAATTAAAAAAGGTCTTTTGCTCTCACTGATACAGCTACATTACAAAAATCTCTGTGCGACATTTTTCTGGGTTGCACCTAAGCAGACCAAGTCTGCCTAATCTAATAGTTTCAGTGTAATTGCTCCATACTGCACGGTACGTAATAACATACGTAATTTTGCTCTAACTTATCCACCTATATATTTTCTTATTCAGATTGAACAAGTTTGTGGGTTTCAGTACAGCAGGCCCATTTATTATTATTTTTTTTATATAATACACTTATATATAGAAAATGTTGAACCCCAGGGCTATGGGTCGAGGACGAGGGCGTGGGTGTGGGCGTGGGCATTCAATTACTGCAGGGGGCAGAGGCCGTGGTCCTGGGCAGGGTGAGACAGTACCTGCTGATGAGGGAGCAGGGGAATGCCGCAGAGCTACACTCCCTAGCTTCATGTCTTAGCTTACAGGGACACGTGGTAGAGGACTGTTGAGACCACAACAGTGCGAACAGCTGATGTCGTGGATTGCGGACAATGCTTCAAGTAATTTGTCCACCAGTCAGTCTTCCACGCAGTCCACCCACGTTACCCAAGGGAGCACTCCTCTGGCTCCTCCACCTCAACCTCCTTCCCCCCAGTCTGCCCCCTCCCAGGAAAATTTGGAATGCGATCCGGCATACTCTGAGGAACTGTTTTCTGGACCCTTCCCAGAGTCACAAACCACTTCTCAGGTTGCTGCCGACCTCATTCCCGATGCCCAAGTTTTCCAACTGTCGCAGTCTGTGGGTGATGATGATGATGACAATGTTGACTTAGTGGAAGAAGTGTGTAAAGGGGTGTCGGATGATGAGGAGACACGGTTGTGAGACAGTGGTGAAGTTGTTGTCAGGGCAGGAAGTCCGAGGGGGGAGCAGACTGAGGAATCGGAGGATGACGAGGTGACTGACCCAAGCTGGGTTGATAAGCCGAGTGAAGACAGTGCTTCTGAGGCGGAGGCAAGTGCTGCACCAGAACAGGTTGGAAGAGGCAGTGGTGTGGCCAGAGGGAGAAGCAGGGCCAGAGCTGGTGCATCAGCAGCAACTGTTTCACGTAGTGAAGCTCCCGTGGCGAGGCCTAGATGTTCGCAAGTCTGGAGGTTCTTTAAAGAAAGTGAGCATGACCGACGGACTGTGGTGTGCGACCTGTGCCACACCAGGATCAGCAGGGGTGCCACCACTACTAGCCTAACCACTACCAGCATGTGCAGGCATATGAGTGCTAAACACCCCACTCAATGGAACCAAGGCCGTTCACCTCCTGCGGGTCACACCACTGCTCCTTCCCCTGTGTCACTCGCTGTCTCTGCTAGTCAACCCCCTGCCCAGGACCCCGGCATGAGCGCCTCCCGCCGGAAAACCACACCTTCGCCTCCACGATCCTCCACAGCGTCCACCAATGTGTCCCAGTGCAGCGTTCAGCTGTCTTTACAGCAGACGCTGGAGCGCAAGAGGAAATACAGTTCCACCCACCCACATGCCCAAGCCCTCAACGTCCACATCTCCAAATTGCTGAGCCTGAAGATGCTGCCCTATAGGCTGGTAGAGACCGAGGCCTTTCGCAATCTCATGGCGGTGGCTGCCCCTCGGTATTCGGTCCCCAGCCGCCACTATTTTTCCTGATGTGCCGTCCCAGCTATACCAGCACGTGTCACAGAACATCATCCGTGCCCTGACCAACGCTGTTTCTGAGAAGGTCCACCTAACCACGGACACGTGGACAAGTGCTGCCGGGCAGGGACACTATATCTCACTGACGGCACATTGAGTTAACTTGGCGGAGGCTGGGACCAAGACTGACCCTGGGGCCGCTCATGTACTGCCCACACCGAAGATTGCGGGGCCTACCTCGGTCACAGTCTCTCAGACGTACTATGCCTCCTCCTCCGACCCCTCCTCCTCCTCCACCTCCTCCTCCGAATTACCATCCGTGGGCACGGCACCTTCAGTCGGTAGCTCTAGGCGCAGCAGCAGTGCCGTGGGTAAGCGCCAGCAGGCGGTGCTCAAACTGCTGAGCTTAGGTGACAAAAGGCACACCGCCCAAGAGCTGTTACAGGGCATCACGCCGCAGACCGATCTGTGGATGGCACCGCTGAACCTCAAGCCAGGCATGGTTGTGTGTGACAACGGGCGTAACCTGGTGGCGGCTCTGCAACTCGGCTGTTCAATCTAATAGTTCAGCGGTTCCTCAAGACATACCCCAATCTGTCTGATTTGCTCACCAAGGTGCGCCGCATCTGTGTGCATTTCCGCAAGTCGACCACAGATGCTGCCACTCTCAGGGCAGCGCAGCGCCGCCTACAACTGCCCGCTCACCGACTGTTGTGCGACGTGCCCACAAGATGGAATTCGACATTAAACATGTTATCCAGAGTTTACCAGCAGCGCAGAGCTATTGTAGACTGCCAGATGTCAACTTCCACCAGAACTGGTAGTCAGGTCACTCAGATTCCTCAAGTCTACAATGAGGAGTTGACGTGGATGTCTGATATCTGCCAGGTGTTGAGCAACTTTGAGGAGTCAACACAGATGGTCAGCGGCAATGCCGCCATTATCAGCCTCCCCATCATGCTGCTTTGCCTGTTGAAAAACTCACTGCTCAGCATGAAGTCGGATGCTTTGCGCTTGTCACAAGAGACGGTGGAGGAAGATACGTCGCTTGATAGCCAGAGCACCCTCCGGTCTGTTTCTCAGCGCGTATCAGAGGAGGGGGATGAGGATGAGGAGGAAGAGGAGGAGAATGTCGGCGAGACAGAAGAGGGTACCAGTGCTCAGTCCTTAACTCTTGAGCATGTATGGGCTGAAGAGGAGGACTTGGAGGAGGAGGAGGAAATGGAGAGTCAGGCCAGTGAGGAGAGGGAATTCTTACGTGTTGGGACTCTGGCGCACATGGCAGACTTCATGTTAGGCTGCCTATCCCATGACCCTCGCGTTAGAAGCATTTTTTCAAACACCGATTACTGGGTGTTCACTCTCCTGGACCCACGGTACAAGCAGAACCTTTCCACTCTCATCCCTGTAGAGGAAAGGAGTATGAGAGTGAATCAATATCAATAGGCCCTGGTGCACAAGCTTAAACAATCCTTCCCATCTGACGCCGCTAGCGGCAGAGGGCATGGTTCTGTGGGCCAAGTAGCGGGGGAGAGGAGGCGAGCAGGCAGCTTGTCCAGCACTGGCAGGGGAACGCTCTCCAAGGCCTTTGCCACTTTTATGTCACCCCAGCAAGACACTGTCACCTGTCCCCAGTCTAGGCAGAGTAGGGGGGAGCTGTACAGAAAGATGGTGAGGGAGTACCTAGCTGACCATACCAACGTCCGGACCGATCACTCTGCTCGATACAACTACTGGGTTTCAAAGCTGGACACGTGGCCTGAACTGGCGTTGTACGCCTTGGAGGTGCTGGCCTGCCCTGCCGCTAGCGTGCTGTCAGAGCGGGTATTCAGTACAGCTGGTGGCGTCATCACCGATAAGCGTACACGCCTGTCAACTGACAGCGCTGACAGGCTGACACTTATTAAAATGAACAAATCTCCTCCGGGGGAAAGCAGCTAAAGATTAACATTACTTATGTATCCGATTCCTCTTCTCTACTCCTCCTACTCCTCCTCCTCCTTGTTGTCTTTGCCTAACGCTGACCCAAAAAACACAATTTTTTAGAGGTCCAACTACAGGCCCTCTCTCTAAACAATTTTTCCGGAGGTCCACCTACAGGCCCTCTCTCTAAACAATTTTTCCGGAGGTCCACCTACAGGCCCTCTCTCTGAACAATTTTTCCAGAGGTCACCTACAGGCCCTCTCTCTAAACAATTTTTCCGGAGGTCCACCTACAGGCCCTCTCTCTAAACAATTTTTCCGGAGGTCCACCTACAGGCCCTCTCTCCAAACAATTTTTCCGGAGGGCCACCTACAGGCCCTCTCTCTAAACAATTTTTCCGGAGGGCTCCCTACAGGCCCTCTCTCCAAACAATTTTTCCGCAGTGTCAACTACAGACAGTGTAAAACAATGTTTCAGGAGCGTCAAACAGACAGTCCAAAACAATTTTTCAGGAGGCGCAAGTACCGACATTTAAAAAAAAATTTTTTTGCGGAGGGTCGACTTTATGTACTCCGAAAAGAAAAAATTTTTTGGAGGGTCAACAAAAGCCATTTCACTGCATTCTCAGTCGGACAAAGTCATTGGTGGTGTAACCGCCATGCTGTGTCAGGCTAAATTTTTGGGTGCTTCACCAGCTACCGCATACTAACTCAGTCACTCTGTTGTCACCGCCGCCATACAGGGCCATGAAAAATGTTTATGTGGTTCGCCTGCTACCACAGTGTCACTCGCTCACTCTGTTGTCACCACCATAATGGTTTACACTATAGCAGCCCAAGTCTGCACATTCCCCTTTTTATCTCCAAGTGATCTATACTGCACGTCACGTAAAAAAATAGGTTCTTTTGCTCTCAGTGATACAAATCCATTTCATAAAATCCTTTCTTTCTCTTTAACTGATCTATACTGAACGTCACTTTTAAAAATACGTCTTTTTCCTCTCTTTCTCTCTCTCCAAACTATTTTTCCGGATAGGTGCCGTATACGGTTTTAAACTGAGAAGAATGCATACAACACATGCCCCACTTGACAAATTTCAGAGTTGACAACCGTACTGGTTGATGCTAAATTTTTAAGTTGGGGTCCTGCATCGTCATTCGAACTCCATCACACACGCTAGCCAAGGGGGCACTCCTCTGGCTCTTCCAGCTCAACCTCCTTCCCCCCCAGCCTGCCCCCCAACTACAGGCCCTCTCTCCAAACAATTTACCCGGATAGGGGACGTATTAGATTTTGAACTGATTTTTTTTGGTTGTTCTTTTAATTGGCTCCTGACCTGTGATAGGCAAAGCATGGACACGTCCCCCTAGCTGCAGTAGAAAAGACACTCCCCTGGCCAGAGCAAGCTCTTTTTCCTTTTCCGTGTTCGAAAAGTCCATGAAATATATGGTCCCAAGATAGGGGACGTATACGATTTTAAACTGAGAAGAATCGATACCACACATGCCCCACTAGTTCAAGCTCAATCTTGACAGCCGTACCAGTTGATGACAAATTTTTAAGTGGGGGTTCCACCACTAGCAGCCTAACCACCACCAGCATGCACAGGTATACGAGTGCTAAACACTATGGAACCAAGGCCGTCCGTTCCCCTCATGTGGGTCCCACCACTGCTCCTTCCTCTGTGTCACTCGCTGCCTCTGCGAGTCAATCCCCAGCCCAGGACCCCGGCATGAGCGCCTCCCACCGGAAAACCACCCCTTCGCCTCCATGATCCTCCACACTGTCCACCAATGTGTCCCTGCGCAACGTTCAGCTGTCATTACAGCAGACGTTGGAGCGCAAGCAGAAAAAAAGTTCAGCCCACCTACATGCACAAGCCCTCAACGTCCACATACAGGGCCACGCTAAATTTTTTATGTGCTCTACCTGCTACCGTCGTGTAGCTCGGTCACTCTGACCGAGTCTGACCCTGGGGCTGCTCATGTACTGCCCACTTGGAGGATTGCGTGGCCTACCTCGGTCACGGTTTCTCAGAGCATCGGGAAAAGTTTGTCTCGAATAACGAGCACCCGAGCATTTTAGTGCTCGCTCATCTCTAATAGATATTCATTGGAGTTTATAACACGATTTAAAAGACAAACTCTGGCTGCTTACAATCACCACTAACTGAAATACACATCATACAGTTTTCTACATCTCTGATTCAAGTGAAAGAGAACTTTATAAATGGATGTAGCAAGTGTGCCAACTAGCCCAGGAGGAGTGGCTGATGGTAGTGATAGTTGCTCTGGCTGGAACAGTCAATTACAATGGCAATCCTGACATTGATGCTTACTAGGGCCAGGGCTGTAAAAGGAAGGTACACCCTTCCCTTGGGGCACACACTGATGTTGGTGCTCCTGCCTTGTGGTATGCCGGGTGCTGTTGTAGGTAGTTGCGTGTGCAAGACAGGAGGTGTAGGGTGCAATAGCCGGCAAATGGTGTGGGAGTCAGTAACAAGCCAGATGTAAAAAAATACCTACCTAATGTGCAGAATTGTAGTACGTCCAACAGTATCAAAACACAGTTCCAACAATTTCCAGTGCAATCTATGGATTTCATAGTAGATGAGGTAAGAAACAAGGTCCATGTACTACTCTTCACAAGGTAAGTATAACACATTTCAGAGCTGAAAAGGCTCCTTCTTCAGATCACATCTACAAGGCATTATCATGAACTAATACACTTGTACTTTCCTTGTGAAGAGTAGTGCGCGAACCCTGTTTCTTTCCTCATCTACTATGCTGTATGGTCGACCCGCCAGGGACCCGATTGGGACGCTCTGCAAGTACTTTACTTGCCTACAAGAACATTGTGCTTCTCCTTACATAACCTCTAGAGGCAAGCCTCCCAGCTCATCTCTCTCTACTACCCAGAACAGTCCTCCCTATAGGCACATCTATCCTTATCTTTTTCCATCTATGGATTTGAACAAGGATGGCCATGTAGTACTCTATCCTTTCTTTGTTCCCAAAGTCTCTTTCTGCAGAATCTATGTCTGGCAATATTACTTTTGCAATGATGGCTGTTATTTCCAACTGAAGGATATAGGCCTATTATACGAATGGCCAGGTCAAGTGTAAGTTTGAAGAGTATCTCAACAATGATTGGCAAATATCTTACTTTTTTACTTCTGCGCTAGGCTGTGCAGATTCTAGATCTCCTTGAATCTTTCCTTTATCTCCCAATCTCTACTGTAGAAATGGTGAGGTAGGTAATCTTCAGAGAAGGTGATTCTCTGTAACAATGGTTTAGTGAGGAGTGGACTAATACACAACAACAATAATGAGTTGTAAGTCCCCGAAAATACCACAATCCGAGCGCTGCTGGTCTTTGTGTGTGGTAGGTCCAGTTCATACTAATCAATAATATCAACCAAGAAGACCGCGCTGCTCTCAAGTCACAGGACAAGTCAGTTCATCCAGCTCCCAGTTCAGAAACTAGTTGATATGGCCACACAGATGCACTAGGGCAAATCCAACTTCTCCATAGGTATGGCCCTCTTTCAAATCTAAGAAGAAGGGTACCAATAGTGAAAGCACCTCTAAACAAGAATCCGTAAAAGGTTTTATTATACTTACAAAATTAAAAGTACATCAGGCATATCGACACAATGATTGTGTTAAAAATCCTCTCCTCTGCCCGACCTAGGTTTCGCTATGCGCTTCCTCAGGGGCTAATGAGTCTACCTCTCACAGGTGTTTCTTATACATCGGGATCCACACACAGGAGGGAGGGTCTATCTCTAGACATCAGAGACCTTCTCATACATATATACACTAAAATTCAAATACCATAGTTCCATTCTAGCAATGTTAATGATACACATATTTTACAGATTTGCATACCCCAATATAATATCCACGTATTACCCCAAACTGGAAAGTTCACTACATACATATCAGGAGACATAGACATAGACATAAAAAAAAAAAAAAAAAAAAAGGGGCAAATCTTTCATTTAACTTGTTGGTGCAGTTATCAGAGGATAGCGTAAACACGCTGGACTCCTATTCTTACCTCATAGATTTCATCACTATACCAAACAGGGTTTAAGATAAAATTCAATGTTCAGCCCTTTAGGCTGTAATGTACTCATGCGATATATCCACTCGATTTCTCGCTTATTGATATACGCTACGGGATCTCCACCCCTCCATTTGAACTGAACCTTCTCCACCCCTGCAAATACAAGACCACTTGGGTCCTTATTATGTTTCTCTGCAAAATGCGCTGATACGCTATGGGTTTTCACACCTTTTTTGATGTTACGTATATGTTCCTGGATCCTCACTTTTAACTTTCTGAGGGTACGACCTACGTACTGGAGGCCACAAGGGCACTCCAGTACGTAGACCACCCCAGTATTTTCACAGGACATTTCGCCCTTCATTTTAAAAGCCTGTTTGGTCACTGTTGATAATATTTCTTTTTTATTCACCATTCTGTTTTCTTTCTTACGGTTTTTGCAGGGAAGACAGAAACCGCACCATGTGAACTGACACTTACTTCGTTTTGATATTTTTGTGGGAATAAAACTCTGAACCAAATGATTCTTTAGGTTAAGTGCCTTTTTAAAAATAACTCCCGGTTTCTCGGGAATCACTGACCCCAAAACCGGGTCATTCTTCAATACCGCCCAATTTTTCCTCAGCGCATATTTTATAACCCCCGCACTGGAGTTGAACTGTGTGAGAAAAGCAAACTTGAATCGATCACTATCTTTCTGTCTGATACTACTATCTTTCCCACCCTTTTCTATCCCCGAGCTCTGTTATTCAAGATCTTCCTTGAAAGGGTACTGCAGCAAGCTCACCTACTATACGTGGTTGCTGGTAATAGTAAGTTGTATTGAAGATTGGAATGAATCCGGTGTAAAAAGTGGGGAAGTTGTGACTTCAAACTCGGGGGAAAAGCACACAGCTATAGAATAAAACCATTAAAACTTCAAACTTAAAAAAAACATAAAACTTCAATGTATACCATCATCTGTGCTGAATTTGTATCTACTGTACTTGGCAGTGGATAGTATGGGGTACCTTTAAATATGAGGTCAATCTACCTATGTAACTATGAGTATAGGGTCTTTTTTTTAGCCAATAACCTATTGTGAAATTGTGAAATTTGAGCCCAACTTCATTAGCAGAGGTGCAGTGACAATCCAACTGCTTCAGGGACCCATACACAGTAGGGTTCAGTGTTTTTTAGACACATGTTTGGTTGTCCTCTGGTTCAGTTTGGTGGTGCTCCACCGTTGTATATCGATCTGCCCCTGCGCACCTTCACCGTTGACATTAATTTCTCACATTAAAGAGGACCTGTCACCAAAAAATGCAATGCAATCTGACAGCACCATGTTGTAGAGCAGGAGAAGCAGAGAAAATTGAAATATATTTGTGGGAGAAGATTCAGTAAAACCTGTAATTTGCTTTGCCTTTTCTCCCTTCTGTGAACAGCTATCGGTACAGGAGGGAGGGGTTATCAGTGATTAATAGCATTGTGTGTACACATTGTGAGTACATAGAGAGATAGCTGTTAGTCACTGATAACTCTCCCTCCTGTACCGATAGCTTATAGAAAAAATCACAGATATAAATGCTCTATAACATGCTGCCTTCCGTGAACAGCTATTGGTACAGGAGGGGTTATCAGTGATTGATAGCATTGTGTGTATAAGTGTGCATAAGATATAGCTGTCAGTCACTGACAACCCCTCCTCCCTGTACTGATTGCTCTTCACAGGGTTGCAGATGTAAATGTAAAAATTACAAGTTTTACTGAATCTTTTCCCAGAAAATGATATAGCAATCTGCTCAGCTCCTCCTGCTGTATAACATGGTGCCTTCAGATTGCATTGCTTTTTTTGGTGACAGGTTCTCTTTAATAACATGTGGTGCTTCACGGTTTCCACGTTGCTTATTCGCTGTGGTGCCATTTGTCCACTTTCACCACAGCAGCATGTAAACAGTTCACAAACTGCGCTGTTTCAGAAATGCTGCAACCCTTGGCCTGAAAGCCAATAATCATCCCATTTTGCAACTTTGATAAATTACCACTTTTACCCATAGCAGCAACAAGCGATATGTGCGCAGACAGCCAGCTCCTGATATGTGACTTCCTTCATGAGCTACGTGCTTCTGATGTCGAAAGTTGAAGTTGTTGTAACTGGACTGTGTATATCATTATTGCTATTTGTGCAATCCCCTTACGTAATCCGTGATGCATCTCCAAACTAGATCTTCATGTTAATAGCTTTCTTTGCTTTCTATGTATCATTGGTTGCTTTTTCTTCATTTCTTGCTTTTCATCAGCAGTCCCTATTAATCTGCCAACAGCATACAGAATGCCAGTTTTAGCATTCTTCCCACAGACTTGCAAAGGTTGACGTATAAGCAGAAAAAGCTGGTCTGTGCATTAAAAACATCTAATAAACAGCAAGAAACTGAATCACAAGGAGAGCAGACATTTTTATTTTCTAGAATTTGCACTTGCCAGATACAATATAATAGTCTGCTTAATTCCAATCAAAGTAAATGTTCTCTTCCCACTTGCAGATAAATAATGAGTTTCTAAAAAACAATCAATGAACACTGTCATTCTTACTAGAACCTAAGAAATGAGATGAATATGCTGTAAAAGTCCTGTGTGTGCACTGTAAGTAGGCTATAACCTCAATCACTATTCTAGCAAGAGGGCTCCCGAGATCTAATTGAATTGTTACACTTGGAAAATGGAACAGGATGCTCAACAGGCAATAGCATATTCATCCTTATCTCCTGATTTCTTCTCGGGTTGACTTTTCCCAGGTGGTCTTTTGTAATTTCACATCTGACCCCAATTACACTACAAGATTATCTTGTGTATTGGATCCTCTTAGAAGCAATATGAAACATGAGATGTACATTTTCATAGCACCTGGAATTTATACACTACATAACAGGTTGATGTAATGGAATTAGTGTTGAGCAAATTCAAAGCATTCGAAGTGGAATTCGGTCCGAAGATTAGGAAAACTTTGATTCAAAATTAATCAGAATTTCTGTGCGGTTCGTGGTAACGAATCAGGTGTTCCTAAAATGGTGGCCGCACATGTTACAAAGCATAACTAAGTGTAGAAGAGACAAGCCTGGGAAAGCAAGATCGCCCATAATGCCGTGCAGCTAGCCAATCCGCAGATAGCCATCCCCTGTGATGTTACAACCCTATAAAACTGTCATCCCACACAGTCTCTGCCATTGTCCCTTGAGCTGACCATAGAAAGAGACGTGGCAAGCGCTCATGTGCTAGGGACAGTGTTGCTGATAACGATTAATAGAAGAATATTGGATAGGGAGAGAGCAGGGAGACTGCAGGGAGACTTATTCAGTTTTATTTATTTATTCCTACATTTACTTATTCCTACATCAGCCATAAACTAAGATATGTAATTCAATAATAAGATGGAAGCCTTTATTATTCCAGTGGCAGTGTGCCAACCAATGCCATCCAGTCTGCACCCCATAGGGGCGCCAGGTCTTAATGATGATCATCCTCATCTTATGCTGGCTTTACTTCTTCCAAATCATCCTGCAAACTCTCCATGTCCTAGAAAAATCAGCAGGATGCAGAGAGAAGAAGAGATGAATGGTCCTGATGACATATTCTCATCGTTATTAGCTGATGTGGAAAAGGAAGAAAAGCAGATGGCAGAAGAAGGGGTCCCACCTGTAGGGCAGGAGAGCGCTGGGGTTGGAGAAGTGAGTATGCTAGAACTGATTAATATTCTGTGTTTACTGTCAAATAACCTGCAGGAGATTGCAGGCCAGAACAGCAATAATTTGCATATTGTACCCCCACCTAACTAGCCAAACCACATACCAGCAACAGCCCCTGTTTAAAGATGCATTGAAGATGCCGCATGGCCATTAACAATGAAGACCTACTATACAGTGCGGTCTTCATTATTGAAAGAAAGGAAGCAGCAGGCTTAATTTGCCGTGTGTTTCTTCTCCGTAGCATAGCTGCAACCCTCCCAAAGCACAGCAGCTCCTGTATCCAAATGCAGAGTGCCCTGGGTATACCCAATTTATGGCGATTTGTGACAAATTTCTTGGCAAATTTTGGCAAACTTGCTGAATTGAATTTTTCAAAACTTTGCTCATCTCATGCACACGGGCTCAAACTTTTCACTGTATCTGAGAAATTCATTTTAAATTAATTGAAATGCATGCAATGCTATTTTTCCCATTTGAGAAAACTTATGCAGGTACAGTATCACAATCGGTCAGTGGTTCGCACTTTGCCTTACAACCAAGGGTGTAGTTAGAGGGGATGCAGAGTTAATAGCTGCAACTGGACCCTAAGGCCCCTTTCCACATAGGAAGGCACCAGTATTATAAATGGCATACGTGGCAGTGGGGCTCTAATAACGATTTTACATTAGAGCCCAGAAACTTTAAGTTTAACACCCCTGCTTACAGAAGCAACCTGGGTTGAAATTCAATCAATAGTGGCACCTGTATGGAGTTTAGAAGCTTTACCATCTCAAAATCCTTTTAAAATTTCTGCATATAAGAGATATAAGGTAAAGCATTGCCTGTAAGATTCACTACTCTAGCTGGAGAAGTAAAAATAATACCCCAGAGATTTGTGACAAAGGCTTTTTACCTAGCCAACCAGTACCATGCTCTATACTGTCAAAGAGTAAAGCTGTCTGCAGAAGATTGACTTTTTTCTTTTGAAGACAACTCTGGCTTGGTCAAGTTTCAAGGTTCTGTGGCTTTAAAGAAATAGTTCTCTTTCTTGTTTATGTGACTTCCCATACTGTGAATATGAGGTTATCTCCACTCTTCCACATCCCTGAAAAATGGAACTTTGTTTTATATGGAGCTAATGTCCATAAGAAGGGAGAGAAATCATGGGAACATAGTCATTTACATTGGTAATCTTGCCCATAGGAAGCTCCAGAAGCAAAAAAAAAAAACAACAACTGAGCTACACAAAGCTAATAAAAATGAAAATAACTACTTTTGAGCTATTTTGACATTTATAAGCTTAGAAAGCTCCTTTGATGGGGCTGTCTTATTTTGAAAATGCAGTATCTAATACCCTACTGGGAAAAAACTGAAGTAATAGAGGATAGTTCCAAGAAAAAGATGGATTACAGCTGATCATTTATTTATAGTAGCCCTTGTAGTAAAAAGGATAGTCCAAAGCAGACAACCCTTTAAATGTGTAGAAAAGGAAACCATCTGAAAAGTCAACACTACTCACTTAACTTCTTGGCAACACAAATTCTTTGCTGATTTTCCCAATCACAGGTTTATTTTGAACCCACTATGCTATAAAATCAAATAATACATGTTCTTCCTGTATTAATCATAAAGAATGAGGCATTTTCAGAAATTTCTCACATTTGAGGTGAAATAAACTTTAAGGCTCTTTTCTCACTCTTCAGATATAAACAGAACTCATGTGCTGGACATAAGCTATATGTCCTACAATTACATTTGTTGCCTATATACTTCAAATGAACTAGTAAACCCATACCTCACAGTACATTTTAGTATATGTTCACATATACACCAAAGGTAATCCGGTGGTCTGTTCCAGCAGATGAACCGTATTTGGCAGAGTGGGAATCTACCACACACCGTCGTTTCCCCATTCACTATAATGGGATCTGATGGGGATTACCTTTACAGGAGATGTGAACCTACCCTTAGGGCATCTGACGGGGATCACCTTTACAGGAGATGTGCAGGGCCGTATTACCAACTAGGCACCGGGGGCACGGTGCCTAGGGCGGCGGGTTGCGGGGGCCGGCACCCTGCCGGGTTAATCTGTAATGATCTTGTAAAAAAAAAAAAAAATTGTAAAACCATCCTGGCTTTTTTTTTTTCCCCCGGGGGGGGGGGGACGACGACGACGACGGGGGTGCTGTGGTAAATCTTATAATGGGAATACTAGCCTGCAGGACTGCAGGAGGAGGGGGAGTGAAGCGCTGGTAGCGCTGTACAGTACTTACCCCTCCTCCTGCTTGCCGGCGCTGCTGTGTCCTGACTGCCTGCAGCGTCAGGACGTACAGAGCGCCCTCTGACCTGACACTGCAGGAGGTCAGGTGACTTCAGCGCGGGCCCCTGGAAGAGGAGAGAGCGGGGACACAGCCAGGACCAGAGGTAAGTTGTTGTTTTTTTTTCTTGTCTGATCTGAGGTCTGAAGTGGGGGCCAAAAAGGGATCTGGACAGAGTGGGGCATCTGAAAAGTGGCAACAGAATGGGGGGATCTGAAATGGTGGGGACACAATGGGGGGGGTCTGAAATGGTGGGACAGAATGGGGGGGGATCTGAAAAGTGGCAACAGAATGGGGGGATCTGAAATGGTGGGACAGAATAGGGGGGGTCTGAAATGGTGGGACAGAATGGGGGGGATCTGAAAAGTGGCAACAGAATGGGGGGATCTGAAATGGTGGGACAGAATGGGGGGGGGTCTGAAATGGTGGGACAGAATGGGGGGGTCTGAAATGGTGGGACAGAATGGGGGGGATCTGAAATGGTGGGACAGAATGGGGGGGTCTGAAATGGTGGGCCAGAATGGGGGGGTCTGAAATGGTGGGCCAGAATGGGGGGTCTGAAATGGTGGACAGAATGGGGGGGGTCTGAAATGGTGGGACAGAATGGGGGGGGTCTGAAATGGTGGGACAGAATGGGGGGGAGTCTGAAATGGTGGAAAAGGGGGGGGTCTGAATGGTGGGACAAAATGGGGGGGGGGTCTGAAATGGTGGGACAGAATGGGGGGGGTCTGAAATGGTGGGACAGAATGGGGGGGGTCTGAAATGGTGGGACAGAATGGGGGGGATCTGAAATGGTGGGACAGAAATGGGGACCAGAAAGGGAGGTCTAAAATGGGGGCCAGAAAAGGGGTTCTGACATGGGGCCAGAAGGGTGGGGGGTTGACATGGGCCCCAGAAGGAGAGTTCTATATGGGGGCCACAAGAGTATGATATGGGCCAGAAAGGGGGGGGGGTATGATTGGGGATCTAATTAGGGGTCTGAAGGAGGTCTGATTAGGGCCCTGAAGGGGTCTGATTGAGGGTCTGGAGGTCTGATTGGGGGTCTGGAGGCCTAATGAGGGTCTGATTGGGGCTTTGGAGGTCTAATGAGGGTCAGATATGGGAGTTTGGAGGTCTAATGGGGGTCTGTAGATGGGGGGGGTCTCATCTGGGGTTTGATATGGGGATCTGATCTGAAAGGTAAGGGGGTACTGTTTTTCTGTGTGGTGCCAGTATTTTCCGGGGGGCTGTTTCTGTAGTATAGTATGGGGGGCGGCAGGGTGAGATGTGGAGAAGGTGAGAGGATGATGGAAAAGTAGGAAAGTAAGATGTCTGTTTGTTGCACACTTCAGAGACGAGGCACAGCTGAAAGAAGTCACCATGGCGGTCTGGTCTGACAGAAGGAGAGGAAAGAAAACGTCATCAGAGAAGAGAAGTCACTGGATGTAAGAGGTACATATGTGGTGCTGTATGACCCTGTATGCTCTGTAGTGCTGTATAAAATGTTTTCCAAGTCTGTCTTTGAAGGGGTTGTCTTTTTTTTTTTTTTTTTGTACGAGCGCTGCTTTCTCTGCTCTGTTTACTGCTCTTCACTGCAAATTCTATGGCAAGCAGGTGAACAGAGCAGAGAAAGCAGCTCTCATATGAGCTCTGCTCTCTCTTCAAACAGCTGATCGTCAGGGTGCCGGAGGACCCCAGCTGATCTGATATTGATGACCTATCGTGAGGATAGGTCATTAGTAGTAAAAAGAGGACAACCCCTTTAACAGCAGGACTGGAGGGAAGGGATTAGGTTGAGAATTTGGCATGGGGGGGGGGGGTTTCAATTTCAAGTTTTGCCTTGGGCATCAGAAAATCTAGGTGCACCAGCGGCAGGTGGGGGGGGGTACAGACTGAGGGTAGTTGGGTGTATGGGGATGGTGGGGTAGTTGGGTGGGGGTTAATTGGCTTGGCAGAGGAGCATTTTTAGTATCCAGGGGGTTGGGGGGGAGGATAGGTCACTGTAATAAGTCCAGGAGGAGGCTACTATGGGGGGTGGGGTAACAAGGCTACTATGGGGTTGGGGGGGCTACTGAGGAGAGACTGCTATGCTACTGTGGGGGAGGAGGCTACTATGGGGGTGGGGTAACGAGGAGAGGCTACTATGAGGTGGGGGGGTGAGAAGAGGCTACTATGAGGTGGGGAGGTGAGAAGAGGCTACTATGGGGGGTGGGGGTAACGAGGCTACTATGGGGTGGGGGGTTCTAAGGAGAGGCTACTATGCTACTGTGGGGGGAGGAGGCTACTATGGTGTGGGGGGGGCTGAGGAGAGGCTACTATGCTACTATTTGGGGGCGTGGGGGAATTGGTCACGTTGGGGGGGGGGCGGTTGGGGCGTGTTATCACAGAGAGTGCCTAGGGCAGCATGAACCCTAAATACGGCCCTGGAGATGTGAACCTACCCTTAGGGCACATTCAGACTGCAGCATGCTGTCCACAAAAATGTGGATCCGCTTTTTTCGGACAGTTTAATATTTCTGCAAAACAATGGATTGCATTCTGCATTTTTGCGGACCCATAGACTTCACATCCTGATTTTCACTGACAAGTATGACATGTTTTATTTGTTTTGTGGAGCCATGGAATGGAAGAAAAGGGCCCCATAGAAGTGAATGGGTCTGAATCTAATCTGCAAAAAAAAAAAACAGATTCGCATTTTTGCAAATAGCATACAGCCATTTGAATGAGCCCTTATTCTGTGGGATGTCTTCTGTATTGGAAAATATAGCTGACTATGCTTATAAAGATATGCTGACACACATGCTAAAAAGACAATCTTTTTTTTTTTTTACTGATATTTGTAAATGAGCTCCTTTGTGATTGTTCTGCATGGCCATTTTTGTAGAACGCTTAGTTAAGTAACTACATACAGTTTATATGTTGAAGTATAGCTCCATCATTTATGTACTTTATTAGAGTTGCTATGACAGTTTGCAGAAAATCAATTGAGTTGAAATTAAAATATGAACTCGTTTTCAGTGCAGTTAGAAATTTCATTGTGCCTTATTGATCAACATAATTTTATAATGGTCATAATTCTCCACCGTTGAAAATTCTTCCAAAAAATCATGCTACCCTGCATGCAATGCAATTACTTGCTGAGGGCTTATTATATGACAGGATAAAAGAGCCTTGTTAGCATCATTTCATTTCCTCAGTTCTAATGTCAAGAATGTTGTTTTTACAGAATTGTACCCAGAGCAGTAAGATAAACATGAATGAGGTGATATGATTTTCATGAGCTTTCATACAGTATATTACATACAGGATATATACATATTTTAGCATATAGTATACATATATACATCTTCCTATTTTGCACTACAATTAGGCCTTACCTAGATAACCTATTATCTTGATGGAGTATGATATAGAAACAGGGATATAAATTAATTTAAAAATACTTTCAGATCTAACTTGGTTTTGTATTTAAGGGGGAAAGCCAAGCTTGACGACCTTAAAGGGGTTTTCTGAGATAACGAAAAACTTCCAACAAGACCCAGAATTGTGCAAAATAAAAAAAATGATGCTATACCTATCTCTTTCTTCGGCGATGTTCTCTGTGGTACCGGTCCAGTCCTCCTTCCCTGCGTGACTGCTGCAGCCAATTAATTTCCTCATTGGTATGCTGGTCACAGTGAAATGCACAATGATATGCAGATGTACGATGCATGACTGCTGCAGCCAATCAGCGTTAGACCACTGAGGACTGTGATTGGCTGTAAAAATCTGCAACATAAGTATTTGTCCTGTGTGGAGGTACCCACAGTACTTTATTGCAGAGGTGCACATTGTATTATAGATTTCACACATCTTGCTAGAAGTTACACACCATTAAAGGGGTTCTCTGAGCTTTTAATATTGATGAATATCAATATTACATACAAAATGTATGTACTAAGTGTGGCCTCTGTTACAGTTGCTACCCAGCATTTCCGGACTGTTAGATTCCAAATTTGACTAGTTATTTAGTGATAAAACCATCTTTGGGGTGCTGGGACAGCTGGGTGACAACAATTGGGCTGCATTGCTGACCACAAGTTGGTTACATTGTCCTAAAAGGATATATGATAGATTGCAGCATTGTGTGTATTTTATATAACCATATGCCCTTCATCACAGCCCACCAGAGGCCCATTTCCATATATTAAAACACTTTTCTCAGCAACACGGGCACATATGAATATGGGACAACACAGATGTCTTCAGCTGCTAATAGCACAAGCAACAGGTCAGCCAGTTTCATAGGTACAAATCTGCTGAAAGATGCCTTAAAGCTATTTTTCATCAAAAATTATGCCCTGATTAATTTCTTAATATATCTTTATAGTGGTCAGATGCAGAAGTGGACAGTTCCATCGGCTGTGTAGCGGCCATGCCAGGCTTGGCAGCAGGGAAACCTGAAAAAGATGTACTGCGCACGCACTGATTACAGAATCTATAGTGCATGCGTGGAATTATATGGAACTGGGATTACAGAGCTAGGCTACAGCACAATGCAATGAAGGCCCTATCAAATAAAGGAGAGGAACTGCAGTGCACTAAGGGGATGGAGAACACCACAGGGTGCACTGAAGCCCTAATTAACAAATTAATTAAAACTACAATATCGATACAATGTCACTACGGATTTGAGCGATAAAGGTAATGTTTTAATCAGCAGAGTCAACCCTACCAGGCGGTATATCTGTTTAATAGAATTGATCCTGCTGACAGGTCCTCTTTAAAGGCCTTTTTTAAACTATAGATCCTCTACATGTACTTAGGACTACATATTGACTTATTGCCAGATAAGATTTTCTGTTTCCCTTAAGGGGAACAAACGTATGTCCCTTACCTTTCTGTAGTAAACTTTTGGCAGCTTCCCTCATCAAAGAGCAGATGGTAAGTGTGAAATGTAAGCAAGTGGATGGGAAGAGACAAACAAGACAGGGAAAAATGAAGAGAGAGAGCATGAAATGAGTTGTGAAACAGTAGAATGAAGACATGATCACCAAACAATGCTACAAGACAGGGAGACATGTAGTACGATAATACTAACTTATGCTGCTTACTGCCGCTATACACAATGATTATTTGCATATTTAGTTTATGAATTTCATATCCACTTACCTTTGGTGCATAGACACATACAGTAGCTAGAAGCCATGCATAGCTACAAGCTAGTATAACATGGAAATAAAATGCATACATTCATGTTCTTATCTAAATTTCTAGGTATTTAGGAATAATACATGTAAATCTATTAGGATAGGATTTATGTATCCATATTCTATACACCAGGATTTCTGTTCACCTGTGATAAGCAAGGGGAAGTAGCAGCATGACTAATCCACCTCATGATCTTTATGGTAAGCTCCAAATAAATATACAATTTTAAAGTAATCATTTCTTTCACGCAGTGACCGGACCTGAGCTCATCTTATAAACATTTGATATGGTAGCAGCATGGAGCAACTGAATGGATGAGATGGTCCATTATACATAAACCATGTTGCCATTGCCTAATGTCTACAAATGAAGACCAATACATTTTCTATACAAGAATATCCATTACATACTGTATGTACCCTAATCTGCTAAAGTGGTTCTATTTTTTATTAACCCCTTAAAGGGGTTTTCTGGAAATTAAGAAAATGAAAATACTTAAATATGACTTTATTATAAATCTATTCCCAAATACGTACATTTCATTAGTTATAATGGCTCGTTTTGTCTAGGGAGCAATCATTAACGGGTTCTGCAGGAATTAAGAAAATAAAAATATTACTTTATTATAAATGCATTCCCAGATACATTTCGTTGGTTAAAATGGCTTGTTTTGTTTAGGGAGCAATCATTAGGAGAAACAAAATGGTCGCCATCCTATTAGTGCTCACAAAACCTGTCCTAATCACACAGGAAGACAAGTTACTTCTGAGCACTGAGGTAAAGAGCTGCCTTGTCCTCCTCTCTGCTCTGCTTGTTAGGGATTATGATCCTGAATACAGCTGATAAGATCTTCAACTGAATCTCTGTAGGAACCGAGTTCACAAGGAGACAAGAAGTACAGAGAGGACAGACAGACTTATTACCTGAGGATCTTATCTATATTCAGGATCATAATCCCTGACAAGTAGAGCAGAGAAGACGATGAGGCAGCTTTTTACCTCAGGATTGTGAAGTAACTTGTACTCCTGTGTTATTAGGACAGGTTTGTGTGTACTAATAGGATGATGGCCATTTTATTTATCTTAATGATTGCTCAGATGAGCCTTTATAACTAATGAAATGTATTTGGGAATATATTTATAATAAAGTAATATTTATGTATTTCTGTAATTTTATTTTCTTAATTCCCAGAGAACCCCTTTATGGACATGCATGGACCAGGATGCAGATTTTTGTTCACCTCAGCATTTCAAAACACAACTTTTTTATTTTTACATTGATGTGGCTTTGCTTGTATAGAGCTCTAGTGAGACCACATCTGGAATACTGTGTTCAATTCTGGAGACCTCACCTACAAAAGGATATTGCTAAAATAGAACGGGTCCAAAGAAGAGCTACAAAAATGGTGGAAGGTCTAAAGCATAGAACTTATCAAGAAAGACTCAGAGTTCTTAATATGTATAGTCTGGAGGAAAGAAGAGAAAGGGGGGCATGATTGAAACCTTTAAATATGTTAAAGGACTGAATAAAGTTCAGGAGGGAAGGGTTATTAATAAGAAACTGAACACAAGAACAAGGGGGCACAATCTGAGGTTAGTTGGGGGAAAAATCGAGAACAACATTAGAAAATATTATTTCACTAAAAGAGTAGTAGAAGCTTGGAACAAACTTCCAGCAGAGGTGGTTGATAAATCCACAGTAACTGAATTTATACATGCCCGGGATAAACATGTATCTATCCTAAGATAACAATAAAGGAATAATAAAAGGGCAGACTAGATGGACCAGGTGGTCTTTTTCTGCCGTCAATCTTCTATGTTTCTAAATTTTTCTATGATTTTTTGTGGGGCACCATTCTGGGGTACATTCAATGTATAACTTTTTTTTTTTTTTGAGTGACGGCTTGAAAAAAACACTTCCCTATTGTTTTGGAGGTTTTGTTTTCATGGTGTTCAGCGTATACTATAGGTGGCATGATGACTTTTTTGTACTGGTCAGTATGCCAATACCAAATGTATATATTTTTATGCCCTACTACACTGTACTTTTTAAAAATAATTTGCTTTTGTTACCGCATTCAAATACCGATAACAGTTTAATTTTTTGGTGAGTGATCTGTGTGAGGGCTTGCTTTTACTTCTATATTCCAATGTCAGTTACTGTAAAAACAGTCGCTGAATAAATAGATGTCTCTATATGACAGGCCTGGGTCCTTTTTCAGGTTTCAGGCTGCCAAAGCAACAGCTCAGCACCTCAACAAAAGATCAGAGATGGACTCCTTCACTCTCTCTAACCACTTAGATGGTATGGACTGCTGCATTTAGAGGGTTTAACTGTAGCTGGAATTGGAGTTCAGTGAAACCATGTGATGGCATGAGTCTGTGACTGGGCTTAAAATGAAGATGCTACAAATGCCATAAACTGCAATAATACATTTTTGAAGTCTGTGGCATAAGTGATTGATCGATTGCATGTTCTATTCCCCTAGGGGGGTAAAAATAAACAAAAAGATTGTAAAAAAAAAAAAAAAGGTTTTTAAAGATATAAGAAAGCAAAAGTATTAAACATTCAAATCACCTCCTTTCCCAATTTTACACATATAAATGAATCAACAAATTAACATACGTAACCAGTATCATCATCAACAAAAAGGTGTCAAAATAGTTGTAATTTTTTAAAAAGTAGTAAGGCATTTTAAAAAAACAGTATATACAGTACATTTGGTATTGCTGTAATCATACTAACCTGTAGAGCAAAGGTATTGTGTTAGTTATAGCACAAATTGAAAGCCATTAACCCCCCTCCAAAAAATAGTACAATTACATTGTTTGTTTGTTTGTTTTTTTTTTGCAATTTCACAAAGAATCTTTTTTCCTGTTTTCCAGTGCATAACATGACAAATTAAATACTGCGACTAAAAGTATAACTTGTCCTACAAAAAAGTCGTATTTGACTTTGTGAAAGGAAAAGTATAAACTTATGGCTCTTGGAAGCAAGCAAGAAAAATAAAATAAAAATTGTTCATGACATCAAGGGGTTAACTTTGTGTGTCCGTACCAGGGACCATTTTGAACAATTGAAGAATGAAGTTAAATTACTTATCATCATGCTGTATTTCACATAAGTAACATCATTTTAATGTTCAAGAAACCTCATTTAAAACTGGTTGCAAACAGAAAACGAAATAATTCAGGATTGGAATACAATGAATAGTCAGCAATTTATGAAAAAATATACTTTTATGTATGTATGTATGGCATCCCACCCATATAAATCAAAATAAAAGCTCCCTTGCCAACTGCATAAATAATGCCTAAGCTACTTTTATGTGTAGATGACTTGTGCAGAGATGCAAAGTATTGGTTACACCCAAGTGATTGGATGTTTCCTGATATAAGAAAAAAAGAGATCTACTTCATTTGAAGTCTGCACATACAGTTATGTATATGATTGTTGCAGACTCTGTGAAATATTGGTAAAAAAAAAAAAAGTAAAAACCGAAGATTTTACAGCACAATGAGAGTAATGGTGCACTTACATGCACTGACTGAGCAGGCAATTATTTGGAAGAAACTCTCCCTTTTCCAAAATTTTCCTGCTTATCAGAAGAGTTGAGAGTTGAATTTACTTGCACCAATCACCTCCACTATTTGTTTGTTCATTATCAATGCCTTATTTTTGTGGTGCAAGCTCTCATACAAACATTGTTTATGATAATATGCCTGATAATAGTCCCATGTAAAGAGACCTTTATAACATGTTTACATGCACTGACTGAGCAGGCAATTATCTGGAAGGACCCTTTCCTTCCCAATAATTGCTTACTCATCAGAGGCAGTAATAACTGCATTTACATAGAGTAGTCACCTTCACTGTAAAAACAATTATTTCAGTGGCACATTATCGGTAACAAGATTTCATAGGAACCTTTGTTCCCAATAATTTGTCCAGTAATAGTCCTGTTTAAAGGAACCTTAAGACTTAAAAATATTACATGTGTGAGAGTTGTTCTCTTTTTAGAATATGTAGTTCTTTTCATTACAACTTTTTGCAATGATATGTTTGTTTTGGAAGAAAAAATACTTGAAATTGAAATAAAGTGCACCCCCTCTTACAAGAAAACACATATATTTTGTATAAAGCACTGTTGATATGGCTTACCATTGACCATGATGTGATGACCACTCCACATCTAGTTGAACTGGTGGACTGTAATGTTCTACAGTATATCTGCACGTAAGTGTGCAATTTACAATAATATTGATATAATATACTATATTTATGTAATGTGATATGTTACATAGGTGCTGCTGGAAAATGGCAGCTGGATTACCGAAGGGGAACAGTACTGCCTGAAGGAGGATAAAATGCCATTCTGGAGGAGTTATATACCTTGGAAGGATATGATAAACACTGATTATGAGCCACACTAATGTGATACACTGCAGATATGAACATACTACACTAGAGATAATTGGATATGGTCCGTGTACATACTATCAAAATGTGTGTTGGCCACAACAGATTATATGATATGTGTGGGTGCAAGACTTTTTAATCAGCTGATCCAATTAGTATGGTGGTAATTAAGTTGTAGAAAGCACACTTGTCTGCAAGAGTATACGTAGATAAAAGTGCAGGCAAGCCACTTGCTCAGAAGCAAGAATACTTGAGGCAGAGCTGGGAAGCTGCAGCTGGAAACAAAGACAGCAATTTTCCTGTGCATATCTAACTAGCAAGTTGAGGTAATTGGAACTACTCATAGGGATAGAACACCTTAGGATACAGATAGGACCACAAATTAGCTGAGTATCACAGATGAGTTGAGGCTCAGGGTTAGAAAGAAGCTGCCTAGTCTGTGCATTCTGGAAGCAGCCAATGTCTGTACAAAAGATCAACTAGCTGACATCCTGTGAAAGACTGTACACAATACTATGTGTAATGAAAAATAGTGTGCCACAACTGAAAAAAGTGTGTGCAGTGGTTGTGACAATGGTCATACTGCAACCCGGTACTACCCGTTAGAGACTGTGCAGATACAACCATCTGTATTGCTTCCATCTTTATCGGTGCAGTGCAAGCCAGAGACAGAGTATGTTGTTGCCTCGTAAAGAGATCGTGCCTTTTTCCACTTATAGAAACTGTATACTTAATTAACATTTTCTAACTGAGCCACTCCCCTTATTAAGAGACTGTAACCGTTAAAGGGGTATTCCAGTAAAGTAAGTTAATTTTTTAAAAACTGTATTAAGACTGCAAGCTATGACCCAACCAGAACCCATACCTATACATATAACCAGAGTTTCATTTTACTTTGCAATACATTTGTCTAGCTAATGTGTGAGTCTTCAACACACTGAGAGTATCATGGCTCCTTATCTTTCCTCACAAAACTATAATTCCCACAATGCCTAGCTTTCTTGCTGTAAGTTTGTGCTTGTTCATGAGTGCTGATGATTACTGACTGGCTGCCTGATATTTCAGCCCAGTCATGCCCCCTCTACTCAGTAATCAGCAGCACACTGACATTTAGCTATAGAATTCTTAGCAACCCACTGAGCATGCTCGACCTAACAAAGGCTCAGAACTACAGGTCGCTGCCATGGTAACTTTGAGGAAACACAGTGGGTAGTAGAGGAGGAAAACTACTTTTATAACTACTGAACGGTAAATTTGTGAAATTGACATTATATTAGGTAATTATTTATAATGAATTAGTCTAAAACAGTTAAAGTTATATTTATGGTAACCGGAATACCCCTTTAAGCCTGTTGACTGTCAAAATAATGTAGCCAGCAAGCTTGTAGCCCTATATGTATCAAATAAAATTTGCCTTGTTTAAGTTACAGCTCTGTCTGTCTGATTCCTTCCACCATCTTAGAGTGGGGAGTTAAGCATTGCCACTCAAGGCCCAAATGAGTCTGTCTGAAGGTCTGATCCCTTTACAAGTTGGTGCCAGATACCTATTGTGGTCACTTAACTTTCCTGTGAAAACAAAAGGCTGTTGAAATCTAAAAGCCCAATCCTCCATTTCTCAAACATTTGCCATCGAGGAAAAGTCCACTCATAAACCTTACATGGTTGGCCATTGCACAAAATCTCATGGATATGACTACCTTTACTTACAGCTTGAAGTTATCCACATACATTTTCTGTAATGGAAAGGAGCTGAGCAAAGTAAAATACAGTGTCAATAACAATAGCTGTAATCACTAAGAACATAAAGCTAGGTTGTACTGCACCTGCATTTTCTTCTTTATGTTCGTAAATATAGTACATTCAGAGCTCCCGTTTATCTGGCAGCTCATGGTTGTCAATGTGCTATCCTTATCTTTGCAGCCCATGGAAAGATTTATTTCCATTGAGTAAAATACAGTATATTTATGTCGCACACTACATCTTTTACCAGGCAGCATAGAATGCACTTTTAGAGGTTTAATTTACAGTGAAAGATTTACTGTGAGAGATTTACTGTTATTTACAGTGATGTGAAAAATATCCATGTTGCCTATTATAATATACTTCCATTGCCACACTGAATGGTTTTTGATCTTAAAATAAACACAATATTAGACAACTGACCCTGAGTTATTACTACAGTTATTTAATGATTAAAGTTATCTGACATCTCTGACACGTGAAAAAATAAATTACCCTTCTACACTCTCTACCACATCATGGAAAAAAAAAAGTGGACAGTGAACTGTAGCAATTTTTGAAAAGCAGACATCAATTTATGTCTCAAGAGCCTGAAACTCCAGTTATTGGTAACTTACTACAATAATGCAGTCCTGAACATGGAGCTTACAGGGTTAAACAGCCTTAATGTCTTAGTATGGGATCCTTGATGTTATTGCTGTGCCGTGCAATTGTATGTGGGAATTACCAACCACCAATGTAGTACATAGGAGTAATTTTACAGGAAGGACTTAAAGCCTATAATGTTACCAAGCAGTGGTAACCTCTTTCTACCTAGCAGAAGGTTGGCTGCAGTGGCATAGCTAGAACTGACTGAGCACCACAGCAAATTATTGATGGGCCACCCCCTTCCCCTGCAAATCCCTCCTCCCATGCAAAACTCACTCTTGTGGTTAGTCAAGATACTCTCAGACCAGGTCCGGCAGCCTCTCAGTCCATTCCTACACGTATACAGTATACTGTATGGCATGTCACTATATATACTGAACTGTATATAATGTCATTGCATATCACTGTTGTTTTTTTTTTGTATTTTTACACCACTCATCCCATTTTTAAACTGTTAGCTATGTTAGTGCAGTGTGGCCCACATTAGGGAATTAACAAGTCACACAGAAGTTGCAAGTTTGCTTTAGCGGCTACTTAATAAATTTGGTACAAATTACACCAGTGCAGACTCAAAGAAAAGCGACTTGAAATATCAACCTCAAGATAAATTCTCCCCAACGTATTTATCTAATAAGGTTATACAATGACTTATCTTGAAAGCACCTTGTTAATAATTTTTCAAATTTCTAACAATCTTTTTATTTCCAGAGTTTTTTTGAGCCATCAGGATTTCTAGAACATCAGTTGTCAAATACATAGACCTTTACAATCTGGCTTATAATATTCTCTTTTGCAAAATAAACCATACAGAATATCTTGATCACTGAAATCCCTAAATGTAAGCATGCCAATTAAATGCAAACTCATTAGTGAAGAGGTCATTCTTTTTGGCACATACTAATCTAAAATTGTGTCTTATCCATTGTAGGACATAGTTATTAACCATTTGCACGAGACATTAGAGCCATTTTCTAGAAGTGAAAAGTGCACATGCTTTGCTGCTGTCTCCAGAATTAGGACACATTTATAAATAGTCACTTTTTAAACTGTCCTTTTGCCAAGTATCATTCCAATAGCTAGGTGGTGCAAAATTTTAAGAAACCTATCCAGACATAGTTAAAAATGTGCTAAATTTATTATAATTTATGATATATTTTTTGCAAATGGCAACGTTTCCTGTAACAAAACCTACCGTACTTCAAAAATAACACTCATGAAAAAATTCAACCAGATATGTGTGTAAACTTTTCAGAACCTGATTATATGAACTAAAAATAATTTTAAACAAATTATTTTTTTCTAAATCCACATTACACAGATTGCAATACTGTGTCCACAGCTTCATATTACTCTTAGTATAAAAGAAACCATCTTGTCACAGTGCTTCACTAAATATTTGTGGTGTAGTTTTTAGCTTATACCAGATTCATCAACAACACATACGCGCTGCTGATAAATCTGGCACATGCTGTACAGGCAAGTGATAGCACAGCTCGCATGGAGTGCCAGTGTTAATAAATCTCACCCAACACATGAATTCATTTATTTCTGTTGCTAATGTAAGTCTGACCAATTCTGAAGTGCTGTACACAGATTATCACCTTTCACATCAGTCCCTGTCCCTAATGGCTCTCACAAATGTGATATTTCCTATTTAACACACACTTCCATAGGTTCAATTTCATAAAGTCAATTAACTTAATACATTTTTGGAGTATGGAAGGAAATCGGAGAGCTGGCAGAAAACCCACAAAACATGGGAAGATCATGCTAACACCAAATAAATGTTGCCCTTGGAAAAATAAATAAAAAATGATAGCCCGTTGGACAGCTCACTTACTGGATAACATTGGATGCATGATAACGAGTGCACAGGTATGCTGATCCCCAGTCCCAGTTTCTATAGTTGGCCTGTCTCTGCATAGTATTTATTTAGTTAATGTCGTTCTCCCATCTTGCAGTTTAGTAAATGGCAGCTAGGCAAACAGCTATACTGCTTCCATAGCTCAGTTAAAGGGGTTGTCTCATCATGGACAATGGGGCCACCACTGGGACCCACGCCTATATCCAGAATGGAGCCCCGCAAGGTGGTGCCTGGAGGACTCCAGTCTGGCCACCACCAAGACGCCTCCCCATAGAAATAAATGGGAGCACACTGCACTTACACGGCCACCGCTCCCATTCATTTCTATGGAGCAGTCGGAAATAGCCGACCCAGTGCTCTGCTATTTTCTCTGGCCCCATAGAAAATGAATGGAGGGCGGCTGCGCATGCGCAGTGTGCCCTCCTTCACTTTCAGGGCTCCATTCTGGATATAGGTTCAGGTCCCAGCAGTGGGACCTGCACCTATAAGACAATGGGGGCATATCCTAGCGATATGCCCCCATTGTCCATCATGAGACAAACCCTTTAATTCATTACAATGGGAATTATGAAAACAGTCCAGCGCCGGTCTGCTTGGCTGTTTCCGTAAGCACAGCTAGGGCCAGTGCTTAGTCCCATCTCACTGTGGAAATGGTCAGATAGTACAACCCCTTTATTGGCCTGCACTGGTATCCACAGATATGTTTACTCACTGTTTGGTGCTTCTCACGACTCTTTCAGAGAGACAGAACTATTATAAACTGCTATTATTCTATTTGACAACTCTGACATATTTGCCAATAACATAGTTGGAAATATATGCATTTTATTTTGCAACATTTAGCAGTACATACATTTGCGCGGTATTGATTATGAGAGCCCCTTGACATACACTATTTGAATCAGGATTTTACAAACATTGCTGTATTTGATTTTGTGTGTTTATAGTGTATTGGTAATTGAGGTATCATGTTAAAATTGTGACTAAAATTACCTCTATATTTTATTATCTGACACTAAGCTGTTGGTCAGATCCCTGTGCCCCTCTACTTAGCCCCCATTTCCTACATTTATCTTTTCCCCTATTCACCTAACAAATAAATAAAGTCATTTTTAACTATATTTGTACACAGTGGCGTACATAGAGATGTAAGGGCCCCATAGCAAGGATCAAACCAGGCCTCCTACACAGGACAGAATGGTTTCTGCCTAAACCCCCTTTAATGACCCTTGGGCAATTTTTCCACTGCCACGTTTGCTAAAAGTTGTTCCTTTGGAGGGTAGAGTCCTGACAAAGTTTTCACCCCCAGTAGAACAGGGGCTCCTCTTGCCCTGGGCCCCATAGCAGTCACATTGTCTGCTGCTATGTTAGTTATGCCCTTGTTTGCACATATAATTACAATAATATTTATGGCAGGATTGCTTGAGAGCCAGTAGTATGGCACTCAGTTAAAGGGGTTTTCTGTGATATTTTTACTGAGTGGTCATCAGTGTCTGATCGGTGGTGTCACGGCGTGGGTATTACAGAGCACACAGGGATGGAGAATGGGACACGGATCCAGAGGACTTTATTACATCACAGGGAAATCACTCCACAGAACACGGACGAACACCAACTCACACGGCTAACTCTGAGACAACAATGAATAAATCCGGGGGCGCCACCCGGTACTCCGACACCAGCAATTCAATGCCCAATCGTCCTGGGTACTCTGCTACTTAAAGGACGGCTCTTCCTAGCCAAGAGTGGATGGCAGATGATCCCCAGTCTTTACTCCGTTCTTGTGGCATCAAGTCCTGGCCTCAGCATCAGGTCCTGGTCCATCCAAAGCTCCCAGCACACTACAACTACCCCCAACCTCCTCTTCTCCTAAGGAGAAAACAGGCAAGGGGCGTGAATAATTACCAGCCCCCCAACCTCCACTCTGCTGACCAGCACCTTATAGAAGATTCATAGGTGAGAGGTGAAGAGCCCATGCCTTCCCCCTCCTCCACATTCCAAATGGTCCTGTCTCTGGACCGTCTGTCCAATGTTTATTTATTGAAGTCCCCAGTAACTCACCCAAAGGTTTATAGACCCTTCCCCCTGAATGTCTGTAGAATACATGAGGCCAGTAGATTAAGATGGAGGCCGTACCTTGTCACAGGAGGGTGTCTAACACCCAGGACTCCCACAGATCAGCTGTTTGAGAAGGCACCAGCGCTTGCAGTAGCACCGGAAGCCTTCTGTCAGCTTTTTCTAGGCCATGTGACGTCTCATTCATTGGACACATGGTCTAGACGCAGCTCAGCCCCACTGAAGTGAATGGGGCTGAGCTGCAATACCAAGCACCAAAACCAAGCTTGGCGAGCAGAGAGAAGGCTGATGTGCTACTGTGAGCAGCGGTGCCTTCTGAAACAGCTGATCGGTGTGGGTCGCGGATGTTGGACCTCTACCGATCAGATACTGATGACCTATCCAGAGGATAGGTCAACAGTAAAAATATCTAGGGAAGACCCTTTCAAATATTGCCCTTGATTGGATTGGGATCCCTGACAATGGTGCACTTGCAAGGGTCATGTAAATTCTTTCACTATTGCTTGTTTTCCACTTGATTACTTAAGGTATACATTGTATTTTGGCATTGATTATGATATTAGCCCTGATTATTGGATTTGATACTAAATTTATGTGATTATTGTTGATGGATTTGGGTCTATTTTTTCTAATTTATTGTTTTACCTACATATTTGGGATTATTTATTCTTATTTATTGCTATATTTTACAGTATGTATGGGAGCAACTTATTTTTACATTGATTTGTATTTTTTCTGACTTCTTGCTTTATGCATTATCTGGGGTGTGATACTGTTGAAGGGTACATTCATACAACAGTAAAAAAAAACTGTATAAAAAAAAAAAAAAAGCGACCATTAAAAACACCAAAACAGTCAATTTTTAACTGCTGTTTTTTCAGTTACCTTTCTGAAAAAACGGCCATTAAAAACATTTCCTTTGAATTATACAATATCAGGTCTGTCAGTGTGTGACAACAGACAAAGTAGGACACATCCTATTATTTTTTTATGGAATTCACTGTCATTTAAGAAAACTGATATGTGAATACAACCAGTGACTGTCATTGTAATGTGTGACAGCTGTTAAAAAACAGACACTTTACTTCAGTTTGGTATAGAAATGAAGTATTTTTGAGTATTGTAGTTCATCCAAGTTCATAGATTACAATACACTGAAACATTTTTTTACAAAGTTGGCAGATCCTAACATAGCGCTGCTGCCAAAGTATGTTGTCTGACAACAAGAACTGGTCATGGCGACTTTCCGCTAATAAATGTGACAATGTATTGCAGTGTACAACAGCTGCTTACCAGCTATTTACTCTGCTCTTGATGACACTTAAGTGCTTTTTCTGCCTGGCTGCCAAAATATAGTTAAAATACTGGATGGCCCATCTACTTGTTCAGCCAGGATGAAAATTAAATGGGCTTCCATTTCCATATTTACATAATGCTTCAAAGCTGTACAATTTAAGGAGTAAGAGTGTATAAAAGATTTATTTTGCCATATCTAGGGGCTCCAAACCATCAGTGACCATAATTGTTTTTTTTGTAGAAAATGTAGTCCTATTCCTAAAATGCCATACCTTCTGGATGCTTCTTTCAAGGTGTGAAGACAAAGAAATAACTAAAAAAGTAACATGTAATACACAGTATATTCTGCAAGCAGCATAAGGGAGCTTAACACTTCTAAATCTGAGATTTCTTGGAGATGACCAATGAGCCTCTGCCTTTATTAAGCATTTTCTACTGAAATTGTAAAAGTACCAGGCAGAATTTCTTCTTAGCTTCCCCTGCTTCTTTATGCGTGGCTTGAATGCTGATTTTCCTTGGATTGTATTTGTACAATTCTGTCTATTTGCAGAACATTAAAGGAAATTACTATTTTTCACAGCACATTTTGATAATCATACTGTACCTATCATTACAAAATAAATATCTTAGTCACTGCCTAGCTATAAATATTGTTGTGATGTGTATAGTAAAGTGCATGGTAGATGTATGGTGCGGGTGTGTATCTCACCCAGTTGTTCAGTTTAGCTGGGTGAGATAACTGAAATCCTGAAGTGGTGCAGCTTCAGCAAGGCATAGCTTGCTAGAGTTTGTTTTGGTTAAAGCTGTATGGGCTGGATTTCTTGGACTGGGAGACAGGTTGGTAGTGGGAGCCTTCCAGTCCACACCCCTAGTCCACTACCGAGATTACTTTGAACCCGAGGTGATCGCAGGTGAGGCCTGCTTTAATCAAGGGGAATAAAAAATCAACCCTGTGTGATGTCTGGAGAGAGACAAAAGGCTGAGGAAGCCTGAAAGGTTGGAGCCTGCAGAGGCTCTGTGTTGTCTCAGCCAGGAGGGCTGAGGGGCCACAAGGCTGAGGAAGCCTAGGAGAGGAACTGACCCTAAGGAAAAGGGTTGAAGCCTGTGAGGCTTGTGTGGTCTCAGCCAGGATGGCTGAGGGGCCATGAGGCTACGTGTAGCCGGATCACTCCCCTGCGAGTGTGGACTCGTATCTGGTGAGCGGACCCGAGGTTTGGGATCCATTACTGTATTGGTGAATTATGTTTATTTAGGTGAGTTAGGAACAAACAATATGTGTTAGTTAGAGCCCAGACGGGCAGGTGTTTATTTGGCTATTTTTTGTGCTGGTGCTTAAGTGTAAAATAAAGCACAGATGGACTTGAAAACCCCTACTGTTTGGAAGATTTGTGGTTGCTACCCCCGAGAGATCAAGCGATCCCTTACAATATATATTATATATGCAGCCCAGTGGCATAACTAGAAATGTAGAAATGACTGGGCCCCACAGCAAATTTTTGATCACTCCCCCCCTCTCCCCAAAACTTCTTTGCAATCCCGTCCTCCTGTGCAACCCCCACACTTGTGGCTAGTCAAGATTGTTTTCTCAGATGAGGCCAGGCAGCTTCTCCCTAGTGTCACAGTGTCACTGTATATAATGTAATTGTATAATACTGTTGAGGGAGCCCTGACAATAAAATCTTATAGTCCTCCTCCTGGGTGGGCCCCTTCTGAGTTTGGGCCCCAAAGCAGCTGCTTCCCTGGCTTCCCCAATAGGTACGACCCTGATGCAGCCACAAATGTGAGGTGTAATCTGTGTGCTGTATGTTGGGTCTTTTTCCATTCCTTCTGCATCATTTATGTAGCTACACATTATGGGGGTCATTTATCAAAAGTGGTGCAGAGGAAAACTGGCTTAGTCACCCCTAGCAACCAATCAGATTCCACCTTTCATTTTTCTGAGCTCCTTTGGAAAATGAAAGGATCAATCTGATTGGTTGCTAGGGGCAACCAAGCCGGTTTTCCTTGGCACCATGTTTGATAAATGGCCCCTTAAATGTTGCACACGGCTCTCTACTATTGCACCATTCTCTGGTTTAGCAACCTGACCCCTTTTTTTGCTTATTGTAATGTCTTGCTGAGCTCAGGAGACAAACCATAAAATAAATTGAGGTGAATAAAAAAAATAAAATAATGGATTATGACAGTTAGTGAGGTCTGGGAATTATCAGGTTCTGACTGATGAGGACCTAGTTGAAACATTTTCTATTCTAAGGAGAGGTTATTCCAAGTTATGTATAATATATTCAACCTTTTTTCCTTTTAATATAATTATGTCCTTACTGGAAAACGTTCATGAAAGGAGTTGTTCACTTTCTAGTTACTGTTGACCAATATGTGTGTTAGATGATTAGAAGACACTTATATAGCAAAGTTGAATTTCTGCACCAGTTTCTATATCTTGTTAGGTATGCTCCTTTGTTTACAAAGTCTTTTGTACTATCCAAACAGAAGTCCTGTCCATAAGATGGCTGCTGATGGAGGGTCATGTGACCACGCAAATCACCTCCATGCCTCCATGTCTCCTCCATTCAAATACACTGCACCTGCACTAAACTCCCAAAAGAAGATGACAGATGTGTGTATTTGAATGGAGGAAGCATTATACAGAGCTGATCTTTCTGGTCACATGACTCTCCATCAGTGGCCATCTTATGGATAGGACCCGTGCTATGTGGGCAGCACAAAAGACTTTGTTAATAAGGGGGCATACCTTCTAAAATATAGAAAATGGTGCAGAATTTCACCAAGAACTATATTAGTAAGTGCCATATAATCATCTCACAAACACATTGGTCATCAGTGACCAGAAAGTGGCCAATCCCTTTAAAACATACATAATGGATGGGTGTTATTTAGAGAGGAGCTAATTAATTCTACACAAGTCAAAGTTGATATCAATTTCCCAAAAGGCAGTAATTTCAGCTAATCCAAAGATTTTATTATTCATCCTGCATAAATTGCTCAAAATGGCAGCCAATATTTTAGTAGACAGAGAAGGAATCTAGATTAAAAAGGGCATCATTTTTTAACAGTTTTTTAATTTAAAGAAAATCAGAAGCGCAGTGCGTTTTTAAACAGGCTGTGTGTTACCACAGGCTACCATCCTTTACTCATAGCCATATATGTCACTATCACTTTCACATTAATAATGCTGTCTTTGGCGTCAAAGAGCATTAACCCCTTGCCGCAAAATCAGGTACATGTACTTGAGTGAATGCGGCTTCTTGCCGGGCCCCTGCTGTTCCTGTTACCGATAGCCGGGCCCCTGCTGCCCCTGTCACCTCCTGACGAAGCCTGTTTGAGGTGAAACGCGCGTCGAGAGTCATCAGTGGGTCCCCCACGCGTACTTAGCGGTAGCTGCACACAATGGGTAATGTATGAAGCTGAGTGACTATTGGATCGCTTTTTGATCTTATGATCTTGCTATGCTGTTTCTGGTAAACAGCATATATACTAGGTGTGCTGCATTTGGGCATTATTTAATCCTAGAGTGGTATAGACTTAAATAAAAGTTTTTTTTTTTTTTATATAGCAAGATCTAGAGTCAAGATTTAGATTGCCCCATCTTAAACGAATACTATATGAATTCTGTTATTGATGTGATATAATGATGTGCAGCACTGCTGGGTAAAGTGTGGTGGACCTATGGTTCCATATCAGAAGTGGGTAGTTTACCCCTCATTTGGCTTATCCCCGGATAGTAAATCGTCTCTAAATGTAGATTTTATGAACTGATGTATTTTGTATAATAAAGTATATGAATTATTTCTATATATTTTTGTGTGTGGACATTGTGATCTCTTTGTATTAGGGATCTAAGTAGGTTCTTGTATGTACATATGTCCCATTGACAGTTGAAGAGAGGCTTGAGATGGTGTTGCCATGTACGGAAGCCTAGGGGAGCCAGCCTGCAGGCTGGGTCTCCTAGACAACCTGTCAGCGTGTTACTGTGCCAGATGCTGACAGTTCAATTCAGTACAATACAGAAAGTATTGTACTGAACTGAAACAGGGATCAAACCCTGAAAATGTGAAGTCCCACAGTGGGACAAATGTATAAAGTTAAAAAAAAAGTGAACAAAAGTGTTTTTTTAATAATAAAAAAATAAAGTTTCAAGCAAAAAATAAAAAGACGCCCCTCATCATAAAATAATGTTTTTTAAAAAAATAAAATACAAAACACACATCTTTGGTATTGCCGCGTCCGTAACGAAGTGCTCTATAAAAATATCACATAATCTACCGCCTCAGGTGAACGCCGTAAAAAAATTAAAAGAAAACTGAGCAAAAATGCCATTTTTTGGTCGCCTTACATCACAAAAAGGGTAATTCGAAGCGATCAAAAAGACATATGTACCCCAAAATATTGCCAATCATACCATCATCTCCTGCTGCAAAAAATGAGACCCTACTAATCACCCAAAAGATTTAAAAAATATGGCTTTCAGAAAATGGAGAAACTAAAACATGATTTTTTTTTCTTCAAAAATGCTTTTATTGTGTAAAACTGAAAAAAATGTAAAAAAAGTATACATGTTAGGTATCACCGCGTCCGTAATAACCAGCTCTATAAAAATATCATATGATCTACGCCGTAAAAAATAAAATAAAAACTGCCAAAATGCAATTTTTTTTGTCACCTTCATCACAAAAAGTGCAATTCCAAGCGATCAAAAAGTCATACACACCCCAAAATGGTACCAATCAAACCATCTCTTCCCGCAAAAAATGATACCCTAGCTAAGACAATTGTCTAAAAAATAAAAAAAATATGGCTTTCAGAAAATGGAGACACTAAAACATTATATTTTTTTCCTTTAAAAATGCTTTTAGTGTTTAAGGCCTCTTTCACACAACAGTATATTTTGCGGGCTCCGATACGCATTTTTTGCTGATAAAATGCAGACCCATTCATTTCTATGGGTCCGCAAAAAATGCGTACAGCACACTGTGTGCTGTCCACATCCGTATGTCCGTTCCGTAGCCCGCAAAAAAAAATAGAACATGTCTTATTCTTGCCCGTATTAAGCACAAGAATAGTACTGTTCTATTAGGGGCCAGCTGTTCCGTTCCACAAAATACGGAATGGACACGGATGCCATCGTTTTTTTTTGCGGATCCGCAATTTGCGGATCCGCAATTTGCGGACCCGCAATTTGCGGACCACAAAACACAACGCTCGTGGGAAAGAAGCCTAAAACTGAAATACATTTTTTAAATGTAGACATATTAAGTGTCGCCACATCTGTAACAACCTGCTCTATAAAAATATCACATGGCCTAACCCCTCAGGTGAACACTGAAAAAAAAAGACATTTTTTTGTCACCATACATCACAAAAAGTGTAATTCCAAGCGATCTAAATGACATATGTTCCCCAAAATAGTACCAATCAAACCGTCATCTCTTCCCGCAAGAAATGAGACCCTACCGAAGACAATCGGCCAAAAGATAAAAAAAAATGTGGCTTTCAAAAAATGGAGACACTAAACCATGATTTCTTTTTCTTCAAAAATGCTTTTATTGTGTGAAACTGAAATAAATGTAAAAAAAGTAGACATATTAGGTATCTCCACGTCCATAATGACTTGCTCTATAAAAATATTATATGATCTAACCTCTAAGGTGAATTTCATAAAAAAAAAAAATAAAAACTCTGCCAAAACAACCATTTTTTTGGTCACTTTGCCACATAAAGTGTAATATAGAGGGATCAAAAAATCATATGTACCCAAAAATGCTACCTAAAAATAAAAACTGTACAAAAAATACAATTTTTGTCACCTTTCATCACAAAAACTGTTATAGCAAGCGATCAAAAAGTCATATGCAACCCAAAATAGTACAAATCAAACCGTCATCTCTTCCTGCAAAAAAAATGAGCCCCTACATAAGATAATCACCCAAAAAATAAAAAAAAATATAACTTCCGAAAACGGAGATGCTAAAATATGATTTTTTTTTTCAAAAATGCTTTTATTGTGTAAAACTAAAATACATTTTAAAAAAGTAGACAAATTAGGTATCGCTGCGTCCGTAAAAATCTGCTCTATAAAAATATTACATGATCTAACCTCTAAGGTGAATTTCATAAAAAAAAAAAAACTCTGCCAAAACAACCATTTTTTTGGTCACTTTGCCACATAAAGTGTAATGCTGAGTGATCAAAAAAATCATATGTACCCAAAAATGCTACCTATAAAAACGTCAACTCTTTCCTCAAAAAATGAGCCCCTACACAAGACAATTGGCAGAAAAATAAAAGAAATGTAGCTTTCAGAAAATTAAGACACAAAAACATAATTTTTGTTTTCAAAAATGCTTTATTATGCAGAACTGAAACAACAACAAACAATACACATATTTGGTATTGTCGCATCTGTATCAACCTGCTCTATAAATGCAACACATGATCTATCCTGTCAGGAGAACTCTGTAAAAAATAAAAATTAAAATTAAAAAGAACTGCCACAACAGCCATTTTTTTGTTACCTTGCCTCACAAAAAGCGTAATACTGAGCAATCAAAAATCATATGTACCACAAAATAGTACCAATAAAACTGTCACCTCATCTTGTAGTTTACAAAATGGGGTCACTTTTTGGGAGTTTCTACTCTAGGGGTGCATCAGAGGGTCTTCAAATGTGACATGGCACATCTGCCCTCCAAAAACCATATGGCGTTCTTTTCCCTCTGCGCCCTGCTATGTTCCCGTAGAGCAGTTTACCACTGCATGTGGGGTGTTTCTGTAAACTGCAGAATCAGGGTAATAAATATTGATTTTTCTTTGGCTGTTAACCCTTGCTGTGTTACAGGGACTATAGATCAAATGGGAAATCTGCAAAAAAAAAGTGAATTTTTGAAATTTCACCTCCATTTTACTTTCATTCTTGTGGAACACCTAAAGGGTTAACAAAGTTTTTAAAATCAGTTTTGATTAACTTGATGGGTGTAGTTTCTAAAATTGGGTCATTTATGGGTGGTTTCTATTATGTAAGCACCACAAAGTGACTTGATAACTGAGTTGGTCCTTGAAAAGTGGGTTTTGTAAATTTTCTTTAAAATTTTAAGAATTGCTTCTAAAATTCTAAGCCTTCTAACTTCCTGGAAAATAAAATGATGTTTACAAAATGATTCCAACATGAAGTAGACATCTGGGAAATGTACAGTATCAACTATTTTATGAGGTATCACAATCTGTTTTAAAAGCAGAGACATTCAAATTTCAATAATTTTTTTTTTCAAATTTTCTGTAAATTTGGGAATTTTTTATAAATAAAGGTAAAACATATTGACTCAAATTTACCACTAACATGAAGTACAATATGTCACGAGAAAACAATCTCAGAATCGCTTAGATAAGTAAAAGCGTTCCAGAGTTATTACCACATAAAGTGAAACATGTCAGATTTGAAAAATGTACCTTGGTCCTTAAAGGGGTTGTCCGAGTTATGACAAAAAATATATAGCACTGTAAATCTGATGGGCAGCAATATATAACTAAGTTAAGCAAGTTTTAGGCAAAAAAAATCCATATTTCCTAATTTCCCTGGTTCTCTTCTGGTCTTTGTTTACATGCAATAACAACAATCTCAGCCCCTCCCCCTTCTCCCCCCTCTCTGCAAAGGGAATGAATATAAGTGCTGTGAGTACATGTCTGCCTGCTGGAATACTCAGCAGCATGTTGTATGTGCAGGACTATAAGTCCCAGCTGTACAATGACACTGCTAATACACACAGGAAATTCTCCCTACCTGTTCTTGTACAATACAATTCCTCTACAGCTCTTGTGCCCAGCATTTGTCTCCTCTCACTGCTGCAGCTACTGTTTGTTATAAAGCCTTGAGCCCTCAGTGTGTTCTGGCTGAAGGGGTTAATGTTTTATCTGAAGGAAACCAGGAAGAAAGCAGATAGCAGCCCGGCAAAGAAAGGGGGCGTGGCCAGTGACGTCTCGTGTACAGACTGTTATCTGAACTCTGAGGCTTGTGAACGAAACATCACAGAGCAGAGAGATAAGGTGACATCACAGGTCATGTGACCCTCAGTCAACTCTGAGAAACCAGCAGCTTTAGAAACACAAAGTATATGGGAAAGTTGTTATACCTGACAAGTTAGAAACATATAAAGAACAAAAAAATAACTCAGACAACCCCTTTAAAGAAGAACTCCCGCTAAATTTTTTATTCTCTGACCTGTTAGAAAGGTGCATGATATAATCTGTAGTGAATGTTATTTTCTTATCAGATGCAGAAATTGAGAGTTTCCACTCTCTTCTTATTGTAGCTGGGTCATGTGACTAACTCCCTGACCTCCAACTGACCCAGGACAGCAAGCCAGTCACTTCTCTATCCATTCCTATGAGACTGAAAGTGAGGCTCCCATAGGAATGCATAGAAAATTAGACTTCCTGTCCACACATAAGGTGCAGTGTGAGTTGGTGGGTCTAATTCCTAGTCACATGACACAGATAAGAAACTTCAGGATGATATAACTCAAACATTCAGCTACTGGTAAGAAAATGTCACTTCAGATTACATCATGTACATTTCTAGCAGGACATGGAATAAAAATTTTTGCGGGAGTTCTTCTTTAAGGTGAAAACTGGCTTGGTCTTGAAGGGGTTAAAAGGGTTGGATGTAGTCCTAGAAGACATCAAAGTGTCATGCATGATTTTTCAGAGCAATTGGTGGCTGAGGGGTCTCATCTGAGGCTGATGGAGACTGGGGAGTCAGACAGGGCTGATATGAAGCTGGGAGGTCTGATAGGACTGATCTGAGGCTGATAGAGGCTGGAGGTCTGATTGGAAGCTGGGGAGTCTGATGGGGGGCTGATGTGAGGCTGATGGAGCTTGTGATGTGATTTTGGGGTCTGATATGAGGTCTGATAAAGAATGGGGGTCTGATTTGGGGGTCTGCTATGAGGTGTGATAGAAAATATTTTTCTTATTTTCCTCTTCCAAATCCTAGCTGTGTCTTATAGTCTGGTGCATCTTATAGTCCGAAAATATGGTAGTTTTCCAGTTGCAGCAAACTTAACATGATACCTTAGAATGGGAAGTGGCATTGCTGTACTAACTGACGCTGTCAATTACAGAAAATGTTTTTCTAACATGTATACTGCACATATAATTGTATTTATAAAAATAAAAAAAATAATAATAATTAAAAAAATAATATATATATATATATATATATATATATATATATATATATTAACAAGGACTGACTTAATGAACAATGCAATCTTGTTCTCCCACAATATCACAATAAAGATTTTATCCCACCTATAGGGATAGACAGGTTAAAATGCATCATACCTGTTCCTTAATAATTTATAAAGAAAAAAATATGAAAGTGTGCCATGCATATCTTTTTATCCATAGAAATGCTTTATAATACTCATCACAAGTAAAGAATACTAGGAGGCCCCTATTAACCTGCAGCAACCTTATATTGAGTGAAAGACTCTCTTTTCTTTGTCTCAACCAGTTATCATCATGGGGGGTGGCCAACAACACATTTGCTGGTGTGGACCTGGTTGTATTGTTGAAATTGAATGGTAAAAATAGCAAGAAAATGTGCAGATTATCTAGGGCTGAATTCACATGTGCCCTGTGAACACTATTAGTAGGCACTTACTGTTTCTCAACATCATTTTATTGATGTCCAAATAATGAACTCCAAGTCTGAATTTCATGTTGTTCATTTGATACAGCATCCAGGAATTATCCATGCAACAGTTTTCTCTAAGTGATTTAATTATCTTAGGTTATGTTCACACTGTTATTATTCCCTTCTATCAGTTTTAC
Organism: Rhinella marina; assembly: GCA_900303285.1. Classification (NCBI taxonomy): domain Eukaryota; kingdom Metazoa; phylum Chordata; class Amphibia; order Anura; family Bufonidae; genus Rhinella; species Rhinella marina. The sequence goes on along the minus strand of ONZH01017269.1, from coordinate 55,864 downwards.
TTTGCCCATATTCAGATGGGCATATCTTTTGTCTGTGTGTACAGCTGACTGCACATAGACAGCTCATGGACTCATTGAAGACAATGGTGCAATTACTTTGGTCCCCGTTGTTCACTTTTTATCTCCATCAACTAACTATAATGGAATTGCTTCTTCAATTCATTTGAATGGGCACCATAGATATAATGCTTTGTTTCCCCTTTGGCTTCACTGCAGGCAAATTGCTGTGAGGTTCCAGCAGTCAGACTCTCTCTAATCAGGATATAATGGCATGTTCAAGAAATCTGCCATCACTTCTTGTAGTGGGAAGGTCTCTTTATATAAATTATAATATTTTTTTCAAGAGACTGTAGGCATTAAACCAGATTTAGCATCTAATATTTTTTAAATTACTGCATGAAACTCAAAACTGAACACTCTTCTAATTGATACAAATGCAAGAACATATGAAAAAGAACAGGGATTAGTGAGCAGCAATTTAAAATAATGTAGAGCAGATGTATTAGGAAATGTTAAAATATAACATATGAAATCACAATATGTTATATGTTGATATTTCATTAATTTTTTATTAAGGAAGCACTCCGGGAATTTTTTTTGGACATATAATTATTGTTGAGTGAATCGTAGCCAAACTGACTTCAATCTGCGTGACCTCACGGCCATCTTGATTGAAGATACCATGCAAAATCAGTGATGAAGTCACTGTGCTTGGCCAGCGTGATGTTGTCATAACGTCACAACACAAGATTTCATGTAGTGGCTTCAATCAAGATGGCCATGACGCCCTCTCCAAAAGCAAATGGATAAGGTGAGTATGTTTTTTTTAAAAACTGGATTAATCCCTGAAAGGCATTCATTTTAATCTCAGATACCACAATCAGCGATGAATGTGGAATCTGAGTGGTTGAGTGACGGGGGCGGCACAATCGCCGTTCCCCCTTATTGTTCCTGCTACATACAAAGGAATGCGCTTTGTGATAAAGTAATTCACGTAAGTCACGAATCAAATTTCTTTGTGAAATACGGTGAATCAGCTGAATCCAATTTTTCATAACTTCACTCATCTCTACATATGATACTAATTCATCAGTAATATTGCTTCATCCCAGCTATTTTGCATCCATATACTTTAACCCCTTTCATTATGGGTAGCTGTATCAGATGATCACAGTCTGACTACCAGTCCAGAATTGTCAGGAAGTAGTATACCCTGTGTTTGACAGGAGGTCAGTGTATCCTGAGTTCCTGTTGAACTACAGAATTAATTACATCATCATCATTGAAATCCCTCCTGGTAGCTTTCAAATACCTTCACTCCCTACCAAGCTCGACCATTCTTGTTCCTTTATATCAGGCATGCTCCACCTGCAGCACTCTAGCTCTACAAAACTACAGCTCCCAGCATGCCCTAATAGCTGTAGGCTGTCCAGGCATGCTGGGAGTTGTAATATTGCAACAGCTGGAGGGCCGTAAGTTGGACATCCCTGCTCTGTATGAATCCCCATTGACAGTGCCGCTGAAGATATCATTTCTACCCTAAGGTTGGCCATACACATTAGTCTACAGTTGGTCAAATCAGACAATTACAACCTGTCGGTTAAAATTTTACAACAAACAATTGTTTTATTGTTTTATCCGTTTCATTTATGTCCGTTACCCCCTGATGAAGCTAGGTTACTGGCGAAACATGTAGGGGGACAGTGGTTTAGTTTTTAGATAGCCTAGTGATGGTGTGACTAGAAACCAGTAGCAGTTTATGCGCTACAATTAAACTGAATCTGAGGTGGCAAGTGTGATAGAAGGTTTAGTCAGGGATTGTGCACACCCTGAACCTTGTACTTGCCTATATGAATGTCACCCACACTGTGAGCTGGTTTTTAAACAGCATAGGGTATCAAGGTTTGGTTTCTGTACATTTATTATTTCAATAAAAGTTATGTTTTAGAGTATAGTACACTTGAGTCTGGGACAAGATGGGTTTTTGTGGCTTAGTAGCCAGTTTTGATTCTTAAGTGATTTACCCCCTTCCCAAGACTGGGTCTGTTTTGTCTTTGATGATGTATCACTGGCTGCCCTAAGACTCAGAGCAAGGTAAGTGTTGTTCCCTCCGCTTCTGAAAAGCCAGAAGCATAATAGTACAGTATATGTAAGCTGCATTGGGAGAACCATATATGATGGAAGAAGGAATCAAGATGGTAGAAAACCCATGGCATGTCAAATAAAACAGGTATACACAAGAACTTCATTAGTATTCTATAAGAATAGCTTCTGCTACAAGAAAAAAAAACATTTTGGAGTGCTTCTTTAAAGTTGTCTCACCAGTCAGCTAATATCTGTATTGGATGCTGCATCTGGGTGCTTCTTTCCGCTTCATGTCCACTACAAATAAATATCTGTATGAATGAATGGCTGGGGTTTGCCGGAAACTATTAGTACAGATAAGATCTCTGTTCTGGCCTCCAATGGAGGCACAACCCCCTCAATATTATCTAAAAGGGCATATGGGCAGAGGTTGTCTTAATAAGACGGCTATCAATTATAAACATCATTACTATATATTTCATGTGTTTCATGATCTGTATATCCAGTTTTAGCATTCATTATTGTGTGCTGCAGAACAGCTGGTTAACTCATATGGAGATTCTTGAATCTCAAGACAGACCTCACTTATTTTGTTAATTTTGTATTTTCTCCAGGGAGGTAGAGATTTACAAGAGTAATTAAAGTTATTAAAGTGGGCAAAAATTAATCCGGCTATTGAAGGCACAAGTGACATTTTTGATTATGCAGATAAAGGGAAGGGATTAAACATCCTGCAAGTTGAAAAAGTCACTGTCAATTCTGTTTGCGAATGCCCTTTGCAGAGTTGACACTGATAGTATCAGCAAAATGGTTTTAGAGCTATGTGTTTTGTCATATTTTATAAAGCACATCTTTTCAAGAAGAGCGAATGTGGTTTTGGTATATTTAAAAAAAAATACAACCTTATAGCTACATTACACAGTGGACTTTTACTATATCTTGCCTGAGTAATGAAATTCCAACAGTGTATGAGAAAAATATATTGATCTTCAAAGAAACAAACTATACGGTTATCTCTAGAGCATCACATTATTGGGCAAAGCGTTGCAGCACTTTGCTATACAAATTAATATTAGATTATATTATTGTCCAATGTAAAAGGGGTTTCAGGAAAATAAAACAAACTTTCCAATCTACTTATCTAATATACCTTTCAACACCAGAGTCCTGCATCCCCCACTACTTCTTGTGTCCTTGAAGTATCATGATGATACAGTGGCGATACCCTGGTCTACATGTCAGTATGCAAGAGGGATATAGGCAGTAGTGGTGGAAAGATAAGTAGTAAGGGCTACATTTATTAAGACCAGTGTTTTAGATGCCAGTCTTAATAAGTCTTTGTGCTGGTGGTGGCTCTGCCACAGTTATGTAAAGGCACAGGCTTCTCCATAACTTTGTCGCATCCAGCGCCACTTCTAAATGTAAGACAACTTACTAGCTGTCTTACATTCAGACCATTTTCTACTACTGAAACAGGCGTAGAAAATAGTAAATGAGACAGGTCTGCCGCCCAGTCCCCTTCCCCGTCCATGCCAAGCCCACTTTTTTAGATCTGGTGTGAGGGGGGAAAAGTCTCGCCACAATATAGGCATATTTCAGCTTCATAAATGACCCATAAGTTTTGTTATTTTTATGTTCTAGGTCTTTATATTGTTTTCATTCATTCTCAGGAAAACCCCACTCTGGAAAAGAGGGCAATTGGAAGTTCCCTAAATTAAGACACTGTTCTGATAAAGGAAGACAATTCTTTCAGTGTTTTAACTGCATTTTTGTGTGCATTTTCCATAGTTATTATAGGATAATATGCAGAATTAAATTTTGGAGGGGAAAACTTTACATCTGAAAACTGCTTAGTCATTTCCATTAACTTGAGGCTCAATGCAAGTCTATGGCAGACTGAAATTGCAACAATGTCTCTATTAGGCTATGCTTCTCCACTGCACTACCATCCTCCACCCCAACTCACACTGGAAGGTTCTAATTCAGCTACAAATTGTATAAAAGGTGAACAGTCAGAGCCTCTTGTCTGCAGATAAGGACTAGTGTTCCTCAGCATGAAAACTGCCAGGGAGGAGACTGGAGAAGTCATCTAGGTATCTTGCCTGTATTGTTTTGCACTTGAGTTCCTCCAGGAAAGAAGCACACTGGTTTACTGCAGACCCTAGCTCTCTGAATTTATTTCTCATTGGGGTGCACCATGTTTAACCATCCTCTCCAGGGAGCAGCAACATGCGGTGACACCTCAGTGTTGTAAGTGGTACGCAGCATAGTGTTGGGGACACCCCAAACCCAGACACTGCAGATACAGTAACAGGAAGTGCTACATACTGGATGCAAACAAACTAGAGTGATTGGTTTACATGATGAAAGTAGGTCAGGAGTCCAAATGGAAAAAAAACACAGGAGGAAGATGTACAGGATTTAAGCCACTTCATGGGCATATCTGTTAAAAAACAGTAATCCTGGATAATCCTTTTAAAATCACTAGTTAAAAACCTATTTTTTTCTAAATTCAGAGAAAACATGAGTATGTAATAAAAACAGATTAATCTTTGTAGCTATAATTTAGATGATAGGCACTGTAGTATTGATTTTTTTTATTATCGGCTACTTGTCATTTTGTAGGGATAATAACATACGTAGCTTTACTGTTACAAACAGACTGTCAAACCCGTTATTTTTAGGTAAATTTATGCAACATGCCATTTAAAACAAAATGCTGCCAAAATAATGAGTACTTCCAAGTTATCTCTTTTTATTTTTGGACTTGTCATTCCATATGGCATTTTCATGTACAAATAGATACATCTCAGCAAATGTAGACATACAGATCTGCAAGTTATTGAGATTAGAACTCAATATAGCTTGTGTTATAGAAACATGTTTTGTTAGAGAAAAGTGGGTTGGATCTTATTTTATTACAAATGTGCACATATTCACATGTCTGTACCAAAATGATTTCTTGTACAGTACATACACACAAAACTGTATGCTGTATACACTTGAACAAACCTAAATAAATTAGGTACCTATGGACACAAAGGTTTACCCCATTAGATGAAAATTCTAGCATGACCTCATGAATGCACAGATCGTTTAATTTTAATTTCATACAAATAATATGTATGGATGAATATCAGCATTGATTCAGATGGCAGATTGTTGACAGATTGTTGCTCAATGCTATGGGAGCAGCAAATATAGCCAGTGACCAAAAAACACATTTAGTGCCTCCAATATATTTTAACAACTAAGGGAATGGATTTCTCTGAGAAATGATATGTTTCTTGTCAGAATATTATATTTGTAGAATATTTGTAACTTTGGGCAGGGACGTATTATAAGGGTGCAGAAGTAGGACTGCCTAAAAGGGCCCAGAGTAGACACCTGTATTACGCCAGATTCATGCATATATAAGTCTTTCCTTCATGCTTCACCTTCATTTTGGAGCCACTTCTGTTTCGGCTCATTAACTGCATGAAATACCACCTTAATAATTTCATATGTGAATCTAGATACACTGCAGATGGGTAGGGGTCCTGTTGGAACATTTTGAGTTGTTGCCAGTTAGTTCTGATTGTGGAAATCATCTGCCCTTCCTACAAAGCTGTTAATCTCCACCTTCTAAACCATGTCATTTCTAGTTACAATATTCTATGGTGATTAAATTACCGTATTTTTCGCCCTATAAGACGAACTGGCCCATAAGACGCACCTAGGTTTTAGAGGAGGACAATAAGAAAAAAAATGTTTTCATCAGACCTCTGGTTAGACCACCAATCAGAAGCCCAATGTTAATCAGTCCTCAGCTGACAGCCCCAATAAGACCCCCAATGTTAATAAGACCTCAGATCAGACCTTCAATTAGACCTCAGCTCAGACCTCAATGTGAAAGACCCCCAATCAGACCTCAGATAAGAGCCCCATGCCCTTTATTAGTCCCCATATGCATCATATCAGACCCCATATGCCTCATATCAGCCCTCTATATGCCTCTTATCAACCCCCAGCAGTCTTATATAAGCCCCCAGTGCCTCTTATAAGCCCCCCCATTGCCTCTCACCAGCCCCCAGCAGATTCTTATCAGCCCCCAGTGCCTCTTATAAGCCCCCTATTGCCTCTCACGAGCCCCCAGCAGATTCTTATCAGCTCCCAGTGCCTCTTATAAGCCCCCCATTGCCTCTCACCAACCCCCAGCAGATTCTTATCAGCCCCCAGTGCCTCTTATAAGCCCCCCATTGCCTCTCACCAGCCCCCAGCGCCAATTACCAGCCCCCAGCAGTCTCATGTTTTATAAAATAAAAAAGCCTCTTACCTCTCCTGCTCCTGGACGCCGCCGTTCCTCCACCCGCGCTCTCCTTCCTTCTGCTTCCGGCTGTGCTGTGATCTGGTGCGCACAGCGTGAGGTCACAGAGCGCCCTCACGCTGTGCGCAGTCCTGCACAGCCGAATGGAGGACCAGGAAGCGGTGAGTACAGAGTCACATTCGCTGGGGGCTCCCCCCACTTTTGGGGGAAAAAATGCATCTTATGGGGCAAAAAATATGGTAATATGTTTAATAGTAATCTGGGTTTTGTTTTTCTATTACTGACCTATAAATTTCCTGCATAGGCTTACATTTCACTGATAGCATTCTGGCTGCCAGCAACTGCTATTAGACAGAGTGCAGGAGCGTGTTGTGTACTATGTTATTAGTGAATTTTGTGCTTAAATGGGCACTGTTATTTCAACAACTTTTAAATAAATCAAAAGAATAAGTGGATTTAAGAAACTTTGCAATTTCTTAATACAGAAAAATACTTTACACCCAATCTCCTACACTAATTATTCACCCTCAATTTATGGCTAAAACCCATCTTCAGAGAGGATTTTTAGCTTCACTGAGGGATATGGTTACAGCTGCTACCCATAGAAATCTACAGAGATAGGAGAAGATGGGAACAGCTGCATAGAGAGAGAGAGATAGTAAGAGAGAGAAAGAAAGACAAACACAGACGCATAGAGAGACTGCCGGTTCAAGTAAGAGTTTTACTACCTCACCCCAGAGCTAGATTAAAAGCTACACTGCTTAGTACTGCTGTATAATCCACTCTATGCTACTGCTGCTTCTGGGTGCATGTAAGGCTACTTTCACACAAGCAACAGAAAACCAGCTGGGAACAGCCTGCCGGATTTGCATTCCATGGTTTTCTTTTGGACGATTCTCAGCATATATACTGGAATGAAGCTGTATCTTTGGCGGTCCCCATAATAATTAATGGAGCCAGACAGAGAGTTACAAGATTGCTGGAATGCAGAGCGATCCGACAGACTGTTTCCTGCCAAAATTGCCTGTTGGATCGCTAGCGCTAGGGTGAAACAAAGAGAGACAGTGGAGCAGGATCTCATCTTCTTTGTGTGTGCAGTGTATGGGAGACAAGATAACAGGTGGCGTTTTTCCCTAGCTTAAGAAAAACTGACAATTAGAGGGGAAACTGGTGATACATGTGGGATAAAAAGTCATTTAATGGATGTATATAACAATAATAATCTTTATTTATATAGCGCCACCATATTGCACAGCACTTTACAATTCAGAAGGTTCATACACAAAAGTAACTGGCTAATATACAACTGAAACACTGGGATTGAGATCCCTGCTCCCAAGAGCTTACAATCTATGAGGAAGTGGGGGTGACACAAAAGGTAGCTGATTGTTATATGAAGTAGTCCAGTCATCTCTGTACTGAAAGTAGTGGTGTAGGTCGATCTGTGTGTGATAGTGCTTTGGGTGCAGGACTGTCAGAAAATCAAGTTCAGGTCTGAAACGGGGAGGGGGAAGTTTTCTAGGGGAACAGTTAGTTTTGGAAGCATGATAAGCCTGCCTGACAAAAACATTGTTTTTAAGGTATATGGAGTTATTCCACATGTAGCTTCATCTGAAAAGTCATCTGAAGTGACAGGTATCTTATAAGTATACACCAAATCCTTAAACTCATTCTAGTACTTCTGGAAGTAGCTAGAATTTTATAATCTAGCCGTTTATGTAGACGACAATCTCTGTATCAGAAAATGAGAGCTCTGATCACTTTAAACATTTATTATAACAATAATGATCCAAGAGCTCTAGACCAATAAAAGCTATATGCAAAATAATTTAGTAAAGTTATCTAAAATAGTTAAACATAAAAATTAATGTTGCTTTGTTGTAGTTTCCCTAAAAATGGTTTAAATAAGCTATGTTCACATTTGCGTCAGAAGATGCTCTATTCTGAGCCTCCTTTGCCATTTCTATCAGATTTGATGGAAGTAATAGCACTGCATGTAACACTATTCTTGCTATTAGTAATATTCTTGCTTCTTACTATTTGTCAAAACAACAAACATCATGAGGGAACCATGCCAGACTATGTTGTAGGTCGAAGTCAATATGATGGTAGGTTTTGTATAACAGTTCTGGCACAGCATTGTGGCCTCTGTTAAGGTAACCACTGATGTACTAAAATGTTGCACTTAAAACCTAGAGATGCTCGTAGAAGCACAATAGAATATGACATCTCTTATAAGCACAAAAAGTTTGGTCTCATTTCAGTAATATCACATCATAGCAACATAGTAACATAGTTTGTAAGGCTAAAGATATCTGTCCATCTAGTTCAGTCTGTTATCCTGAAAGTTGATCCAGAGGAAGTAAAAAAAAACCTGTGAGGTAGAAGCCAATTTTCCTCACGTTAGGGGAAAAAAATTCCTTTCTGACTCCTATCAGAATAACTCCCTGGATCAACGACCCCTCTCTAGTAACTATAACCTGTAATATTATTCCACTCCAGAAATACATTCAGGCCCCTCTTAAACTCTTTTAATGAACTTACCATCACCACCTCCTCAGGCAGAGAGTTCCATAGTCTCACTTACCGTCTTACCGTAAAGAATTCTCTTCTATGTTTGTGTAGAAACCTTCTTTCCTCCAGACGCAGAGGATGTCTTTTTTCTAAAGTTAATAACCCTAATTTTGATAATCTTTCAGGTGACTGTAGTCCACCCATTCCAGTTATTACTTTAGTTGCCCTCCTCTGAACCCTCTCCAGCTCTGCTATGTCTGCCTTGTTCACAGGAGCCCAGAACTGTACACAGTACTCCATGTGTGGTCTGACTAGTGATTTGTAAAGTGGCAGGACTATGTTCTCATCACGGGCATCTATGCCCCTTTTGATGCAACCCATTATTTTATCAGTTAAAGTAAGTTCCATATCTGTGCTCACCTACAGAAATCAGACATGTAGGGACTCTGTACAGTCTGTGTCTGCACAGGGTCCAAGCATATGCTGTACTTTTAATGGCATTCAGGATTTAGCAGCGTTATTTACATGTAGTTGTGGGACTCTGCCTAGGTGGAAAGGGGAAGCGACTTTCATCTTTACATATTGGTTAGAAAAGTATTTTAAAATGATGAAGAATGTTATGCTTTAAGATACAATGTTGGAAAAAACATGTTGCTCTTCTGGCCACTATCTATGCTCCTTATCTCTGAATTCCTGACCGCATAAACACTCATAACTAAATTCTTATCTAACTGGTAAAAATATGGCTTAAGTGAGTGTTTATGAGCGATCAGGAGTTCAGAGGCTACATATAGCTGTAAGAAAAGCAACACAACAATTTATTATAAACTGAAACTATGATTCTCTGGAAATGGGCTGAAACTTAACTCTCTATGACACAAACTGCTGAAAATTAGGGGGAAAAAAATATGAATTTTTTGGTCAAAAATTAGTAAAATGCAACCATTAAAAATTGCCCCTGAAGGTGTTCATAGCCTCTATCTCTTAGGTCTGCTGAGCGAAACGGCTCCAAACTAACTGTTTGTTTTGAATTTCATAAAAATTCTGACAAATGAATCTAAAGTTTTTGAAATTCATTTCAGACAAATCATGTAAAAACTGCACACAGCACCACTTTACTGTGGATATTGACAATGAAAACCATGAAGAAGGAAGAAGATGAGAGATCACATGATGCTGGGAGGAAGTGGGGGGAGAGCTTGCCCTGATTGGCTTAGAGGCTGACAAGCAGCCTAGATCAGCCAATGAGGCTCAAAATTCAGGAAAGGTCCATTGCTGAGACTCGATTTTGTGTTCATCTTCTTACCTGAAAGCATGTCTTGTGGCAGTGTCTGACAATAAGAAATTGCAGACAAAAGCCAGTAATCTAGCTGTACTAAGGACACTATAGGGAGAGAATAGGGAGATATAATTGATATAGATTTTAGGGAATTTATTGAAAGCTTTGAGGGAGTGAGTGATTGGTCTCCCAGTTGTGTGTTTAATACAGCTGCTGCAGGCAGCTAGTTCTGTATTACAAAACCTCCTGCTTGAAAAAGAAACTAATTTTTTCTGTATATGAACAGACAGATAGCTTTAAAAAGAAAAAGTTTCTACAGTTCATAGGCTGAGCAAATGCACATTTTTCTTTCTAAAAGCTATTTTAGTGCATTATAACCATTTTATTAAGCACATTATATAACAGTTATAACAAAAGCATTTTACAGCAATAACGCCATTATTATACATGTGTTATTTAGAAATGAGCGAGCACTAATATGCTCGGGTGTTCGTTATTCGAGACGAACTTTTCCTGATGCTCGGGTGCTCGTTTCGAATAACGAACCCCATTGAAGTCAATGGGAGACTCGAGCATTTTTGCAGGGGACCAAGGCTCTGCCTAGGGAAGGCGGGGTGAAAACCTGGAAACATCATAAAATGATGGAAACACCATGGAAATGGACAGGAAACAGCAGGGGTAGCATGCATGGATGCCTCTGAGGCTGCCTAATCCCACCATTACGCCAAATTCTCAGGCAACAGCCTGGTGGTTACCCTCATGGCAATTGTGCTCACCCAGACCAAGAAAGGCGAGGCACATGCCCATCACATGTTAGGGAAGCACCCAACTAGGTGCAAAGAAAAATTGTTTAGAGAGAGGGCCTGTAGGTGGACCTCCGGAAAAATTGTTTGGAGAGAAGGCCTGTAGGTGGACCTCCGGAAAAATTGCTTTCAGCTTGTGCACCAGGGCCTGTTGATATTTATTCACTCTCATACTCCTTTCCTCTACAGGGATGAGAGTGGAAAGGTTCTGCTTGTACCGTGGGTCCAGGAGAGTGAACACCCAGTAATCGGTGTTTGAAAAAATGCTTCTAATGCGAGGGTCATGGGATAGGCAGCCTAACATGAAATCTGCCATGTGCGCCAGAGTCCCAACACGCAAGAATTCCCTCTCCTCACTGGCCTGACTCTCCATTTCCTCCTCCTCCAAGTCCTCCTCTTCAGCCCATACACGCTCAAGAGTTAAGAAGGACTGAGCACTGGTACCCTCTTCTGTCTCGCCGACATTCTCCTCTTCTTCCTCCTCATCCTCATCCCCCTCCTCCGAAAAGCGCTGAGAAACAGACCGGAGGGTTCTCTGGCTATTAAGCGACATATCGTCCTCCACCGTCTCTTGTGACAAGCGCAAAGCATCCGACTTCATGCTGAGCAGTTAGTTTTTCAACAGGCAAAGCAGTGGGATGGTGAGGCTGATAATGGCGGCATCGCCGCTGACCATCTGTGTTGACTCCTCAAAGTTGGTCAACACCTGGCAGATATCAGACATCCACGTCCACTCCTCATTGTAGAATAGAGAAATCTGAGTGACCTGACTACTAGTTCTGGTGGAAGTTGACATCTGGCAGTCTACAATCGCTCTGTGCTGCTGGTAAACTCTGGATAACATGTTTAATGTTGAATTCCATCTTGTGGGCACGTCGCACAACAGTCGGTGAGCGGGCAGTTGTAGGTGGCGCTGCGCTGCCCTAAGAGTGGCAGCATCTGTGGTCGACTTGCGGAAATGCGCACAGATGCGGCGCACCTTGGTGAGCAAATCAGACAGATTGGGGTATGTCTTGAGGAACCGCTGAACTATTAGACTGAACACGTGGGCCAGGCATGGCACATGTGTCAGTCTGCCGAGTTGCAGAGCCGACAGCAGGTTACGCCCATTGTCACACATAACCATGCCTGGCTTGAGGTTCAGCGGTGCCAGCCACAGATCGGTCTGCGCTGTGATGCCCTGTAACAGCTCTTGGGCGGTGTGCCTTTTGTCACCTAAGCTCAGCAGTTTGAGCACCGCCTGCTGGCGCTTACCCACGGCACTGCTGCTGCGCCTAGAGCTACAGACTAAAGGCGCCGTGCCCACGGATGGTAATTCGGAGGAGGAGGTGGAGGAGGAGGAGGGGTTGGAGGAGGAGGCATAGTACGTTTGAGAGACAGTGACCGAGGTAGGCCCCGCAATCCTCGGTGTGGGCAGTACATGAGCGGCCCCAGGGTCAAACTCGGTCCCAGTCTCCACCAAGTTAACCCAATGTGCCGTCAGTGATATATAGTGTCCCTGCCCGGCAGCACTTGTCCACGTGTCCGTGGTTAGGTGGACCTTCTCAGTAACAGTATTGGTCAGGGCACGGATGATGTTCTGTGACACGTGCTGGTGTAGGGATTGCACCTCTTTACACATTTCTTCCACTAAGTCAACAATGTCATCATCATCACCCACAGACTGCGACAGTTGGAAAACTTGGGCATCAGGAACGAGGTCAGCAGCAACCTGAGAAGTGGTTTGTGACTCTGGGAAGGGTCCAGAAAACAGTTCCTCAGAGTATGCCGGATCGCATTCCAAATTTTCCTGGAAGGGGGCAGACTGGGGGGAAGGAGGTTGAGGTGGAGGAGCCAGAGGAGTGCTCCCTTGGGTAACGTGGGTGGACTGCGTGGAAGACTGACTGGTGGACAAATTACTTGAAGCATTGTCCGCAATCCACGACATCAGCTGTTTGCACTGTTGTGGTTTCAACAGTCCTCTACCACGTGTCCCTGTAAGTTGAGCCATGAAGCTAGGGAGTGTAGCTCTGCGGCGTTCCCCTGCTCCCTCATCAACAGGTACTGTCTCACCCTGCCCAGGACCATGGCCTCTGACCCCTGCAGTAATTGAATGCCCAGGCCCACGCCCTCGTCCTCGACCCTTAGTCCTGGGGTTCAACATTTTCTGTATATAAGTGTATTATATAAAAAAAAATAAAATAAATGGGCCTGCTGTACTGAAACCCATAAACATGTTCAATCTAAACAAGAAAATATATAGGTGGATAAGTTAGAGCTAAATTACGTATGTTATTACGTACCGTGCAGTATGGAGCAATTACACGGAAACTATTAGATTAGGCAGACTTGGTCTGCTTAATTGCAACCCAGACAAATGTCGCACAGAGATTTTTGTAATGTAGCTGTATCAGTGAGAGCAAAAGACCTTTTTAATTAAGTGACTTACAGAATGTGTCACCTGGACAGAAAATACGGATTGTGGTTTGTATATAGGTGGATAAGTTAGAGCTAAATTATGTATGTTATTACGTACCGTGCAGTATGGAGCAATTATATGGAAACTATTAGATTAGGCATACTTGGTCTGCTTAATTGCAACCCAGACAAATGTCGCACAGAGATTTTTGTAATGTAGCTCTATCAGTGAGAGCAAAAGACCTTTTTTAATTAAGTGAGGTACAGAATGTGTCACCTGGAGAGAAAATACGGATTGTGCTTTGTATATAGGTGGATAAGTTAGAGCAAAATTACGTATGTTATTACGTACCGTGCAGTATGGAGCAATTACACGGAAACTATTAGATTAGGCAGACTTGGTCTGCTTAATTGCAACCCAGACAAATGTCGCACAGAGATTTTTGTAATGTAGCTGTATCAGTGAGAGCAAAAGACCTTTTTTAATTAAGTGACGTACAGAATGTGTCACCTGGACAGAAAATACGGATTGTGGTTTGTGGTGACTGGACAGCTTAACTGTGACACACAGAATGGTTCCACACAGCTGTATGAAATGGATTTGTATCACTGAGATAAAACAACAAAAAAACTATTTTTTTTATTTATTTTTTTTATATTTATTTTTTATATATATTGTTTTTTAATGTGACGTGCAGAAAATATCAGAGAGCAAACTCAGCCCCTGCCTACTGTGGCTATTTTGACTGCAACCCAGACAAATGTCGCACAGAGATTTTTGTAATGTAGCTGTATCAGTGAGAGCAAAAGACCTTTTTTAATTAAGTGACGTACAGAATGTGTCACCTGGACAGAAAATACGGATTGTGCTTTGTATATAGGTGGATAAGTTAGAGCTAAAGTACGTATGTTATTACGTACCGTGCAGTATGGAGCAATTACACGGAAACTATTAGATTAGGCAGACTTGGACTGCTTAATTGCAATCCAGACAAATGTCGCACAGAGATTTTTGTAATGTAGCTGTATCAGTGAGAGCAAAAGACCTTTTTTAATTAAGTGACGTACAGAATGTGTCACCTGGACAGAAAATAAGGATTGTGGTTTGTGGTGACTGCTGAACTGTGACACACAGAATGGTTCCACACAGCTGTATGAAATGGATTTGTATCACTGAGATAAAACAACAAAAAAACTATTTTTTTTTTATTTATTTTTTTATATATATTTTATATATATATATATATATATATATATATATATATATATATATTTTTTTTTTTTCTTTTTTAACGTGACGTGCAGAAAATATCAGAGAGCAAACTCAGCCCTTGCTTACTGTGGCTATTTTGACTGCAACCCAGACAAATGTCTCACAGAGATTTTTGTAATGTAGCTGTATCAGTAAGAGCAAAAGACCTTTTTTAATTAAGTGACATACAGTCACTTGGACAGAAAATACGGATTGTGCTTTGTATATAGGTGGATAAGTTAGAGCTAAATTACGTATGTTATTACGTACCGTGCAGTATGGAGCAATTACACTGAAACTATTAGATTAGGCAGACTTGGTCTGCTTAATTGCAACCCAGATAAATGTCGCACAGAGATTTTTGTAATGTAGCTGTATCAGTGAGAGCAAAAGATCTTTTTCAATTACGTGACGTACAGAATGATTCACCTGGACAGAAAATACGGATTGTGCTTTGTGGTGACTGGACAGCTGAACTGTGACACACAGAATGGTTCCACACAGCTGTATGAAATGGATTTGTATCACTGAGATAAAACAACAAAAAAACTATTTTTTTTTATTTTTTGTTTTTATTTTTTTTATTTTTATATATATATATTTTTTAACGTGATGTGCAAAAAATATCAGAGAGCAAACTCAGCCCCTGCTTACTGTGGCTATTTTGACTGCAACCCAGACAAATGTCGCACAGAGATTTTTCTAATGTAGCTGTATCAGTGAAAGCAAAAGACCGTATTTGATTACGTGACGTACAGTATGGGTCACCTGGACAGAAAATACGGATTGTGGTTTGTGGTGAGTGGACAGCTGAACTATGACACACAGAATGGTTCCACACAGCTATATGAAATGGATTTGTATCACTGAGATAAATCAATAAAAAAAAAGTGTTATATATGGCGATAGCTGCACTACTAGTGCCAGCCAGCCCAGCCAGGAGACAAAAAAAGTGTCTTGTAGCCCTTAGAAGGGCTGTTGGGTTCTTTTGATATCACTCCTGCCTAACAGAGAACTAAATCCAGGCCCTAACACTCTCCCTGAAACGCAGCCGATCTGTCCCTAACGACATCCAGACAGCATCTGAGCCGAGCACCGCGGGCAGTCACTAGTATATTCCAGGGTCAGCTGATCAGGCCAGCCAACCCCTGCTATCGACATGTAAGGGCCCCACGTGATGCTGGGTGTACCGCAGAGTCTCCTGGCTTGTGATTGGCTGAGTTTATAGGCGCCAAAAATTCAAAATGCGGGAGATGCCATTTCCTCGAGCATGGCGAGATACTCGTCCGAGCAGCGAGCACTTACGAGTACCCTAATACTCGAACGAGCACGCTCGCTCATCTCTAGTGTTATTATATTCATTGCATATTATTGCAAGATAGCAGTCAGTTATATCAAAAGCATTTTACAGCAATAACGCCATTATTATACTTGTGTTATTAAATGTGTTTCTTATTATTGTTAGATAATGTTCAGTTATAGCAAATCCATTTTACGGTAATAACGCCATTATTATTCTGCATCATCTAACATTCAGAATGTGGGTAGTAGCAGCAGTAGAAGCACCAGCCATCTAGCCAGTAGTAATAGTAGGCCACAGTTCTCCTCAGGTTACAATAGGCTCCACATTATTACTGAGACCAAAGAGGGTGTGATTGTGGACTGGATGGCTTACTCCTCTCAGAACAGGATGTGGTTTTCTGACACTGTACCTTTGAGCCAGGGGTAACAGCATTCCTATTACTCCTCCTCTTTGTAACCCTGGAGAAGCCTTTCGGTTGCTTCCTCTCTGTCTTGACTACATCCTCCTAGTTGGGCACCTTCTTTTTTTTCCTAAGAAGAGGCAACAAAACCCCATGTGCTCAAGAGAATCTCCCTGTTGATGACTTTTGTAAGAACAGTCAGCATTTGAACTGCCATGGGGGGGGGGGGGTACAGGCGGTTAGCATAGAGGTTTGGGACCCATGCATAGTTGTCTTTTAGTTGTTGATGGTAGTAGTGGCACTTGTAGCCACTGTGGTGGCTGTAGGGACAGTTGTAGAGTGGCGTGGAGGGTGAGGATGACAATGATTGTGTTGGACAGGACCTGTGAGTTAGATTAGGATGCTGAGGAGGAGGTTACATCAAAGGAGGAGGCTGGTGGACACGGTGGCAGCAATAAAGAGCGGAGGCAACATACATCAAGAATTTCCCAAAACCCTGCCAGGGACAAATCTGCTTCTATTATGGTCAGTTCAGGAACTGGTGATGCAATGACACTGTGGGTGCAGGCTCAAAACGTGCCAGACCTAAGCCAAGCTCATTTGCTGCTAGCTCTGTGCAGAGTGTGCCAGTATCTCTCAATTGTCAGTTTTTCTCCTCAGTGCCAGAAAACAAAAGCATTGCTGCGTGCAAGATCTGCAGGATAAAAATAAACCATGGGCATAAAAACATAAATGTAGGCACCAGTTACTGTGGGAAAATAGAAGTGGCCACCAGCCAGCTCAACAAGATTGTCTTCCTTCTCCTGATCTCCTTTGAAGCAGCCAGGCCAGTGTCCTTGTCATCATCACATACTGCTTCTACCACTCAGACTACTCTTCCTCTTCCTCCTCCAATTCCATCTTTAGCCACCAATAACAGAATGTGTGGCCAGGAAACAAATCTATGCACCCAGCTATCCGCTGGTGCAAAAACTTAACTCCCATATGGCCAGGTTGCTGGGTGCGAAGTCACTGCTGTACCACTTATTGAATTCTGCTGCCTTTAGGGAGCAAAAAGGATGTGCTTAGCATCAATGGAAGATACCTAGCTACCATTATTTTTCCCAAAAAGCCATCTCCACCGTCATGTGATGGAGAACATAGGCCACTTTTTGCAATTCCTACTGCACGGTGCACACCACCATGGAAACCTAGAGCAGCTTCTATGGGTAAAAGTACATGTCTTTCATGATCTACTGGGCCAATGGTTTTCATGGTGAGGTAGCACCACAGCATTGAGGTCAGATCCTACTGACACCTCCATGTTTGTGTCTGTCTGGTTTCCACATCAGGTGCTTAACTGCCTCCTCCCCATCCTCCTCTATGGACATCCTCTTGTCTCCAATAGAAACAGGGCAGAGCATTGGTCCCACTACACCTCCCCACCTATCCTATGTAAAAAGTAAAGCATTGCCATGACATGTTCGAGCTGATTGCAGCTGGGCTGGAGTTGCCACACAGCCGAGCACTTGCTGAAGTGCATCAAGCAGTAAACATCCCACTAGCTGTCTTTCCTCCAACTCTGACTGGACAAGGTTGTCAGCGACAAAGGCAGCAAATCGTGGTCTCTTTGCATTTGGGGGAAATAACAAGTGCTTCCTGCATGGCACAAATGGTAAATACAGTCATGCAATGCTGTTTGAAAAAATACAGTGGCTTGCAGAGGGTGCTTTCCATGTCCAGTCAACTGTCTTCGCATTCCTTTAATCTGATATGCTAAGGAATACCCTACTGTACTTGCAGCAACAAAATGGTTTGCCATTGCACTGCTTTATCTGCAACATTCCAACACTGAAATACCACTTTGTATATGCTAGAGTGTCTGTACAAGCAGTGGTGAATGATTTTATCAAGCACCAGACCACCTGAGCAGGGAGCATATGTTGCTTTGAGATCAGGCAGTGGCAGCTCATCAGAGACGCCTGTGGCATACTCAGGCCCTTTGAAAAGGCCACCAAATATGTCAGAAGTGACAACTGAGGCATCGACAATGTCATCCCCCTGATATTTTTCTTAAAGCAGACCTTCACACCATTGCAGCTAGGCAGCAGAAGAAGAATAGCTTTCTGACCTTGCTGGCCATGCTGTAGGGGACCACATGGAGAAAGTCCCATTGAAGAGGAGGTGGAGGAGGATGAGGAGCTACTATTTGGAGAGAGTGAGTCACTTGTGCATAAGGACGATGATGATGATGATGATTACACTTTACACGATGACCAATCATCTCAGTGGATAGGGCAGAGCCCAAAAGAACTGGGTGCTCGGGCAAGCTCGCCAGAATGGTGTATCATTATCATCAAGGAACCTGATTTACTGGATAGCCATGCTTTGAGACCTTCACTAGCAAAGCAAAATGGGGCAATGTTTTCCTGTTGCTAAAAGGGAGGCCAAATTGCTTTATTATCAGTATATAATATGTATGCTGCATGCAGAAGCTTTCTGTGAGCAGATGCCTGCCATCCACGTGTCAGACCAGGAGCCCTCTCTCCACCCCCTGCAGAGTCAACCAACTCCCTTGGTTTCCGCTACCATAAGTAGCAGAAGCTGCCACAGCATCCAGTTCAGTATCATCAACATGATGGAGAAATTTTTCCATGAGCCTCTGAAGCAAATCAGCAAATGAAGATGTACTATGTTGACACCTAGGTTCAGTCGTACCTTTAGCCGGTGCATACTGTGTTCACTGACCCAACAGACCTCTGGCGAGGCAGAGTGGAACAGTGACCAGAACTGTCCCAGTATGCGCCCTCTGTACTGTCTTGCCCAACCGCCAGGGACAAATTTATCCTCCGGCAGTGTCAAAAGGAACGAGGTATGTATCTGTAAGGATTTTCACACACTTCCGTCCGAGGCCGAAGAATAAATGTATAGATCTGCCCTTGCTGATGGTGCCCCATCATGCCTCTCTCGCTGTCTGCTGCCTAATCATGTTCAATACCGTATGTCTGCTGTCACTGCTGTTATCATGCCACTGCTGCTATCTGCCTATCTACCATCATGTTGCATACTATATGGCAGCTGCTGCTGTCATCATGCCACTGCCGCTGTCCACCTGTCTACCATCATGTTTTGTACCATATTGCTGCTGCTGCTTCTGCCAGCATTATGCCACTGCTGCTGCCACTACAGCTGTTACTCCCTGCTGCCAATTTCACTACTGCCACTTCCATTACTCCTACTACCACTACCATTACTGCTACACAGTTTTTACTACTGCTGCTACATAAAAACAGCTGCATACACATCTACTGCCTTGTCTGCTCCATGCTGTTCTTCTACTTCTGCTGCTGCTACTATTGCAGCCACATCCACACTGTACTGTGTGTGTCTGATCCCAATTAAAAGGGAGAATTTTTCCAGGGTTGTTCAGAACAAGCCACTATTTCTTTTGACAATTAACAACTGAATGTGTATAAATACAGACAGGCATTCTTCCCCTATTAAGGCATATGTTTTGGACATGTGTAGAACAAGTTATTGTTTCTTAAGACATTAACATGTAAGTTTTATATCTTAGGATTTTTTAATATTTACCTCTCTAGCTTTTGAAGGTATATTAGAATAGGAATAAGAATTCTGAACATTCTGTTTTACCATTGCAATTGCATACTACTCACAAAGGCCACTGAGCTTCTCTCTACTACCAGTAGAAATATTACAGAAAATAAAAATGCCAAAATCGATATTAAGAATAAATCATACATGCTTTCTCAAGGAAAAACCCATAAAGGTGGACAATGCAAACTGCCTTCACAGTATATTGTATTATGATATACTCTATTGCAGCTATTAAAAATTGGGATACTATGTCAAAATAAATATAACACCACTCATTGTCACTCCTATAACTCATAGGGCTTAAAGCCAAGTAGGTGAATTAGGAAAACTCTACAATAGCTGTAGCAATAAATGTAGGTACCAGTTTCTACAGAAAGGCTATGTGTAGCTCCAGCTTATAGGACATGTTCAGGTCAGAAGAGTCTGTACATGCAAAGGTTCTCTTCGTTAAAATTAATGTGCATAACATATAGTAATGAGTGAAAGCACTCAAAAGTTTCCATAACACCCATTCATCATGGAAAAACTATCCTTACATGAAATACATTCCACTACAGTGAATATAAGACAAAGCTCTGAGAAATGAGCCACAGAACTCAGTAATAATGAGCAGCACTTAAAGGGAACCTATCAGTATGTTATGGCCACTAAACAACCAGACCACACTTTTGAAGCTTTTAAGTGTTTATTGTATGAAACCATCCCATAACAAAAGTGGACATTTCATTGTTGCTAAGGAATATATAAATCATTGAAGATAATTCATGGACACATTGTGCTGATTGTACATATAGTTTACCTGTGCATGCACCCAATGTTCATGTGCAGTGAAGTTCACCAAGCATCCCTTGGAACAGCTGGAAATCAATCCAAGACCCATCTCTGTTAGTTTATATAAATCTTTAACTTAAGGACACGCTGGTGGTTTGTGGACCCAAAGCCATCGTACTGACAGATTCCCTTAACCCCAGGAATGGGAGAAGCAGCTAGACGTCAAGAATAACCACCCAGTGGTTATTCAATGTACCGTTTCCCGTAAGAGATGGGTGCTAAGTGATTGAGGCACCATGTAGTGACATATGGAATGCCTATGGGTGTCTACAAGAACATTTGTTTTCAGTCTGCAAATGTGGTAAATTTGTGAGTAAAGAATATGCTGTCATGACTGGAATTAAAAGCAAAAAAGAATCAACCGCAAATACATATGATATGCAAAGTGGGAACGAGTATAAATAAAATCTTATTTCTAGATCTTGAAAGAAAATCTCCAAGCATCAACCACATTTATGAATGAAAATGCTGTCGTTATTGCTCCATGCAGATACCTGCATTATGCACTCGGCTCATTTGGGTGCTAATAGCTAGCTATTCATATGCACATTGCTGCTAATGGCTAGGAGTAGCTGTCCATTATTTCATTACTGTCTTTTTACAGTAAAGAATATGCTAATTATAAGCATATTAAAACCTGCAAATGGACAAGTTACTATTAGAATTCTGAACGATGTGGATACCAGCATCAATGTACATAAACCCAATGGTTATGGGATCACCAGTATGTCATGAAATGCTTTGCAAATACTTCAGCAATTAGCTGCTCTGTGCTTCACAGCTTCATTTTGATTATTAGCCTATTTTTTCTTAGTTGTATAAGATTTCTTAATTCTAATGCAAGAAAATGGAAGAGATAATCTGGATGATATTAGTTTTCTTTAGTTTTCCTAGTTGTTTGTTAAAGGAGGTGCATGATTTACTTAATGGCAACTGTCACAACAAAATTCAGTGTTACACCAGGGACAAGGGGGGACATTTATCAAGACTGGCGTTTCCATACGTCAGTCTTGATTCACTATGTGCTGGAATAATAAAACACACCTAATTCAGGCAAATACAGATGTACAGAAATTAGGTGTGCTTTAGAAACTCAATTCTATGCCAACCATAGGCTGGCATAGACTTGGGCTATGACATACCCCAGTTTCTGGCATAAGTTATATAAATCCAAATTTTTTAACTTCACAATAGTGGCAAAAATAGCTTCATAAATGCTCTTCTATGTCTTATAAGGCTAGCTCACCTGAATGTGCTGATACCTTTCACTTAGAGATCCCTTGCCTTATTCTGAAGAAAAAAAAAATTCCAAATGCAAATGAGCAGCTAAGTGCACCAAGGGTGGGCCCAAGCTGCTCCTCTTGTTTCCTTTGCCAACATCTCCTTTGCTACTTGATTGACTGAATCAGATTCCTGCATAGTCATCTCCCCTGGTCCTGTCAATCAAGAAGGAGAAGGAGGGGCTGACGGATGAAGCCGGGGGAGCAAGGGTGCACAGATTGACTTGGGCCCACCCACACTGCACTTAACTGCTCATTTGCATATGGAGTAAATGTACTTATCCTACAGGATGAAGCAACAGATCTCTAAGTGAAAGGTATCATTATATTTAGCTGAACTAGGGCTACAAGGCATTGTGCCTGGTTTATCAGACTTTCCAGACTTGTCACGTTGAACATGATGTCTGAGCTGCAGGCAGTGTATTATAAAGCAGGATTTGCTGTATAGATTTATACAGAGATTGATATAGAGATTTTTGGGAAAATATTCAGTATAACGTGTAATCTATTGGGTAGTTCTCCACACTAATTGGCAGCTATCTATATACACTCAGTGAAGCTGTTAAATTCTGACAGCATTGTCCACTGGATTCATAAGCCCAGAATGAGCCAAGAATATGCTGATTATTTTCCCACAAAACTATATAGCAATCTGCTCAGCTACTCCTTCTCTATGACATTACCCACAAATAGGACAGCAATGTGAAAGGTATCCTTTGAATACCCATTTGTCAGCTTTAACCATACCTCTATAACCTGGTGGCTTTTGTATCAGAATGTGATGTTGTAAATGTATCAGCTAGTGTAAGAAATGTAGTATAATTTGCTACGTGTTCTATGATGATATGAATCTTTAACTTAAGGACACGCTGGTGGTTTGTGGCCCTAAAGCCATCATACTGACAGTTTCCCTTAAACCCCAGGAATGGAGAGAAGCAGCTAGACGTCAAGAATAACCACTCACTGGTCATTCAATGTACCGCTTCCCATAAGTGAATGGATGCTAAGTGATTGAGGCACCATAGAGTGACATACAGGGACGGACTGGGAACTTAAAGTGGCCCTGAAAAAATCCTAAAAGTGGCCCTGTTTTGAAGTCAGATCCAAATTGATGGAAGACAGGGCCAGCAATATCATATTGTGGCGCATTATACCACCCTAACAGAGCCAAATACCACAGTCCATCACAAAATACTGCCAGCAGCACAAAATTAATGCCCAAAACATCCACTGGCCGGCCATGAGGAGGTCCCAGGCAGCCCCCAGGGCAGTGGCCCCCAGGGAAATTTCCCTGTAAGGTCTATGGCCAATCCGCCCCTGGTGACATATGGAATCCCTAGGGGTCTCTACAGGATCCTAATATTTTCAGTCTGCAAATATGGTAAATTTGGGAGAAAAGAATGACTGGGATCAAAATAAAAAATAAATCAAACTTAAATAGATATGATATGCATAGTGGATACGAGTATATACAAAATCTTATTTCTAGATCAGCTAGTGTAAGAAATGCAGTATAATTTGCTATGTGTTCTGTGTCTAGTCTTGGATGACCTCTAGCACATTCAGTGTTAAGCCCTTGGGGTGCAGTGTGCAATGAAAATAATTTATCTGCATTAATCCCTTGTTGTCACTGAGCTGTAATTATCATTAAAGAACCAACCATTAACAGCATCATTTATAATAAATGTTAAGTCGTTGACACTTTAAAAAATGATCTGAACTGCTTTGATTTTCTTTACTAGAAAACATCACAGTTGTGAGGTGGGAAGAAGGAGGTGTCAGAGCACATATAAGGGGGAATTTTAGGGGTAAATGAACAGCAGCAGGGTGAATTGTACTAGGCTCTGTCCATATCTCATTTCAGCCTGCATCAGAAATGAACATGAATGGAGATGAAAGAATGAAAGACAACCAGGGTAAAAAAAAAAAATTAATAGTTGCGTATAATTGTAAAGGAATGAAGTTTGTTATAAATTTCAAAAAAAATCTTTGGAATCTAGCAAATATGAAATTTGGGATTAGTTTCAGAAAAATCACTCAAAATTGTATCTGACATTTTACAGATCAGAAGACAGCACAGCAGGGCAGGGAACATGAAGAATAAGGATCACATTACCCCAGGCAGTGCCCTGGCTGCTCATAATTAGAGATGAGCGAGTAGTGTTCGATCGAGCCGGTATTCGATCGAATACTACGATATTCGGCATACTCGATTTCAATCGAGTATAACGGCGATGGCGCACTTAGAATTCGTTTCCCCTCCCACCTTCCCTGGCGCTCTTTTTCCACCAATCAACATGCAGGGGGGGTATGACAGGCACGCTGAGCACGCTGGCAGCGCGAAAACAGCGTCTACATGGATTGGCTGGAAAAACCATGTGACCTCGAATATTAAAAACTCAGCTCTTCCTGCTCGTACGCATATGCTGCGTGAACTTAGTCAGGGACAGAGGCTGGAGAAGGGAGAGACAGGTTTTAGCTGTTGGACAGGCAGGAACGTGATTAAAAGCCCTTATCAGGGCTACTACAGTGGACTTCAGTGATAGCTTTACTACAATATAGACTTTACAGAGAACGGCTGCTGTATTCAGGGATAGCTGCTGGAGTAGGGACAGAGAGAGGCATTAGTGGTGTATTAGGTGCTCTGCTACATACCAAACTATATTTGGCACTACTGTTCAGCGTTCTTTTAGGCTGAAAAACCCTGTTATATAACTAGTGTGTATATGCACCATCTGATCTGGCAGTATACGGCTGTGAATTTTATTTTATTTTTTTAAATACAGTTTATTTGGCTCTAGTGTTCTGGGTTCTGTGTGCCTGCAATACCCTTTTTGTATACCAGGTGTAAATACCCACCGTCTGTTCAGTTAGTACACGGCTGTGTACCTTGAAATATACAATATCTAGGCCATTTAATTGGCCACTGTACTGTGCGTTCTCTTGCTAAATTATCTCACATACCTGGTGTAAATACCCACCGTCTGTTCAGTTACTACACGGCTGTGTACTTTGAAATATACAATATCTAGGCATTTTAATAGGCCACTGTACTGTGCGTTCTCTTGCTAAATTATCTCACATACCTGGTGTAAATACCCACCGTCTGTTCAGTTACTACACGGCTGTGTACTTTGAAATATACAATATCTAGGCATTTTAATAGGCCACTGTACTGTGCGTTCTCTTGCTAAATTATCTCACATACCTGGTGTAAATACCCACCGTCTGTTCAGTTACTACACGGCTGTGTACTTTGAAATATATAATATCTAGGCCATTTAATAGGCCACTGTACTGTGCGTTTTCTTGTTAAATTATCTCACATACCTGGTGTAAATACCCACCGTCTGTTCAGTTACTACACGGCTGTGTACTTTGAAATATACAATATCTAGGCATTTTAATAGGCCACTGTACTGTGCGTTCTCTTGTTAAATTATCTCACATACCTGGTGTAAATACCCACCGTCTGTTCTGTTACTACACGGCTGTGTACTTTGAAATATACAATATCTAGGCCATTTAATAGGCCACTGTACTGTGCGTTTTCTTGTTAAATTATCTCACATACCTGGTGTAAATACCCACCGTCTGTTCAGTTACTACACGGCTGTGTACTTTGAAATATACAATATCTAGGCATTTTAATAGGCCACTGTACTGTGCGTTCTCTTGTTAAATTATCTCACATACCTGGTGTAAATACCCACCGTCTGTTCAGTTACTACACGGCTGTGTACTTTGAAATATACAATATCTAGGCATTTTAATAGGCCACTGTACTGTGCGTTCTCTTGCTAAATTATCTCACATACCTGGTGTAAATACCCACCGTCTGTTCTGTTACTACACGGCTGTGTACTTTGAAATATACAATATCTAGGCCATTTAATAGGCCACTGTACTGTGCGTTTTCTTGTTAAATTATCTCACATACCTGGTGTAAATACCCACCGTCTGTTCAGTTACTACACGGCTGTGTACTTTGAAATATACAATATCTAGGCCATTTAATAGGCCACTGTACTGTGCGTTTTCTTGTTAAATTATCTCACATACCTGGTGTAAATACCCACCGTCTGTTCAGTTACTACACGGCTGTGTACTTTGAAATATACAATATCTAGGCCATTTAATAGGCCACTGTACTGTGCGTTTCTCTTGTTAAATTATCTCACATACCTGGTGTAAATACCCACCGTCTGTTCTGTTACTACACGGCTGTGTACTTTGAAATATACAATATCTAGGCCATTTAATAGGCCACTGTACTGTGCGTTCTCTTGTTAAATTATCTCACATACCTGGTGTAAATACCCACCGTCTGTTCTGTTACTACACGGCTGTGTACTTTGAAATATACAATATCTAGGCCATTTAATAGGCCACTGTACTGTGCGTTCTCTTGTTAAATTATCTCACATACCTGGTGTAAATACCCACCGTCTGTTCTGTTACTACACGGCTGTGTACTTTGAAATATACAATATCTAGGCCATTTAATAGGCCACTGTACTGTGCGTTTTCTTGTTAAATTATCTCACATACCTGGTGTAAATACCCACCGTCTGTTCAGTTACTACACGGCTGTGTACTTTGAAATATACAATATCTAGGCCATTTAATAGGCCACTGTACTGTGCGTTTTCTTGTTAAATTATCTCACATACCTGGTGTAAATACCCACTGTCTGTTCAGTTACTACACGGCTGTGTACTTTGAAATATACAATATCTAGGCCATTTAATAGGCCACTGTACTGTGCGTTTTCTTGTTAAATTATCTCACATACCTGGTGTAAATACCCACCGTCTGTTCAGTTACTACACGGCTGTGTACTTTGAAATATACAATATCTAGGCATTTTAATAGGCCACTGTACTGTGCGTTCTCTTGTTAAATTATCTCACATACCTGGTGTAAATACCCACCGTCTGTTCTGTTACTACACGGCTGTGTACTTTGAAATATACAATATCTAGGCCATTTAATAGGCCACTGTACTGTGCGTTTTCTTGTTAAATTATCTCACATACCTGGTGTAAATACCCACCGTCTGTTCAGTTACTACACGGCTGTGTACTTTGAAATATACAATATCTAGGCCATTTAATAGGCCACTGTACTGTGCGTTTTCTTGTTAAATTATCTCACATACCTGGTGTAAATACCCACCGTCTGTTCAGTTACTACACGGCTGTGTACTTTGAAATATACAATATCTAGGCCATTTAATAGGCCACTGTACTGTGCGTTTTCTTGTTAAATTATCTCACATACCTGGTGTAAATACCCACCGTCTGTTCAGTTACTACACGGCTGTGTACTTTGAAATATACAATATCTAGGCCATTTAATAGGCCACTGTACTGTGCGTTTTCTTGTTAAATTATCTCACATACCTGGTGTAAATACCCACCGTCTGTTCAGTTACTACACGGCTGTGTACTTTGAAATATACAATATCTAGGCCATTTAATAGGCCACTGTACTGTGCGTTTTCTTGTTAAATTATCTCACATACCTGGTGTAAATACCCACCGTCTGTTCAGTTACTACACGGCTGTGTACTTTGAAATATACAATATCTAGGCCATTTAATAGGCCACTGTACTGTGCGTTCTCTTGTTAAATTATCTCACATACCTGGTGTAAATACCCACCGTCTGTTCAGTTACTACACGGCTGTGTACTTTGAAATATACAATATCTAGGCCATTTAATAGGCCACTGTACTGTGCGTTCTCTTGTTAAATTATCTCACATACCTGGTGTAAATACCCACCGTCTGTTCTGTTACTACACGGCTGTGTACTTTGAAATATACAATATCTAGGCCATTTAATAGGCCACTGTACTGTGCGTTCTCTTGTTAAATTATCTCACATACCTGGTGTAAATACCCACCGTCTGTTCAGTTACTACACGGCTGTGTACTTTGAAATATACAATATCTAGGCCATTTAATAGGCCACTGTACTGTGCGTTTTCTTGTTAAATTATCTCACATACCTGGTGTAAATACCCACCGTCTGTTCAGTTACTACACGGCTGTGTACTTTGAAATATACAATATCTAGGCATTTTAATAGGCCACTGTACTGTGCGTTCTCTTGTTAAATTATCTCACATACCTGGTGTAAATACCCACCGTCTGTTCTGTTACTACACGGCTGTGTACTTTGAAATATACAATATCTAGGCCATTTAATAGGCCACTGTACTGTGCGTTTTCTTGTTAAATTATCTCACATACCTGGTGTAAATACCCACCGTCTGTTCAGTTACTACACGGCTGTGTACTTTGAAATATACAATATCTAGGCCATTTAATAGGCCACTGTACTGTGCGTTTTCTTGTTAAATTATCTCACATACCTGGTGTAAATACCCACCGTCTGTTCTGTTACTACACGGCTGTGTACTTTGAAATATACAATATCTAGGCCATTTAATAGGCCACTGTACTGTGCGTTTTCTTGTTAAATTATCTCACATACCTGGTGTAAATACCCACCGTCTGTTCTGTTACTACACGGCTGTGTACTTTGAAATATACAATATCTAGGCATTTTAATAGGCCACTGTACTGTGCGTTCTCTTGTTAAATTATCTCACATACCTGGTGTAAATACCCACCGTCTGTTCTGTTACTACACGGCTGTGTACTTTGAAATATACAATATCTAGGCCATTTAATAGGCCACTGTACTGTGCGTTTTCTTGTTAAATTATCTCACATACCTGGTGTAAATACCCACCGTCTGTTCAGTTACTGCACGGCTGTGTACTTTGAAATATACAATATCTAGGCCATTTAATAGGCCACTGTACTGTGCGTTTTCTTGTTAAATTATCTCACATACCTGGTGTAAATACCCACCGTCTGTTCTGTTACTACACGGCTGTGTACTTTGAAATATACAATATCTAGGCCTTTTAATAGGCCACTGTACTGTGCGTTCTCTTGCTAAATTATTTCACATACCTAATTATATACCCAAATATTGTATTTGCAACAAAAAAAAAATAAAATGCGGAGGGGGGCTAGCGGAATAGGACGTGGACGTGGACGAGGACGGGGGCGCGGAAATGCTGTTGGGGGCCTTGTTGAAGCCAGTGGGGATACAATGTGTGCTGGTGAGGATCAGCCAGGATCCCGCTCATCCAGAATCCCTGCCTTTATGGGACAGTTAAGCAGGGGGCGGGTTACACCGCTGTTGAGGCCTGAGCAGGTTGAACAGGTGGTGCAATGGATAGCCGATAGCGCTTCCACACAGTTGTCCACCAGCCAGTCATCCACACAGTCTCACTCTGACCCTCCTTCCTCCACACCTGGCCAACAGAGTCATCCCACCCTTGACCCCTCCCAGGAGCTCTTTTCGGGTCCTTTTTCAGATGTGCCGGAAGAATCCCAGGAGCTAGCAGAGGAATTTGTTTGTAGTGATGCCCAAACACTGGAGTTTTCGCCATCTCCTGCTGATGTGGACCCTGAGCCAGCATCTGTTATCATGAGCGATGATGATGATGAGACGCAGTTGCCATCAAGGGAGGCTGTTGGAATGTCCAGTGGGCAGGAGGAGGAGCAGAGTGAGGAAGTGGAAGAGGAGCTGGTGGATGACGAAATGACCGACCCCACTTGGCCAGGGGTGATGTCCAGCGAGGAAAGCAGTGGAGAGGTGGTGGTCTGCGCAGCACCGAAAAAGGCAGCAAGAGGCAGAGGGATGTCCACAGGCAGAGGGATGTCCACAGGCAGAGGGATGTCCACAGGCAGAGGGATGGCCACAGGCAGAGGGATGGCCACAGGCAGAGGACAGTTCAGACAGAGAAGTGAGGCCACAGCCAGCAGGGCCGAAGCTGTTCCCGCCAGCGGCCAGTCGCGCGAAGCTCCCCCATCGAGGCCTCGTACTTCTGTGGTGTGGAGATATTTTAATGTTTGTGCGGATGACAAACTGAGCGCGGTTTGCACACTCTGCCACTCAAAACTGAGTAGGGGCTCTGAGAAGAGCAATCTGACCACCTCAGGCATGCGGTGTCACTTGGAATTCAAGCACTGGGCTGAGTGGGAGAGAGCAAACGCAATACAAACTGCGCCCGGTCTTGCTGCCACTGCCTCTTCCCCTTTGTTGTGTGCTGCCACTGCGGTCCAGACCTCCAGCCAGGACACCTCCACATCTGCCTCTGCCTCTGCCTCTGCTACTTTGGGGCCTTCTCCTTCCCCCGCCTCTTCGCCTGCACCTTCACACTCCTCGTCCCAACAACTGTCCATCTCGCAGGCGTTCGACCGCAGGCGGAAGTACGCCTCGAGTCACCCCCAAGCCCAAGCCTTAAACTGCCACATCTCCAAACTGCTGGCCCTGGAGATGTTGCCGTTTAGGCTTGTGGAGACGCAGGCCTTCCGCGACCTGATGGCGGCTGCCGCACCTCGCTATTCCGTCCCTAGCCGCCACTACTTTTCCCGGAGTGCCGTCCCCGCCCTGCACCAGCACGTGTCGCGTAACATCAGGCGGGCCCTGAGGTACGCAGTCAGCGCAAAGGTCCACTTGACCACCGACTCATGGACAAGCGCTTGCGGCCAGGGACGATACATTTCTCTGACGGCACACTGGGTGAATGTAGTGGAGGCGGGGACGGGGTCGCAAACAGAGACGGCCTACCTACCACCCCCGCCCAAGATTGCCAGCATGGGTTCTGATAAACCCCCCTCCTCCTCCTCCTCCTCCTCCTCCTCCTGTGCCTTAACATCTCCCTCAGCCGCTAGCTGGAAGCGTTGCAGCACTGGCGCGGGGAGACGTCAGCAGGCGGTGCTAAAGCTCATCAGCTTGGGCGACAGGAAGCACAGCGCCCCAGAGGTGAGGGACGCCATATTGCAGCAGACGGAGATGTGGCTGTCGCCGCTGCAGCTAGGACCAGGCATGGTCGTGTGCGATAACGGCCGTAACCTGGTGGCGGCTCTGGAGCTTGCCGAACTCAATCACGTACCATGCCTGGCCCACGTTTTTAATCTGGTAGTCCAAAAATTTCTGAAGACTTACCCCAACCTGGCAGAGCTACTGGTGAAAGTGCGGCGCTTGTGCGCTCACTTTCGGAAGTCAACTGTAGCTGCTGCTAGCTTAAAAAAACTCCAGCAACGCCTCCATTTGCCTGAACATCGGCTGTTGTGCGACCTGCCGACTCGCTGGAATTCCACCTATTCCATGTTGGCCAGGGTGTGTGAGCAGCAGAGAGCATTGATGGAGTACCAGATAATGAATCCACGCGTGCCTCCAACTCAGCTCCCTCAGTTTGCCAACCACGAGTGGCCATGGATGGCAGACATATGCGATGTACTGCGTATCTTTGAGGAGTCCACCAAGAAGGTCAGCAGCGAGGACGCTATAGTGAGCGTAACCATTCCGCTCCTAGGCGTCCTTAAAGAATCGCTCATCGCAATAAGGGAGAACGCATTGCACGCAGAGGAGACGGGGGTAGGAGGAGACGCAACGGAGCTACACAGTCAGACCACACTTTTGTCTGCTTCACGGTGGCAGTTGCAGGAGGAGGAGGATGAGGAGGAGGACGACGTGGAGGTGGCTGTGGAAGAGGAGGAGGATGCTGGCGGCGAGGGTAGCAGTCAGGCTGTGTGCGTCCCATTGGTTCAGCGCGGATGGGGCGGAGAGGAGGCGGAAGAGGAAGAGGAGGAAATGGCAAGTGATCCTTCTGGTGGGGGCAGTGAGGTCATGCCTATTCAGAGTCTGGCACACATGGCTGACTTCATGCTGGGCTGCTTTTCCCGGGACACACGTGTTGTCCGGATAGTGGAGAACAAACTGTACTGGGTCTTCGCACTCCTGGACCCCCGGTATAAAGATAACGTCTCCTCTTTTATTCCGGTAGAGGAGAGGACGAATCGATTGCTGGAATACCAGAGGGAACTCGTGCAGAACATGATGGAGATTTTCCCACCCACCATCGCTGGCGGCAGAGAGGAGAGGGTCTCCCAGAGTCCCACAACATCCATCAGGCCCACAGCCACCAGGGGAACACTCTCCAAGGTGTGGGACACGTTCATGGCACCCCCTCGTGCAACTTCCATCACTGCGGGGCCCGCTATCAGCAGGAGGGACAAGTATCGGCGGATGTTGCGGGAGTACCTGGCAGACCGTAACCCTGTCCTCCCCGATCCCTCGGCGTCCTACACTTACTGGGTCTCCAAGTTGGACACGTGGCTGGAACTGTCCCTGTACGCCTTGGAGGTGCTTGCCTGCCCTGCCGCCAGCGTGCTATCAGAAAGGGTGTTCAGCGCAGCCGGGGGCATTATAACCGATAAGCGCAGCCGCCTGTCAACCGACAGTGCCGACAGGCTGACGCTAATCAAAATGAACAGCAAGTGGATTGACCCGGACTTTGCTTCTCCAACCGTGGAAAGCAGCCAAAAGTGAAGTGCCATCTGTATGAAGTGCCATTTCCTCCTCCACCTCCTCCTCCTCCTCCTTAACCGCCGTAGAATTGCTCCGTAAAAAAAAATATATATATATTTATGGCTCTCCTCTTGGGCCTCCACATAATTTTTAAGAGGTCTCACCTCTTGGGCCTCCACATAATTTTTAAGAGGTCTCACCTCTTGGGCCTCCACATAATTTTTAAGAGGTCTCACCTCTTGGGCCTCCACATAATTTTTAAGAGGTCTCACCTCTTGGGCCTCCACATAATTTTTAAGAGGTCTCACCTCTTGGGCCTCCACATAATTTTTAAGAGGTCTCACCTCTTGGGCCTGCACAAAATGTTTAAGAGGTCTCACCTCTTGGGCCTCCACATAATTTTTAACAGGTCTCACCTCTTGGGCCTCCACATAATCTTTAAGAGGTCTTACCTCTTGGGCCTCCACAAAATCTTTAAGAGGTGTCACCTCTTGGGCCTCCACAAAATCTTTAAGAGGTGTCACCTCTTGGGCCTCCACAAAATGTTTAAGAGGTCTCACCTCTTGGGCCTCCTCATAATTTTTAACAGGTCTCACCTCTTGGGCCTCCACATAATTTTTAACAGGTCTCACCTTTTGGGCCTCCACAAAAGGTTTAAGAGGTTAACAGTGGAAAGCAGCCAAAAGTGAAGTGCCATCTGTATGAAGTGCCATTTCCTCCTCCACCTCCTCCTCCTCCTCCTTAACCGCCGTAGAATTGCTCCGTAAATAAGAAAAATGTATATATTTATTGCTCACCTCTTGGGCCTCCACATAACTTTTTAACAGGTCTCACCTCTTGGGCCTCCACAAAAGGTTTAACAGGTCTCACCTCTTGGGCCTCCACATAATTTTTAACAGGTCTCACCTCTTGGGCCTCCACATAATTTTTAACACGTCTCTCCTCTTGGGCCTCCACATAATTTTTAATACGTCTCACCTCTTGGGCCTCCACATAATTTTTAAGAGGTCTCACCTCTTGGGCCTCCACATAATTTTTAAGAGGTCTCACCTCTTGGGCCTCCACATAATTTTTAAGAGGTCTCACCTCTTGGGCCTCCACATAATTTTTAAGAGGTCTCACCTCTTGGGCCTCCACATAATTTTTAAGAGGTCTCACCTCTTGGGCCTGCACAAAATGTTTAAGAGGTCTCACCTCTTGGGCCTCCACATAATTTTTAAGAGGTCTCACCTCTTGGGCCTCCACATAATCTTTAAGAGGTCTTACCTCTTGGGCCTCCACAAAATCTTTAAGAGGTGTCACCTCTTGGGCCTCCACAAAATCTTTAAGAGGTGTCACCTCTTGGGCCTCCACAAAATGTTTAAGAGGTCTCACCTCTTGGGCCTCCTCATAATTTTTAACAGGTCTCACCTCTTGGGCCTCCACATAATTTTTAACAGGTCTCACCTTTTGGGCCTCCACAAAAGGTTTAAGAGGTTAACAGTGGAAAGCAGCCAAAAGTGAAGTGCCATCTGTATGAAGTGCCATTTCCTCCTCCACCTCCTCCTCCTCCTCCTTAACCGCCGTAGAATTGCTCCATAAATAAGAAAAATGTATATATTTATTGCTCACCTCTTGGGCCTCCACATAACTTTTTAACAGGTCTCACCTCTTGGGCCTCCACAAAAGGTTTAACAGGTCTCACCTCTTGGGCCTCCACATAATTTTTAACAGGTCTCACCTCTTGGGCCTCCACATAATTTTTAACACGTCTCTCCTCTTGGGCCTCCACATAATTTTTAAGAGGTCTCACCTCTTGGGCCTGCACAAAATCTTTAAGAGGTCTCACCTCTTGGGCCTCCACAAAATCTTTAAGAGGTCTCACCTCTTGGGCCTCCACAAAATCTTTAAGAGGTCTCACCTCTTGGGCCTCCACAAAATCTTTAAGAGGTCTCACCTCTTGGGCCTCCACAAAATCTTTAAGAGGTCTCACCTCTTGGGCCTCCACAAAAGGTTTAACAGGTCTCACCTCTTGGGCCTCCACATAATTTTTAACAGGTCTCACCTCTTGGGCCTCCACATAATTTTTAACACGTCTCTCCTCTTGGGCCTCCACATAATTTTTAAGAGGTCTCACCTCTTGGGCCTGCACAAAATCTTTAAGAGGTCTCACCTCTTGGGCCTCCACAAAATCTTTAAGAGGTCTCACCTCTTGGGCCTCCACAAAATCTTTAAGAGGTCTCACCTCTTGGGCCTCCACAAAATCTTTAAGAGGTCTCACCTCTTGGGCCTCCACAAAATCTTTAAGAGGTCTCACCTCTTGGGCCTCCACAAAATCTTTAAGAGGTCTCACCTCTTGGGCCTCCACAAAATCTTTAAGAGGTCTCACCTCTTGGGCCTCCACATAATTATACTATAAAATATTAGGCCTTATAATTGGCAACTGTACTGTGCGTTCTCTTGCAAAATTCTTTAAATACCTGGTGTTAATACCCACCGTCTGAAAAGTTAGTACACGGCTGTGTACCTTGAACTCTAAAATATTAGGCCTTATAATTGGCAACTGTACTGTGCGTTCTCTTGCAAAATTATTTCACGGCTGTGAAGGCAAAATATTGTAACCAAAAAAAAATAAAATGCGGAGGGGGGCTAGCGGAATAGGACGTGGACGAGGACGGGGGCGCGGAAATGCTGTTGGGGGCCATAGTTGCTGGTTGAATTATCTGAGGTAAATGATTCTCCTTTAGACGACGCTTTCCCTTTGCATCGTTCTGCGATTAAACCATAAATAACTCTCTGCATATTTATACCAAATGCACCCAGTACGAAAAAAGTCATAGAAAGTTTCCAAACAGAGACTGGAAAACATCAGTAAGTTGAAAAAAACTGTTCGCTAAAAAAAAAAAAAAGTTAAAAATAAAATTGGCAGTTGATAGTATCGAGCTATTGTCACAGAGAGACGCGATTACAACACCTTCATTTACATTCAGTACATGTCTCAAGGCATTGGGAGAATGAAAACAGGCCACGGCTGGAGTATGAAATGTACCACCGCTTTGTACTGTCCGATACTGACCCGGTCCAGGGTGATGTCCAGCGAGGAAAGCAGTGGAGAGGTGGTGGTCTGCGCAGCACCGAAAAAGGCAGCAAGAGGCAGAGGGATGTCCACAGGCAGAGGAATGTCCACAGGCAGAGGGATGTCCACAGGCAGAGGCATGTCCACAGGCAGAGGGATGTCCACAGGCAGAGGGATGTCCACAGGCAGAGGGATGTCCACAGGCAGAGGGATGTCCACAGGCAGAGGACAGTTCAGACAGAGAAGTGAGGCCACAGCCAGCAGGGCCGAGCGTAACCATCCCGCTCCTATGCGTCCTTAAAGAATCCCTCATCGCAATAAGGGAGAACGCATTGCACACAGAGGAGACGGGGGCAGGAGGAGACGCAACGGAGCTACACAGTCAGACCACACTTTTGTCTGCTTCACGGTGGCAGTTGCAGGAGGAGGAGGATGAGGAGGAGGAGGACGACGTGGAGGTGGCTGTGGAAGAGGAGGAGGATGCTGGCGGCGAGGGTAGCAGTCAGGCTGTGTGCGTCCCATTGGTTCAGCGCGGATGGGGCGGAGAGGAGGCGGAAGAGGAAGAGGAGGAAATGGCAAGTGATCCTTCTGGTGGGGGCAGTGACGTCATGCCTATTCAGAGTCTGGCACACATGGCTGACTTCATGCTGGGCTGCTTTTCCCGGGACACACGTGTTGTCCGGATAGTGGAGAACAAACTGTACTGGGTCTTCGCAATCCAAGTTGGACACGTGGCTGGAACTGTCCCTGTACGCCTTGGAGGTGCTTGCCTGCCCTGCCGCCAGCGTGCTATCAGAAAGGGTGTTCAGCGCTGCCGGGGCATTATCACCGATAAGCGCAGCCGCCTGTCAACCGACAGTGCCGACAGGCTGACGCTAATCAAAATGAACAGCAAGTGGATTGACCCGGACTTTGCTTCTCCAACCGTGGAAAGCAGCCAAAAGTGAAGTGCCATGTGTATGAAGTGCCATTTCCTCCTCCACCTCCTCCTCCTCCTCCTTAACCGCCGTAGAATTGGTCCGTAAATCAGAAAAATTTTTATATTTATGGCTCACCTCTTGGGCCTCCACAAAATGTTTAAGAGGTCTCACCTCTTGGGCCTCCACATAATTTTTAAGAGGTCTCACCTCTTGGGCCTGCGCAAAATGTTTACGAGGTCTCACCTCTTGGGCCTCCACATAATTTTTAAGAGGTCTCCCCTCTTGGGCCTCCACATAATTTTTAATACGTCTCACCTCTTGGGCCTCCACAAAATGTTTAACAGGTCTCACCTCTTGGGCCTCCACATAATTTTTAATACGTCTCACCTCTTGGGCCTCCACAAAATGTTTAAGAGGTCTCACCTCTTGGGCCTCCACATAATTTTTAACGGGTCTCCCCTCTTGGGCCTCCACATAATTTTTAATACGTCTCACCTCTTGGGCCTCCACAAAATCTTTAACAGGTCTCCCCTCTTGGGCCTCCACATAATTTTTAATACGTCTCACCTCTTGGGCCTCCACAAAATCTTTAACAGGTCTCCCCTCTTGGGCCTCCACATAATTTTTAATACGTCTCACCTCTTGGGCCTCCACAAAATCTTTAACAGGTCTCCCCTCTTGGGCCTCCACATAATTTTTAATACGTCTCACCTCTTGGGCCTCCACAAAATCTTTAACAGGTCTCCCCTCTTGGGCCTCCACATAATTTTTAATACGTCTCACCTCTTGGGCCTCCACAAAATCTTTAACAGGTCTCACCTCTTGGGCCTCCACATAATTTTTAAGAGGTCTCACCTCTTGGGCCTCCACAAAATGTTTAAGAGGTCTCACCTCTTGGGCCTCCACAAAATGTTTAAGAGGTCTCACCTCTTGGGCCTCCACATAATTTTTAAGAGGTCTCACCTCTTGGGCCTCCACATAATTTTTAAGAGGTGTCACCTCTTGGGCCTCCACATAATTTTTTAACGGGTCTCCCCTCTTGGGCCTCCACATAATTTTTAATACGTCTCACCTCTTGGGCCTCCACAAAATCTTTAACAGGTCTCACCTCTTGGGCCTCCACAAAATCTTTAACAGGTCTCACCTCTTGGGCCTCCACATAATTTTTAAGAGGTCTCACCTCTTGGGCCTCCACAAAATCTTTAACAGGTCTCACCTCTTGGGCCTCCACATAATTTTTAAGAGGTCTCACCTCTTGGGCCTCCACAAAATGTTTAAGAGGTCTCACCTCTTGGGCCTCCACATAATTTTTAAGAGGTCTCACCTCTTGGGCCTGCGCAAAATGTTTAAGAGGTCTCACCTCTTGGGCCTCCACATAATTTTTAAGAGGTGTCAACTCTTGGGCCTCCACATAATTTTTAAGAGGTCTCACCTCTTGGGCCTCCACATAATTTTTAAGAGGTGTCACCTCTTGGGCCGCCACAAAATTTTCCATGAGCCTCTGGCCAGCCCACGGCCTCTTCCTGCCTTTTGCGGTCCTACGCATCCCTCAACATCCCCACTGCTTTACCTGCTAGACATGACACTGGGCCAGGTCGGGTCACTGACATCTCAAGCGCCAACAATTTGGGCATTTTAAGGCTTCTGCATGTGTTTTTGAGTTGTTTTTACATTTTAAAGAAGACATGTCTGACCACATCTCACACACACACACAATGACAATTAGGGGTGGGGTCTATTTGCTTTCCCCCTTGCCTATGCCATCTGTGGTTGTCATAGGCAACGTGATTTTAAGGGGTGCAGAATTTCATCTTCTTTTTTGTCTAGTTTGGCTTGGGGTCCATGGCAATGTAGAGGAAAGAAGGTTTCCTTGTATGGTCTCACTTTACAGAGAGGTTAGATTGTGTTTGGAGTGTATTGTTGAGAGGCTGTGATAGTGGCGTAATAGTGCGACTTGGGCGCGTTATATGCACCCAGACATGCTTCCCCTGCTGTCCCAGTTGCATTCCAGCAGTGTTGGCATCCTTTTCTGAGGTTCCAGGGTGGACTTGGTGACCTCCAAGTGGTCGAATTGAGATTTCCAAGTGGCGAGCATTTTTTTCCCATAGACTTTAATGGGATTCGATATCCGGTCGAATAGTCGAATTTCGCAGTCTATTCGAATCGAATTTCGAACTTTCGAATATTTCACTACTCGCTCATCTCTACTCATAATGTCTAATGACCAATCAGAAAAGACTATACTGGCACATGTCATAAGAACTATATATTATCCCAACCAGAAAGTGCATGTGTTTTACGGGGTTATACATTGATTTGACAGGACATCTGAAGAGAGAGAGAAAAGGAAACTTAGAATAAAGCTCATTTAGTATCAGAGAGAGTTTAGGGACACAATAGCTAGTAAGTTGGACTTAAAAAGTAACTAAACTTTTGTCTCCTCCTGCACTGATGACATAACTCTGAGGTCATCACAGGTCTTTCAGTTCTTGCAGTTTAGTAGATACGTGTTGCTACTACCCAGGGACACTTTTTGGATAATTTTAAATTTTTAAAAAAGTTTTAATAAGCATAAAAATCCAACAGTTCAGTGCATTTTTAACAGGGTTTTACCACCAGCTACCATCATTTTGCCCGTAGGCATATTTGTTGCTTTAACATTGGCATTACTAATGCTGTTTTGATATTAAAGAGTTTAAAGGACACTTGATATAGTACTCTGAAAAATTAGAGTATCATAAACAACTTTTCAGGGTAATTGGGGTGCTTTAGTTTTGGGTCGAATGTATCGAAATTTGCTATTCTTTAATTGGAAACAATATATAACTGCACTTTGCGATACAGTTAAACAAAGTTCTGCTGACACCTACCAGTCCATCATAATCTGCAATTTCTCCATCATTTTAAACAATAAGTTCATCCAGAACACAACCTCATTTGTCTCTTTTTAAGGGGTCATGTAAATAAGAAGAAGAAGGGAAGGGATTGATTTCTTCTAATTTTCAAATGACCTAAGAAGGAAATCTTCGGAAGCATATCAAGGGTTTATATGGAACTTGTTACCACAAAATACAATGTAAGCTGCAGGCAGCATGTTATAGAGCAGGAGGAGCTGAGCAGACTGATATATAGTTGTATGGAAAAACATTCAGTATGACTTGTATTTTATACATTTAAATTCCCCCAATCAGTGATTGACAGTTATATCTATTCACAGTCATAGAGGGAATGCTGCCAATAACTGATAGGACCGACTCCTTGACATCAAAGCCCAGAATGAGCAGAAACCTAAATGAATAAAACAAAGTTATACTGAATCTTTTGCCATAAACTATATATCAACCTGCTCAGCTCTTCCTGCTCTATAACATAATGCTTGCATATTGCATTGAATTTTGTGGTGACAGGTTCCCTTTAACTAGGACAATTCAGCAGATGAAAAGTGAACTATAAGAAACCCACAGTTTCTCATTCCCTAGATAGTTGTTTTCAGTAAGAAACTATTTAGACAAGTCTGGGAACTAACAAGATTAGTCATATTAAATTAAACAACATGCACTCAGTTACAGATGAAAACATAATCTATGTCCAAATCTAGTAACGTCAATAATTAAAGAGCTATTGATTGTGATGTTCAACATTCCCAGTGCAAAAACTAATCTTTAAACACCTGCCTGCTGTGGAAATACACCTTGAATGGATATGGCAAATATATGATTTGAAATATGCATGTTTTGGTAACCACCATTACTTCATGATATATTCAATATTATGACTGAACATATTCTTGTTCCTTTTACTATAACTTCGTGCAAGAAGAAATGCAGAATGACCTAAGTATAATTCAGATGTGCATTATCTGAAGTAACTGTATACACTATTTAGAAATAAAGAGATATGTACAAAATAAATATAACGTTATTTAACTAGATAAATGTATATACTTATTGTAATCACTTTGTTATATAGACATTATGCTGTGGCCAGGCATTCTCTAATGTCTCAGGTTATGGGCAATTGGACTCTCTCTCTCCTAGACCTCATGGCAGAGAGGGTCTCTGTTGTGGAGATTTAAAATGATTCTAGGGATTTAAGTCACAAGCGCAGGGCAAGGACCTCAAAGGTAGTAGAAATACCGCCTGTACCACAAGCCAAACCAGAAGGACTTGAGAGATTAACAAGTGGCTCAAGAAGTGGTCTAGGAAGGAGAGGTTTGGGTTCCTGGAGAACTAGGCCGACTTCTACATATGTTGGCTACACGCTCTATTGTAGGGGTGAGCTTAAATAGGGAAACTGCAGCTGTTTTGGGGGAGAAGATGGCTAGAAGGTTGGGGGAGTGTTTAAACTAGGGACTGCGGAGAGGGTAATTACATTATAGGAGGGGAAGATAGTGCAGATAGTGCAGATAGAGACTTGGAGTGAGGTAATAAAACTGGGGGAGGAATGGAAGGTGGGACCAGAACAGTTCATAAGGAAAGGTGTAGGGTAAAAAATATACAAAAATCGTTTAATCAGTTTCATATTTGCACTGCTCTTAAAGTAAAGAATCCTCTTCTAGACACAAGCATAACCTTACATTTGTCAGTTTTAATCTCTTCTGGCACTTCTCTGCCCAAGCATGCAATCTATCCAGATCCCTCTGTAGCAGTATACTGTCCTCTTCCGTGTTAATTACTTTACACAGTTCAGTGTCATTTGCAAAAATTGATATTTTACGGTGCAAGCCTTCTACAGGATAATGGTACCCCACTAGTGACTTTGACCCAATCCTGAATCCCATGGAAAACCTATGGGATCAGCTGAGTCGCTGTGTAGAGGCTCATAATTCTGTACCCCAGAACCTCAATGACCTGAGGGCCGCCCTTCAAGAAGAGTAGGATGCCATTCCTCAGCAGACAACAAATTATTGAGACATTGACATTTTTGTGAGGGTATACCCACTACTGTTGTTGGCTTTTGTTTCAAAAAATTGTTTGAGATGAGGAAATCATCGTTGCATGTTTCTACCTAAAGCTACTTTCACACTTCTGGTCAGTGGTCAGGCATGCTGTTTTTGCCTGGCTGCCTCTTGGCTTGTTTACCATGCTGCGGCCGGACCCACATTATAGTGAATGGGGCCAGAGCAGACTTCCAGTTGCACAGTGGGCTAGCGTTAGCACGGATCCGGCAGGCTGTTCCCCTGTCGGAACAGCCTGCCGGACCCTGCTACCGCAAGTGTGAAAGTAGCTTTTCAAAGTGCATGGTCTCTTAGTCATGAAATCAGTATGAAAATGTATAGTAGACAAAAGGATTTCAGGTCTTCCATTGCTGTTTGCTGAAAATGACTGATTAGGTATCAGGGAATTTCTTGAAATGTTTAATTTTTGTGAATTGGTCAAAGAATTGATTTGGGTCCCAATCGATTTTGCTTGAATCAATAGTGCTTCAATTGGCTGGAAATTTGGTTTATGACACAATGATTTCATATGTTTTTCTCTCTTGACTTTCACTCTTTTTCTCTCCACCACCTCCTCCTTCAAGATCTTTAACACAAAGACAGCAAAAGTAAGTATGCTGTATAGCTATGGGTAAACAGAAGGTTGATGGTGTTAAACAGCCTGTGTTATTGAATTTATGATTTTTAAAATTTAAAAACATGTTCCAAGCATCATCCCTTATTGTGGACAGATGCCTGTCAGTGCCTGTAGTGGCTTGTTCTGAACAAGCAGTCTAAAACTTCTCTGGCTGCAACCAACCTATACTGTACACTTTCACCCTCCAAAAACATACTGATAGGAAACTTAAATTGTGAGCTTAATTAGAGACAGCAAGCAATGATAATATTTGTGAAGCGCTGCAGAATATGTTAGCACTATATAAGTGAAGTGAGTAAAATAAACAATTATTGACACACTGAAATACAATTAATTGTGCACTTATATAGGGCAGAAAAATTGTGACAGTTTTATTGGATAAAAATACATGTCTAATTGGACATCCCCTGACTCTGAAAAAAACTATATGCTGCTATTGACGCGCTAAAATAAGATTATTTCCACCCTTAAATACGGTAGAAAAACTTTATTAGGTAATTTATTAGGTAAGTATCCAGTCAGTAACTGAACGTACTGGTACTGGATGAGCTGCACCAGGGCGGACAGCAATGGAGAAGGGCGCAGGGACCCAAGGCTTGTGGCGCTGGGTAGTAATGGGGACTTGACTTGTAAGTATCTTCTGAGGTACCAGGCGGAACTGAAGCTGACTTCAGCTCCAAGTTTTAAAGTAGTTTTCTACTTTAATAATCAAGTACCGAAATTATTCAACAAAGTCTTGGCGCAAGTTCACGAATAACTAACTTTGTCTCATCTGAGGCATTTAATGCTGTATGGAGATGGACCTCCGTTCAGCATTAAAACAAAGTTTTAGCGAATCAACTTGGATGTAACATCCGAAGTTCACTTTGCACATCCCTACTGCCAAACGCACATGGAACAGGTTAGTCCATTTCATAGGTACAAATCTGCTGATAGATGCCCTTTAATTTAGATTCGATTCTCTTATTTCTGACACAGATAAAAAAAGTTCTCTGTTATGCCATGGTCAACAGCTATTTTCCATGATTTCATAGTTTTATATACTGGAGATACCATGAAAAGCAGTAAAATACAAACCACACATTTAAATATATAATAATAATGGGATATTTTGGAGAGCAAATGTACTTATAAAAGCATCACAATACACCACATTCTCTTTAAAAAAAACAAAAAAAAAAACTATGAATTAGGAACAGAAGAGGACCACTGAGCACAAATCTGGATCTGCAACACATAGTTTAATTGCGTTTTGCTCTCAAGTGAAGCGGGCAACCAAGTAATAGGCTGATGGGAAAGTATACAGCTATTACCATGTCAAGTTACATGTCCCATAAATAAAATGCTGTAGTATAGAACATGTTTGTATGTTTGGTATAATTTTGACTAGCCCCTGAACAAGACACAAGAGAATTCTATACATAACTGCCAGAGGGGAGCTCCCAGATGCATAGGAGGCGTTCTGTACTGACAGAATACTCTTAGCAGTTCTGGAAGCCATTGCTGGTGGACAAAAAATGACTTATATAAATCTGCAACCTGCAGGCAATTGTCTATGAGTTGAGTTCAAAAGCCAGCAGCAACGTTATCTTCACTATGAAAATACACAAGTGATTGGAAACTCTCCTTCCTTAAAATGTGTTGGAGGCAGGTTAAGGAAAGTATTCATGATCTAGCCTCCAAGAAAAGTGAAAGGTCAGTATGTTTAATTAATAATCCAGAATAATATTATAGGGTTATTGTCCAAGTGGCTTCTAGGGCAATATCAGCTCATAGTTAAAAAGATCTGATGTCTGTAAAGTAAATGTACATACAGTATTTCTATGGTAAATCATATCCATCAAATTTTCATAAACAAGATATAGAATTCACATCACATTATTATAATTTTGTATCCTGTTAGGTAAAAAGACAGAAAAACAAGTTGATAGAGAAAAGGGCGAAGATGATTTAGTGTACAAGTTGGGAGAGAACAGTTTTAATACTTATCAGGATGGTCACATACTTATTTTCTATTAGGTCAAACATCTGGACACATAAAATATGTTCATGGTTGTCTGGTTGTCAATTTTTAATTGTCTTATCTTAATAATATTTTGTACATTAGTCTTTGTTATAAGTAGAGATGAGCGAATCTACTCTCAGATTCGTATCGAATCTTGGGATTTTTCAGCTGCGAAGCGAATCTGAATATTAGGTGATTCGCTTCACTTTTGTACGTATTCGCTACGTAGTGTGTCCTATAAATTATACGCTATTCTACGTATAATTTAGTTACTCTATACGCTGTCGTGT
Source organism: Rhinella marina (assembly GCA_900303285.1). Lineage (NCBI taxonomy): Eukaryota > Metazoa > Chordata > Amphibia > Anura > Bufonidae > Rhinella > Rhinella marina. Next base: position 11,571 of record ONZH01017269.1, on the reverse strand, counting down.
ACGAATTCAATTCAGCGATGCAGACTTTTCTCTGGTAGTTACTCTATATGCTGTTGCGTACGAATTTAATTCAGCGATGCAGACTCCTCCCTGGTAGTTCCGCCCCTTTCACCAGCGCGGGAGGATGACGAGGCAACTCAGGAAATTAAGTTGCGCATTCGTGCGCCTCAGCCCTTTTTCCCCCTTTTCAGGTTATTTGGGGAGCCCCTTGAAAGAGGGTTTTTTAAGGAACCTTTGCTGCTTTTTTTTTTACCCACTTGGATTACAATTTTACCTATGTGGATTACAAATTGCGACTAAGTTTGGGACTCTGCTCCAGTTCTATGACAAGCATCAGAAGAAAAGAGACTTAAACGTGTCAGTGAGCATACTAGGTAGGTGATATTTAAAATTTTTATATTATACCTATAATAATGTATTTGCACTTTACCATATATATGTCTCGAATATTCGCTCTGCCTTTGAGGAGTGCACGCTGCGGCCTCTCATCGTACGTGCCTGCATATTACGTAATCGCTTAGACAATAGTACGCTGAGATTCGTCAGCTATTTGTACGCTCATGCGTACGTCTTCTAGGAAGTTGCGTACATTTTGTAAATGAACGTTCGTTCTTAGTGAGCGAATGTTCGCTAATAGCACATAATAACGTATATTTTGTACGCAAATACAACGAATCTATTCGTCGAATATACGAATTTTAGGAAAAGTTCGGCGGATGTTCGGCGAATAATTTTTTGAATGATTCGCTCATCTCTAGTTATAAGTTATTATAATCTAATTTCCTCATCTCACATAGATAAAACATTATTCACATATCTGTTTGAGTTTTGAAGATAAGAAAATACCAGAAAAATGTAACCAAGTAGAAACAGAATACACAAACTTTAAACAATTGTTACCCTGGACAGAACCACAGGACCACAGTTCTGTAAGGCAAAGGTGCTAATTACATTAGTGCAATGTCAGTCATAGATCCAGGGGGACTTTCACTGTTCAAAATTCAAAGTTAAGAAACTTACAACTCTAATCTGATCCAGTTACAAAATATTCCTAAGAAAATCCTGTGATTTTGTTAGGCCGGGGCCTTCTGCCATACCTGCTGCTGTCTCACCTGGCATATTCCCAGCATCTCCTGTCTTGCTGCCCGCTGCTGTCTCTGCCAGATGGGGGAGCCGCATGCCTGACAGATATTTCCTGACAGATATTTCCTCTGGCCATGCTCCATCCCATGCACCTGCCCGCTGCTTCCTGTCTTTTATGCTTCCAAGTGCTTCCTGCCTCCCTTCATGGCCCCTGGGCAGGGTTACAAGTAGAGATGAGCGACCGTGCTCATTACGAGCACTGTATCGCTCGGCTCCTGTGCGAAATGCCCGCAGGCATTGCAGATCCGTCCTCAGCTGCATGTAAGTCAATGAGGACTGAGCGTTTGGTATGACACTCATACAAAACGGTTCTGTCCTCCTCACCCGACTGAAAGTCAGTGGGGACGGATCCATTTGGTATGAGCGTCATACCAAACGATCCGTTCTCATTGACTTACATGCCTGCGGGCATTTGTTCGCACGGGAGCCGAGCGATACAGTGCTCGTAACGAGCACGTTCGCTCATTTCTAGTTACAAGTTTAAATAGCAGTATCCTCTTCCAGGAAGTTGCCTGAGCATTAAGTTACTATCAGTAATAGCACAAGTGTTCTGTTCTCTTCTCCTGTGTTTGACCCAGCCTGTTTAACCATTCTGTTTGCTACTGGACCTGTTTGACTCTGAGCCTATCTGAACCTCTGTACAACTCTACTTTCTGATACCAGCTTCTGACCTCTGGCTCGTCTCTGACCACGCTTCAGCTACTGCCTCTGATAATCATCATCATCATTACAACAATTTCCAATGGTGAGTCTTTATTTAGGTGAAACAGGGCAGGAACTGATCACTTCCACTTAACCCAACAGATGCTGTAGTCAAATGTGACCATGGAATCTAAGAGTGCTAAAACCTGAAACGTGCACTTTTCTGGCTGAGATCAGGCAATGAGTTCCATAGTAGTAATAGGCCTGAGCCTGTACAAGGCTTCCAGGCTGATTGCTAATATATTTCAATGCTGTGTGATGAGCACCTTCTAACACTTGGTTTTTATATTGGATGTACTGTATTGTGTTGAGTATTAAATATTAGATGTTGTGTAATATTGATCTATTTATGAGGTATTTTTTTATTATAAAGTAGTAACTGAGCTATGGTAATAGTATAGTATTTATTATATAAAAATACCCTAATAAATATAATATCTTAAAATATACAATAAACAATAACAATTATCCCCAGCGCTGGTATATATAGTAAATAAGACGTATTAAATTAACAATATGAATACGATGTATAATATAAAAGATACAATGTTTGATATAAAAAATAGAAAAAATAGAAAAAGGATAAAAAAGGTAGATGTTATATCAGGTGTGTAAAATATCTAGGTAGCAATTAAATAAGTCTATAAATTCATTGCATATAAAGTCTTGTTTGTGAGTTTATCCTCTTGCACGTATTTGTGCAAGCTTTCTTCCTTTTATAGAGCAATGAAGTCCTTTTTGTAAACAAATAAATAGATAAACAGATAAATATATATACACCTTCCTTCTCCTATAAAGTCTTGTCACTTTACATATGCTTTGTATCGATTGTACATTACCCTCCTGTGGAGGCAGCCGGATCTCTCCTATGATGTTTCGGTCTCTTCTCTGGTACCTTGTACCGTGTGGCTGCTGGCTTGTATGATGTAGGAAAGCGGCGTCCCACGTGGGTTCCCGCTTCTGTTCCAGGCTGTTTGCGCGCTTTGTTTGTCCGCGCGCTCTGCTTTAGCGTTGTCCGTGTGTACGGGTATTGAGGCTTATGGTCCTGTCTGTGACGTTGTATCCAACGTGGTTGCCAGCGTTTCTGTATGTCAATGGAGGCTCCTCTGGTCTATTTTTAGCGTTGCTCCTGCTTTAATATATAGACGATCTTTGTATATGACAAAGTATATATATTGTTGGTCCACAGGGTACTAATATCCGCGGATATTTCTCTTACGGTGAAGGGTATAGCCAGTGATTTGAAGCACTTCTTAATCCAGAATTTGCAGGAAGGTGAGCCACTACCATTTAGATTTATATTTCAATGCTGGCCTGCATTGGAATGTAATGAATCTTGTATTTGGTAATGAATAGATAACAACTACAGAATATAGGTAGCAGTCTTATAATTGCTTGTTTATGGCCACCTAGGGCAACTTAAGAAAAAAATAAGTAAAAAAATTAGATTTAAAATATCAAACAAATACAAAAATATTAAATTTCAAATCACCTGCCTTTACCTAGAATAAAAAAATAAAAAAGGAAACATGGGCATCGCCATGTCCAAAAACACTTGTACTATTAGTGAATCAGCCCCAGTAGAGTAAATAGAGTACTAGGTGGTAGTTACATAAAATGCAACTTCAGACGTTGCTTCCGTTCCCACTGATACATAATATTTAAAAAATAAACTTGTAACACTTTCCTTATGCCATCGGCTGTGATAAAACAGTAAACTCCAAAAATAGGACAAAGCTGTTACTTGTCGGAACACACTTTCCTTACAATTATATTTCTGAAGTGTAACATGTATTTTTAGAGCAGACTGCAATTGGAAATGTTATTTGAAAATGAGTTACTGGTCACAAAACGAGTATAAAAGACAACCTGTTTATTTTGAATACAATAGAGTACAGACTATTATTGGGAAAGCCATATTAGGAAAGTTAAAGGAGTTTTCTTACTCATATTAATAGAAAGATACTATAATTTAATCTATTATGGCCGTAGGATACTTTCAAAGGGAGGAAGGCAAACCTTTACAAGTGATCACCTGTCCTCAGGACAGGGCAACACTATCTGATTGGCGGGGGTCTGACACTCCACAACCACCTATGAGCTGTTCTGCAGTGGACTGGCATTGACTCCACTGTAGTAATCAGCTCTGTCCACTGCACAACAGAAGGCATTGTGTAGTTTAACAGCTGACTTCCTGAAGAACAGCAGATCTGCAGCTGTGTGGGGTCTTGTTGGACCTCCACCGATCAGATTGTGATCGGATAGGACAGGCCATCACTTGTAAAGGGTTGGACAACCGCTTTATTAGACACCAGTTGTATTTATACACAGCAAATATTTCAAGATATGTGAGGCTATGTCAGGCACCTCTGGCAAGTGTATATCCCAAGAACAAAAGGATGGGGTATGTTGAAATCCAACAAACCTTATGATTCTATTCCCTTTTCTGAAGGCCTAATACACATTGGATGGCTAAATCAAGGCGTTTAAATGACATACATTTAATGTGCATGGCCACATACTGTATTTTTTTAGACAATTTTGTGTTATCAAAGTGGTGTTATCTCCAGACAACTGAAATTAATGCTGTAAATAATATAATTGATTCCACACAGTAGATTTTACAAAATAAGGTTCCTTTATAGGAATTTCACTGAGGTGCGCATTACAAACAGATATGATTGTGTGCATGAGGCCTAAACATCATTATATAAATATATTACAGATGTATGGTTCACGTTAGAGCTTTAGGGAAAATCGATTAATTGCATCCAGCAGAAAGCTGTATTTCACAGCCATGCACAATTAGCTCTCATAGCCCATAGCCAGGAAAGTACTGTACAGTAGAATTCTTAGTGGTTTTGTTTATTACATGAATAATTGTGATAAAGAACACATTAATAAGTGTAAAAAATAGATTGTAAACACTCGGTCAGAACTGAGATCAATACATCAATTTTGTGAAATACAAGTCATTATCCATTATTTAAAAACAATGAAATCACACTGTTAATGTACACTGGATTATCCAGCCACTGTATGGGAGGGGGGCATTTTCTAGTTTTAGTCACATTATTAATACTGGGCATTACTTAAATTTAATGGATCGTGTCTGGCTTTATTGTGGAACTTTTTATAGACATGATATATCGAATGAAGTGGCATCAGTACTTGGAAAGGGTTGTGATACTTTGGGGTGAAGTTATCATTCCCTCAATGCCAATTTTCTGGTGTAAAAAAGCTGCAAAAATTATATTTGCATTTTTTTAAATGTCATTGCTCCTAAATCTAGGTGAAGTGGCATTTCTACACCACCATCCAGGGGTGCACCACCAAATGAGGTCATGAGTGGGGTAGCTGAAGGGTCATGAGCTAAAGGGAAGGGGTTAGGTTAAAGGGTTTCTGTCATCAGATTTAACCTTTTTAAACCTGCTGACATTAGCGATGTGCTAATGTCAGCAGACTCTAACTGTGGTATTATTATGTTTATTGGGGCCCCCTTACTGTGATAATCTTACTTTTTTATATGTAAATGAGCCTCTAGGAGCAGGGGAGCGTTGCTCCTAGAGGCTCCGTTTTCCTACCTCCTTCCACGCCCCGAGGTCCTTGATTGACAGGGCCAGGCAGCGTTCGTGTTCTGCTGCCGGCCCTATGTGCTGCACTGCGCATGCGCGAGATTTCCCCAGCACACAGAGCTGGCCGGAGAAGACGAGTGCTGGCCCTGTCAATCAAGGACCTCGGGGCGTGGAAGGAGGTAGGAAAACGGAGGCTCATTTACATATAACAAAAGTAAGATTATCACAGTAAGGGAGCCCCCAATAAACATAATAATACCACAGTTAGGGTCTGCTGACATTAGCATTTGCTAATGTCAGCAGGTTTAAAAGGGTTAAATCTGATGACAGAAGCCCTTTAAGAAATTGGCATTGGGAGGTTGGAGGGGGCGCTGTTTCGGTTTTCCCCTCAGGCAGCAGAGAGGCTAGGTGAACCCCTGTCACTGTCGTCACTTTCCAAAAATGGGGCGTGGTGAGGACAGGAGGGGTCATGGCCAGTGGGCCAGATTAATCTCCTTTTATGCCAGTTTTCTGCCATAAAAAAGACTGAAATCTAAAGCAGCTCTGAGCTGTCACAGATTCCAGTCTAGATGCATGGACTGGCAGAGGATGTGCCTAATTTATGATGAGGCCTGCTCCCCATGTGTCCTTTCCCCTTTTGCATCCTGATGGCTCAGTTTGGGTCTTGTAGCATGGATAGTCATAAACTATGATGGTTCAGCAAGATGGCCAACCAGAAACAGCAGTGTAGAGTCAACAGGAGATGAAATGTCACAGAGCTTGTATTCTACTTGTGATACCAATTCTGGAGCATCTTTTCTTAGGACTCTATATTGTGTCATTCCTATCTGGACCTTCATCTCAAACTGCTAATAATTTATTCATAACTTCTATCAAGAATTATAAAAGAATAGCACAACACAGAGTCATAACAATATATGCTTCAGAATTATTATTACAGGGGAAATGCAAGTAGTTACTTAAACTGACGTGTCAAAAGAGGTGACAGGTCCTCTTTAAAGTTAAAGTTAAAGATCTAAGCTCTAAAGATGATGTGTATCTCGGCTTTGAAGGACAACATGCATCCATTGAAATGAATAATTGATATCCACAATTAAATAATAAATATTTAACATCCATTCTGCAGTGGATATAGTGAACATAGGAATGATATAGAAATGCATACATTTCTACTCATTCATGTGTAATTACCGTCAACACTTAAAGGGGTTTTCCGAGATATTTTACTGATAACCTATCCTCTCGATAGGTCAGACTCATCAGTATCTGATCATTGGGAGTCCAAGACTCTGGAACCCTGCTGATCAGCTGTTTGAGAAGGCACTGATGTTTTCAGTAGCATAAAAGCCTTCTCGCAGCTCTCCCTAGGCCAAGTAACATCAATTTCATTGGTCACATGGCCTAGGCACAGCTCAGCCCCATTGAAGTGAATGAGGCTGAGCTGCAATACCAAGCACAGCCACTATCAAATGGACGGTGTTGTGCTTGGTGAACAGAAAGCAGCCTGGTACCTTCTCGAGTAGCTGATAGGTGTTGTTTACGGGTGTTGGATCCCTACAGATCAGATACTTATGACCTATTCAGAGGACAGGTTATCAGTAAAAAGATCTCGGAAAATCCTTTTGCTTTGATCCAAACTGACCAAAAAATCATTGACCTCATTAGTGCTTATTACTGATATGTCAATATTTGTCATAACACATAAGATAATACAATAACAAGATTATACAATAAGCCATGACATTAACAAGTTGTTTATTTTAAATCTTATGTCAACTAGACTGTGAAAATAGAAGGAAATCCGAGGATCACAAAATTTCCTGCTTGTACCTCATGAATGGGTAAATTGTCAACCAGACTGTGAAAGAGAAGAAAATCAGAGGATCACAAAATTTCCTGTCTGTCCCTCATGAATGGCTAAATTATAGAAGGCAGCAGCAGTGGCGTACTAAGGTGGGGGCGGGGGGTGCGGTCCGCCCCAGGTGCCAGCTCTCAGGGGGTGCCAGAAGCAATGAGCGCTTCCATCAATACAGAGGAGCGCTGGATTGCTGGAGCGCAGGAGCTGGGTGCTGTCACTCACCGCTCAGCTCCTGCGCTCCTCCTCTCCCTCAGGCTGGATGGCGCTCTGAATGGTGAAGCAGGGAGACTTCTCCCCGCTCCACCATTCAGGCTGCAGACACGGATCGCGCTGCTGGAATGTGTGGGCGGGGCCTGCAGTGTGGTAATCTTCATAAGCTCCGCCCATACATTGCTGCAGAGCAATCTGTGTCTGTGTCCTGTGAGAGGACTTCAGGAACGGGACAAGGTGAGTAGCTGCTGTGCGTTTTTGTTTTTTTTTTAATACAGAGGGGGCATTACTACTATGGAGGGGGCACAGGGGGCATTACTACTGTGGAGGGGGCACAGGGGACATTCCTACTCTGGAGGGGGCACAGGGGACCTTACTACTCTGGAGGGGGAACAGAGGGCATTACTACTCTGGAGGGGGCACAGGGGGCATTAATACTCTGGAGGGGGCACAGAGGGCATTACTAATGTGAAGGGTGCACAGTGGGCATTTTTACTATGGTGGGGGGCAGAGAGGGCATTACTACTCTAGAGGGGGCACAGAGGGCATTACTAATGTGAAGGGGGCACAGTGGGCATTATTACTATGGAGAGGTACAGAGCCAGAGGGCATTACTACAATGAAGGGGGCACAGACGGCATTATTACTGTGAAGGGGGCACAGATGGAATTAGTGAAGGGGACACAATGGAGATTATTACTGTGAAGGGGCACAAAGAGGGCATTACAAGTGTGAGGGGGCACAATGTGGGCATAACTACTGTGAGAGGGCACAATGTGGGTATAACTACTGTGAGGGGGCACACATCTGTACAAAATTACTGTGAAGTTTGTACAATGAGGGCAATACTACTGTGAGGGGGTACATTTTTTTTAACATAATGGGGGGGGGGGTGCCAGAGAAAGGACCCGCCCCGGGTGCAAAACACCCTAGGCACGCCACTGGGCAGCAAGCATACACATCCAGTTAGTCTGCTTGGCCCTTGGTTTTTTATGTGACAAACAGTGGGTGCTAGAAAAGTAAATCACACTAAATAATATCTACAAAAACATCCTATTTTATAATAGCATACACAAAAAGCATTGAGCAACTCAGTCATTATAATGAACCATCCATTAGGGCTACACTATTGTATACCTGCATGTTGTACAGTGTGTATCTTCAGATAAATAATGTAGGAAAGTCAGAGCTACTTAAACTGATTTCCCTTTGTGTAGAAAAACAAGAATAACAAAATGTTCATTATGTCACACAAGGGCAGTTACAGCAGAATGAGAAGACGGCATAGAAACCAAGGCCTTTAAGATAAACCAGATGCATTTTATCTCAGAAACTCATAACACTCAGAACATTTCTTTGATAATGAAACCTTATAGAGTTCAAACAAAACTCTGTTACACTTGTAAGAAAGAAAAACATGGGGAATCTAGTACAGCAAGACATGATGAACTTAAAGGGGTTATCCAAGTTATATTTATTGATGACCTATCCTCAGGATAGGTCATCAATATCAGATCGGCGGCGGTCCGACAATCGACACCTCCAGCGATCAGTTGTTTGAAGAGGAAGCGCGCGCGGTGCCAGTGCTGCCTCTCTTCATTATTTACCTGCTCGCTGTAACATCAGGGGAGGTGAGCAGGTGAAATTACACCTAACTGCCCCATTCATTCCAGTGAAATGAATGAGGCGGCTTGGGTGTAATTACACCTGCCCACCTCCTCTTCAAACAGCTGATTGGCGGGGCTGTCGGGTGTCGGACCCCCGCCGATCTGATATTGATGATCTATCCTGAGCCTGCATGTTCTGCAAATCAACTGGACCTGTTGCACTGGCTATATGGTGCACAGTTTTGTCTCTGAGTTCTCAAAAAGTCTTAATTTTAACTCCAAAGTGACGGACTACTAAAATCCTAGTGTCTGTTACTAGACTGTGCTGTTACCAGACAGGGCAGAATAAGGGATCTTACCAGGGGTGTAGCTAAAGGATCAGGAGTCCTGGTTCAAGAGTTCAGCTTGGGCTCCCCATCCCTCAGTGCTTTGTGACCAAGGGCAGGGAAGCACATTGCCTTACTGCTGCCTAAGGCAAAAATTAAAACGGCATCCCCCCAATGCTAAATTCTTGACCTAACCCCTCTGTAACTTGACCAGCATGCACTTTCTATAATACTGGGGTCTTCTTATGCACCACAAAGGTCTTTGGGCCCCCTCAGGCTCCTGAGCCCAGTAGCAACTGCTACTTCTGCACCCCCTATAGCAATGCCCATGTATCTTCTATACTGTAACGTACAGAACTTGATCGGTCTGCTATCAGAAAGAAGGATTTGCCAGAGAGTATAAGCAAAATCACAGAAGAAAAAAAGAATAACCCACCCTAAAATATCACCTTTAATTATTATTATTGATAATGACAGTTAAAATAGGTAGTGTCTAATCATGGGAATTCTAAAATTGGTTGACGGACAACCGGATAGCATCCGTGCCCCAATAGGTAAACCGTACCCTTTCAAGGATGTGGTCTGGATGGTAACACCTGTGTGATAATCAGACAGGAAACTGATAAGGGGAAGATAAGGGGAAGCCATACCTGTCTTTCCTTACCTAAAGCACAATAGTCTTCCTGATAAGAGCAATCCCACTGCCTTCAAGCTGGCCCTGGGAAGCCCTGACCTAGAAAACAGATGGTAGGAGAAAAGTGGGATGCCTGGACTGGAGAGTGACCGAGTAGCTAATGGAGACAGCAGTATAGGGGTTATAATAGTATTAATAGTATTATAATAGTATGTTGTAGTGACAAGGATGTGTAGAAGGTCCCCTGGTCTAGTATATCCAGATACAATAAACCAAGGGTAAGCATGGGTGTATAACCCCCAATGTGCAGAGTTATAAGTGGATGGATACTCTGCTATGTGGGGGAGGGCCCACTCCTAACCTGCCCTACTAGAAAATAACAGCTGTCCTAGGGAATGACCCCCACTAGTTGCAGATTTGGTCTAGAAACCCTGACTAATCGTCAATAAGGTGAAAACAGCGGGTAACCCTAATGCCACCAGAGTAGGGTCAGGAAAGTCTAAAATTGCAGATAGTGATAGTGTATTCTAATAATATGACTACAAAATTGGGTCCATATGGCTCTGTGGGCCAATGCCCTAGATAGTCATAAATGTCTATGCCCCAGGCATTTACCCAGGGGTGGGATTCATATTTTTAACAAGAGGTTCCCTACTCAACGGCGGGCACGTGGTGTCATGACACATGTTTACATATACATACACCATACATATGCAACACACATACACATAAATACACCATATACATGGTACACATACTTAAATACACCACATGTACACTACACACACATACCACCCAACTAAGGAACTAAACTATCAGCGGCACGTGAAGCAATGGAAGGAAACTTCTCCAGTTGCCCTGCCACCACCAGAGCACCAGATTGGCTTATTGATAAGTGTATACCAAAAGTCATAATTGCGCTAAGGTACGCACTCATATTTGCGACACAGCAATCAGTACACAATATACAGCAGGCAGCACAAAAGCAAGGAATAGAGTTGTATATGTCTGTTTGACTGAACATGTGTACAAAGGAGTTAAATGTAGGCAATCATGGGCTATGATATAATGAATGATTGTACTAACCTTAAAGGGGTTGTCCCACGAAAAATATTCTACAGTTTTCAAACCAGCACCTGGATCTGAATACTTTTGTAATTGCATGTGATTAAAAATTTTGTATAGCTACTGAGTTATTCAATAACATGTATCTGTATAGGACCACTTAATTTCTTATTTCTTTGACCTAGTCACTGAGAAGGCCGCACATGCTCAGTTTAAACTTTTAACTGCCTCCTGAGCTGTGATAGGCAGAGCATGGACACACCCCCTGAGCTGCAGCAGAAAAGACACTCCCCTTGAGCTGCCACTAAATCTAGTACAATGAATGGGGAGACCTCTGGATCCATGTGAGGTACAGGGCTGGTTCTAGCTTTGTTAGAAAGAGGTTGTCATGTATTATTAGAGATGAGCGAGTAGTGAAATATTCGAAAGTTCGAAATTCGATTCGAATAGA